>SMDT01002839.1:0-364470 GCA_005392925.1 Aquilaria sinensis | reverse complement strand
AATATTGTAAATCAATTAATTTAGATATAAATGAGTTTGTTTTATAGATTTTCTTACTTTTTAAGTAAAATAAATTTCCCAATATTAGTAGTTATCCACATAAAGAATTAATCTAGCCTTCAACTTTGGGATAATTTTTCTCTTATCTTCTTCCTCAATTTTTCTTTGCCTTCCTTACTTGTTTACTTGCACACTAATGTCTTCTTTTTGTTTGATTTGAATATTTTATTCAAATATAAATACTAGTTGGAATCTATCAAAAGAAAAAAAATAGTTAATATTGTAATTAAGTGGTTAAATCATTTTTTTATTTTTTCCCAAATTCTCTCCTTTTATTTTTATCTAGTCAAAGTAGACAAAGTTGTAATGAAAGAAACAAAAAATAGCAGGAAATAATCAAAAACCAAACTTTGATCTTTTATGAAATCTAATGAAACATAAAATTTATTAAAGAGAAAAAAAAAAAAGAAGATAACAAAACAAAGCTCTAAAGCGGTATTAATCAATAGTGATTATTTCTGTAGAAAAAGAACTAGAGATTTTATGCGAGTTTTATATCATAACCATTAAATTTCTTCCTTTTAATTATACCCACTATAAGTTTGAGGTTGCACTCTTTTGGTTACTCGTCTTGATTTTTGGGAAGGGGACATGCCTTTATGTTGCCTTTTTTTGGATAGTTTATTTTTATAGAATTAATAAATTTAAAGACTCGGTGTAAGAATTTTGGCTAATACATATATAAAAGTGGGTATATTTTACTATTTATTTTTATATTTTTCACTAGGAACAAATGATAAAAGGATGAAAAAATTATAGTACCATCTTAATTAGCATGAGAATTGTAAGGAATGAATTAGTTTTAAGATGATTTGGTATAGTAAGTCTAAACAATAAGTATTAATACTAAAAAGATTAACTTGAAAATTTGTTTAAAAACTAAATCTAAGTAGAAAAACTCCAAAAAAATGATCTAAAAATTCATAACTCCCTAATATTGCACATTTTATAAGAAAAAAGTGAAAAAAATATTTTAAAAATAAATAATTGGTGTAATATTGTGAAGTGTATAAAAAAAATACTCCATCTGTCCCATAATTTCTACTCCATTTGGTATTGCACGTGGTTTTAGGTAAGGAGTGTTTTTGCACTAATCTTCCAAATTTGCCCCGACCTCTATCTCCTCATCAGTCCTTTGTCCTCACATCCTTCTCCTCGTCATCCTCTTCGCTTAATTCCTCCTCCGATTTACACGCTCTCTGATTCCCTTTATCCTCAAGCCACCGCCAGCCACACCACCATCAGCCGTCCCTAATCCCTCGGCATTGCGCCACCTTGCCCAGCTTTCCCCGTTGTTGTCGAACACCGAAGCAGCGAGGAAGAGACCGATCGTGATCTTGTCCTCCCTTCACCTCGCCGTCCTCGATGCCGCTAGTTGCCGGTCACCCTCCCCAAGGTCACCTGCCACCAGCGAGCCAAGCACAGGTGGCCTTCCACCTTAGCGTCGCCGAAAGGGGAGAATCGAGGTTCTCGTTCTCCGTTGATCTCCATGCCGCATCTATCTTCCTCCGAGGCTAGCGAATTTCGGACACCCATTTGCCCCAAACTCGCATCCAACCGGTAGACTGGGTGCTTGCTTAAGTCACGAATTTGTTTGATCTTCGTCCTGTTTGGGTCGGGTGGCAAGTCAACCTTCTCCCTTCTCCCTCCTCTTCACCACCTTCCTCTTCCCTCCTCTCCTTCCTCTCTGCCTTCTTCGGATCCTAATCAAGCAACAGATCTGGGTGGCCGATTGATAGTAGAAATGACAACCATGGTTTGTGCATGGGGTGGATCAAGGAATCGAAGAAGAGGAAATCAATCGCAGGAGGCTTCTCTGATTGTCCATCATTCCTTTGTCTTACCCAGATTCGCATCTCCTTTCTTTTTCATCTGGTTGTTTTAATTTCTTAGGATTTATTTGTTGTTTATGTATTTTGTTTTTCTTAAGTTAAAGAGTAAAGTAAAAAATTAAATGGGGGTAATATGATAATTTTATTATAAAAACTTGCTAAAAGAGGAAATGATGCAAAGATTTTGAGACGGAGGAAGTAATTTTTTAGTTTCTAATAAATCAATCAAAATACTTTCTAAAAACATAAGCAAAACACAAATTATTATATAATTAGAAAATTTTTAAATTATTGTGTGTGTCCATATGTTTGTGTGCATGTGTGTGTGTGTTTGTGTGTGTGAATTTTCATTTGTAAGTAATTTAATTTTTTAATTATGTATTTAACAATTTAGCAAAGTTTATTAACTTTCGAGTCTGGTAATAATAAAAGTTTTAAATGGGAAGGTTATTTTGTGGAAAGATTGAATGTTAGAATTTCAGTTTGTAGTTTGTTTTGACTTTAAAGGACTAAGTCGCACCATTTTGAAAAAGTTTGATGATTAAGTCCCATGTTCTTGCAAAAAGCTGAAGGACTAATTCATACGGATTCAAAGTTATGGTACTCATTCGTTCGAATTGGTAAAGTTGGAGGACTAACCGTGCATTTAGGCGAAAAGAACGAAGTGAAAAGTAACGACTCCGGTCTGCGGGCCTGCGGCCCAACTTCCCCGAATCTCAAGTTGTTGCGAGTCCCAGAAACTTCTCGTCGTCTCAAGCTGTTGTATTTCCATCCGTGTTAAAGTATGAACAAAGAACTTTCCTTTGTTCTTTTCTTCTTTGAATTAAAACGTCCAACAGTTGGTGGGTGATCACAGTGCGAGGCCTAAAGTCTTCTATTTCCAATACCTGAAACTAGCAGGTAAGGAGTAGAAGCAACGGAGAGAGATGATACTGCCACTGGCGAAGCTGGGGACACTTGCGCTAAAGACGTTCTGCAAACCAGTTGCTAATCGCCTCAAGAAGGAGGCTGGCTTACACCCCAGGTTCCGTCATTTCATCGTCAACATTGCTCAGGTCCTCTATCCATTTCCCGTTTGCTTTTCACTTGAGCTGGGTTTTTCCTGAGTTAATTGAAACTTGGTCCTTCTGGGTATGTTTTAATTTATGTTTCTACGTTGCTACTGAATAACTATCGTCGCTGATCGATGTCTTCCTCACATAAGTGGACTCTCCACAGATTGCTTTGTCTGTTTGCGAGATGAGGAGTTGGTGGGAACTAATTATTGGATGCTTCTATCTCTTGAACTGGAAAATTGGGATGAGGATTTGGTGATGCAGTTATTTGTTTTGGAGCTAAAGGAGAATCCATTTTCCAGCTTCTGCCTTTTGGTGTATCACTCTTTGATTCTGCAATGCAATGACTTGGTTTTGTGTTGCTGACATTCATTTCAACTAAACCTATCAGGCAAATCATCGATTCACAACGAGGGTGCAAAGGCGCATATATGGTCATGCAACTGATGTTGCAATTCGACCATTAGATGAGGATAAAGCTGTCCAAGCTGCTGCTGATCCTCTAGGGGAGCTATTTGTGTTCACGGTAGTGATGTTTCCTAGCATTCCTGATTTTATGGTTTTTTGTAATGCATTAGTATTTCCTTAACGTACCGTTTGCGTATGCATCTGTCCTTTTTGTACCAGCTTTCTCCCAAAGTTCTTTTTAGTTCCTCCGCTGTCATGGATTTATTTGCTTTGTGGCTAATAATAGTGATCCTCGTATGTTATGGTTTCCTGGTAACTTTGATGATCCTGTCCATTGACTTAGATCTTGCAATCACCATTTTGGACTGCCTGCCAAACATTCATCCTTCAGCCAACTTAGTAGAATGAATTCATGGTTATCATGCTTCTAAATAAGTCCTGTTGAATACCAGCTTTTGTGCTTGGTGCAGCTTGTGAGGAACCTTTCAAATGACTATGTTATGAAAACAATTTGTACTGATACTTTTATGTACTGAAAGCCTACGTAATTTTCTTTAGGTTGCTGGAGCTGCTGTCATTTTTGAGGTGCAGAGAAATGCTAGATCAGAAGCAAGAAAAGAGGAGATGCGCAGGCAGGAACTGGAGGTATAATTTAATATTTGTTGTCAATGCGTTTCTAGATCCTCCATGTGTGTATTGATGATAAATGAAACTGTGAATCTAAGTATAACTTTTATCTGTTCTTGCACTGTATGGAACTTTGTCTTTAACTTGTAATCATGTGACGAGGGACTTGTCATCCTTGGTATACTACACTTTAATTCTCCCTTAGTTGGGGTTTGTGGCTTGAATATTCATTAGTATTAATTAACTGTTAAAATTGACGGAAAATTAGTGGCCATGTTTTATGCCGGATGTCCTTCCTTATGATAGTCTTCTTATGAAAGAATTAGATTAAATTTTTAAACCCTGTAAACATCCTAGGTATTCTGCACTCGCATGGCTAAGTATGCTGTGATGATATGAGAGAAATAGCCACTATAGTCATGTTTCATTTCAGAGCTGATATCTTTAAATCAAGGGGGCTAAGTGTCCAGGTTATTTAAGTTCAAGGGCCAAAAATGGCTTTAGGCCTTAAATCAACATGTCTACATCCAATGCAACTCGTGTAGGTTTCCTTGTAGGTTGAATTGAACCAAATTTCAGAAGCACTTTAAAAGTTATCCTAAGAGTAACGGAATTTTCAACTCATTTGTATGCCCATCTTTCCGAAACATTTTGCATTCAGCAAGTCCTTTCTGTAATGTTGAAACACGTTCATAAATGGATTATGAAATTGTGGATGTCTGTTATCACTGTCTTGACGAAATGCCTTGGTTTTATATATGGTTCGCTGATATGTTCACACCATTAGGCAATGAAGGCAAACGATGAAGAGTTGGCAAAAGAGGTCGCTCTTCTTAAACAAAAACTTGAAGAAGTGGAACAACTTGCCAGAAGACAAGGGCTTGGTGGTTTGATTACCTTCAGGCATAGCACTGAAAATGGAAAAGCAAAATCATCTTGATAAAGCCACTGGAATCAAATTCTCTCAAATTTTGAGGTTAGTCCAGAGTCACTTTAATATTTGAAAATGGAATGGTTGCTGTAAAGCATTTTGTTGTAGCGGCAGAACCCGATTAGGTCTTATTGGAAAAAGGCTGAGGCACCTTAAGTAAGAGATCCTGGGTTTGACTTAGGGTCTCTTGTCTGAAAATTGCTCACTTGGAAGAGGTCTCCACTTTAGAACCCAACAGTACCTTCAGGAGATTAGTCTTCCCCTACTGGTGGATAATACTCCTGGTGCATCCAAAAAAGAAAGTGTTTTTCTTACTCATCATGTAAAATTCAAGCTTCCAAAGTGGCTTCAAAATCTCATCATCGCTCTGGCTGCAGAAACCAGACAAAGCAAGCATGGTCATCGACTTGGAAAATGGATTGTATCATACAACACAAAGATGTGGTTCGTGACAGGAACTGAAAGAAGTGAAATTCAGAAACATGTCTACAGCTCTAACCTGAGATGGGTATTTGCATTTGTACTCTCTGGTATCTGATGCACTAGAAACTGATTCGATTTCTGCAGATGAGCGAATCGGATATGACCGCACATGTAGAGATCAGAAAGTAATGATTCTCACATTACCCTGACTTTGTGGCCTGTATTGGTCGAACAATTGATTTGCTTCCAGTAAAATGTTAGTATAGAAACCAGAGGAAAATGAGGTGATGATGCTGAAACCGAGTGACTTTGCTTGCATTTGTAGGCACCATTCACAGGATTAAAGATAATATTTTGCAGGGATTCGAGTAACTCTTTTTTCGTTCTCTTTTCTCTTTTCATATACATACATCTATGATCTAGCACTTCTTGGACATAAAGATTATTTTGCCTCTGGAAGCTCTCGAGGTATCATCATGGGACTACACAAGTCACCAACTTCGAAACGTAGACTACTAGTGCAATCCCCATAATTCACTTTTTGATTTTTTGGAATTGGGTTTGACTCATTATATCTTTTTATAAAATGACATATAAATATACATGACGGACTAATAATCATTGCAGCTAGCAAAATTCCGGTCTCTGTCTTTGCCCCGATCACTACGCACGGGTAAATGTGGCCAGTTGCAAGAGAAGCTAAGGATTACATTGCATGTGAGTGCTCACTACAATATAACCGTAGTGAATTGAATGAAAATAATGCTTGTCACTGGATTAGCGTGAGGATAAATTTTGCAGTTTCAAAAATCCTTTACGGCCAGTCATTCTATTATGTTGGAAGACATAAAACGTCAATGTCAGGTACCCGGTTTGAACCCAAACAGTCCTGAAACTTAACCCAATTGAGGTAAAACTTAACATTTGAACCCGAGATGACCTAAATCGATATACTCTACATTTGACAAGACCTAAATGTAAGATAACCAAAACCCAAAATAACCTATGTTTTTAAACTCAATTTAAGCTGAACTAACCTGAAACTCAATTATGAACTCCTCATTAAACCATCAAATATATCTAATGGGTCAAATGGAAAATCCAATGGAACTAGAATAACCAATTTTTATTCAATATGAATCCAAACTTGAAAAGTCACTCAACTTGAATTGACCCAAATACGAATAGCTTAATCTAAATTTAACTTAAATATGAAATTGTGAAAATCCAACTAAACATATGTCATATAATTTGACTAAAATAACCCAGTTGTTGTCTCGTTGTCCATGTTCCTAATCTGGATTTTGACAAACTTCACCGTAAAAATTATTGAACAATGCCCCCAGAGGCTTGGCGAAAGGCTAAAGCTTTGATCTATTAGCCCATAATTGCAGGTTTGAGTCTCTACTTTCTCCCCTTTGTTGGAAGTTTGTGGGTGTCAACTAGGGATGTTAATGAATATTCACTTTATTGGCTATCTGTCTGTATCCTATTTTATGGGTAGGTTTTTTTTCACAATTAAATGAATGTGGAGCAAATATGGATTTTTTTTTCATATCTGTTGGATGTGGATAGGATACGGGTTTAGGCTTATCCACCCCGTATCCTACCCGTGTATATACATATATGTATGTATGTATGTATGTATATGTATATATATGTATGTATGTATAGCTCATTTTGAAACAATATCTAGCAAACTATAGAATATAAAAAGGAAAATCACACCATTGTAGATCATCTATATACGGTCTGCTAGATGATCTACAGTGGTATAATTTCCGTTCTTGTATGTTGTGATTTGCTAGATATTATTTCAAAATGAGCTTTGTATGATCAAACATGTTTTTTAGAAAGTCATTAAACAATAAATTTACCTATTATCCCTTCTTACTGTCAAAAAAAGATGCCCAATAATAGGATTGTAGTTTGAGTGTGGTTCTGTATAGATATAGTTTGTTTTTACTAAATTTTGTCTTTTATTTGAAGTGGTATACCCAAGTACCAATATCCATATGGAATGATGGACATGAGTTTGACTTGATGACATAGAGTCATATTCTTTATATGTATTATTTCTTCTTGTGAGACCTCACACATGAAATTTTTTTGTTTAGGTATATGTATCTTTGTTGCACTACATACATCTCTTATTATTGATATCATTTTTCTCCAAGATCATTTTAATGTTTTTTATTATGGCACTCTTGTAAAATTACTGTTTTCTATTATGATAGTATGTGGCGGGTTGGTGGGTTTTACTTGATCCTACCCACTTTAAAATTGATAGGATATAGATATTAAAATTATAAATCTGATAGATGGTGGATAGGGTACGGATTAGGTATCCAATATAATGGATAGGATGCGAATTTAACACTATCCTACCCACATCCTATTCATTGCTATCCCTAGTCAACCCATTTGGGCCTTGTATGGCATAGGCCCACTAACATGAGCAGCTTGGACTATTTTCACTTCAAATTAAGGGTGAACATGGTTTGGGTTGGTTCAGTTTTATAGTGGAACCGAACAAACCAAACCAACTAGAAATAGCCTTAGTTTAAAAAAAATTTTGCTCAACCCAGGAACCAAGAACTAAATTAGAACCATGGTTTTGGGTTTTTCGGTTCTGGTTCTCAGGTTTTTTTTTGTTTATACCATATACCTATAACAATACCAAAATTCAATAAAATTGCATATATAACCAGTCTTATGAAATATTGAACATAATATACAATTAAATTAACATTTAAATACATGTAATTGGACATGTTCAAAAAATTTTAAAATGTTGTTATTACCAAAATGGTTCAAAAAAGTTGCTTGTGGAGCATCTTCCATCTCAACCAGTTTACTTTCCTCTAATAATTCCAACATTGGCATAACATTCAATATGAAAAGTTGAGCTTTTAAACTATTTTATTTAGTATCAAAACCTAAAATATGTTGATGTCATGAATTTTTAGTTTTGCATGGCTCATAAATAAAAAAAATATGAGGATTGTATCGTAGAGAGTAGTCTGGAGTAGATAAATCGAAAATAAAATGATCCTGGAGTAGTCGATCTAAGAAGCCAAGTGATTCAAGTGAATATGAAGAAATTTCTTAAATGACCTTACAACTTCCATCCTGTTTCAATTTAGGACATTAGTTTACACATACACACACACACACACACACACACACACACACACACACACACATATCTTGAGTTCGGTTCTACCTCGGGTCGGTTTTATATAAAACCAGATCCAACAAAAAAAAACTGTCGGTTCTCTTATATGTGGAACTAACCCATAAACCATGGTTCATTTTTACTCAACCTAATGCAACCCAATGAGGGTGGTTAGAGTTGGGTTTTAGGTTTACCTAACTCGTGCTCACCCCTACTTTGAATGCCATGATTTTACCTGGAATAGTAATCTTTAAACAAGCAACTGTTCTTGAATTTATCATCAACAAATGATGAGAGTATGGACCCCATGAGACTAGACCTAACACCCTTAAGGCCGGTGGATTCTAGGTTAACAAAAGATAATAGTAGGTGAGCTTGCCTTTGTGGGGTAAACTGTGTTTTTCTATTATAAGCCAATTTGGGAATGAGGCTCTCTTTTAGTCCTTCAACCTTTTCTCTTGCTTCTAGAATTTTTAGTCTTTGTCTTCTTTTTTTCCTTTAAAAACTTGTTCCGCCTTCAATTACACTTTCCCCTAAATTTTGGTATCAATTACACTTAAATTCCCAAACCTACTATCCTTTGCTTTATTCAACTATAGAAAAGAAAATGACCGACTTGCACTTAGAGACAAAAATGGATAATCAGCATACCCATTTAATTACAAAAAAATATTAAATAGTTTAGATTTATCAGAAAATAATAATCATATAATTTAATGGACAGTTCGATAAAAATTAAACGAATTAAATAGTCAATTGTTGTGGCTTGGTCAAAAGTAAGTCAATGGGCCAGGGTTGATTTTGACCTTGGTAAGTTAACTAAATTACAAAATCTGTCACTCATTAAATTATTGAAATCTCAACTCCATTCTCTTATCGCATTTGGACAGAACAGAGGTTGTGGGAGCTCTTTGTCGTGCCCCATGAACTAACCACCTCCCTATGGTGTTTTCGCGTCCTTCGGCCGACCTGACCGCCGGATTTGGTTTCCCTTAGCCTCCTTCAGCTTTTCCCAACTCCATTGGATGACCACCGCATCCGTCTTCTACCTACAGTGTCTTTTCTGAAGCACCTTCCACCGCCCTCTGGTACATGCTTGAGATATTTCCGACCACGTATGTATGCCATTTCATAATATTTCCCCTTTTTTACCACCGAATCTTTTTTTTTTGTATATCCGGTCACTTTAGTTTCCAATTCATTGTTATACTAATGTATTTTACTTTCCTATATAATGTGATATTACACTTACTACTGGATGTCTGTTGTTGTTAATGTATAAACAAGATATATATTTGACCTTGGCTCATAAGACATTGCCAGTTGGAGGTGCTGTTATTGTTGAAACAAAATCATGTTTCTCATCATCACCTAGACTTGATTTGGCTTACTAAGTATGAATTTGTTTTTTTCCCACCTTTATCTACGATGTTATTATTCGTTATAGTTGCATTTGCACTATAAAACATTACAGTTCCCACAAGTGTTGGTATGCATTGCTTGAGAATTGATAAATCATTACAGTTGTCGGTTGGACTTGTGTTATGTGATAAATGATTGGCAATGTAATGTTTTATTGTACTTTCATGAGATGTTGCTTGCCTATATAATGTGAGATGGATATTTTTTGTTCCAAGATTTATGAGTAGGCAGAGAGATTCACATATGTCAAATGAGTTCTCTATGGCTAATGACACTGCCAAACATGATTACGCTTTATGGGATCACACCACCATTGTTGTCTTTTGGCGGATAGCTGTTGACATTGTCCAACGCAGCCTTGTTAAAAGAGGACCCCTAACGAGAATAGGTTGGAACATAATTGAAAACCCATTTTTTTGAAAGGCCGGTCGGCCATATAGTGTGGGTCAATTCAAGAACAAGTGGCCACATCTAAAACAACAGTATAATACATGGAAGTGGCTATTAAGATCAACGACAGGGCTAGAATGAGACCTAGACACTGGTACAATTGTTGCAGATAATGAGTGGTAGGAAAGTCGTATACATGTAACCATTAATAGATGCATATACATGTTCACTTTCTAAGTAAGTCTAAGCATGAATGTGTTAATAGAATGTTTTTTTCCTATTCTCCTAGAACAATCTTGAGGTTGCTGCGATTAGGTTCAAGAAGATGGCAAATTGGCAAGATCTGGAGAGCATGTTTGGTTTGGTCAAAGATTTCTCATGCCATGGGTTGTCTTTTCAACCACTTTCTGATATTTCCCAATCATCTATTGTTGTAAATGGGCAACATCCGTTACCTACATTCATTCCACCTAGGTGACCCCCTGTGTCAAATCTTCTAGTCCACCTATGTAGCAGCCAATACGTGTGAGTCCTCAGGCATTATATGCTGTTGGAAGGGTAACTTAATTAGATGGTCATGTGCCAAACCTTAACAACTCACCTCTGGCTTCACCCCCTATTGGATTGTAATGTAGAACTCCGTATCAATCAGTGAGCTAGTTTGTGCAGCTTGAGGGTTATGCTCTTATGAGGCAGCGAGGGCAGAGTTCATCAGGGAAACGGCCACAGAGAAGCTCCTCCAACCATGCAGTAGCTAATACTGAATGGATTTCACTTTTATGGGAAAGTCAGGATCGATTGGATTCTGTATTTGCCACCTCCAAATAATACGCTCATGATACCAACATAACTAAATGCCTGGAGGTAGTGTCTTCTCTACTAGGCATAACTGAAGGTGATTAAACATAGTTTGATGGATCATCCATGTTTATTTTAGAAAAGGGTACTCAAGAGTGTTTCATTAATGGTTGTCGAACACTATAAATCAAGGTTAATTGGCTTCGAACAGAGATTGAGCGGAGGAAGCAACTAGGGAAGCTTTGATATATCTGCCCTATTAATTGTCAGTATGACACGATTTTGTGTTGACATTATGAGGATGGTACCTTCTTTCTACATCATGTGTACCGTTATTATTATGTTTGTGGCCCACGTTAAAGTGTAAACTTTTCTTAGATGTTTGTTTCAATATTAAGTGCTTATGGATGTTATTTGTGTTGGCAATGCATACCGACAATTTTAGATTGTATGATCATAATGCATACTGAATTGTTGCATCATGATGTTACTTTACTATGCACCACCTTTAATTCCAACTTGTGGATTCACATATGAATAGGGCATGGACGGTGAAGTGGGTGATAGAGATACTGAAAAACTGTTAAGCTTAGAAGCAAAATTGATGTCAATATACCATGGGACTACCCCCCACACCCCCCACCACACCACTAAGCTCCCGACCGATACCGATCATTGTGTAGCAGATGCAATGCACACATCATCATTTGGTTATGATGTCCGAAATACCGACTTTGTTTGCATGGACACAATCATCACAGAATCTACCATTCCAACGTCGGTCACAAGTTCATCGTGAGAAGCTAATAATTGGTACTCAGTATTTGGTGCATCTGATGAAGAGTGAAAATGAGTTTTACTTCAAGATGCAAATGACTTAGGAATGTTTTTGGGACCTCCATACTGACTTATGGGATAACCACCATCTCCGGGGGTCTCAGAGGATAGCTGCCTATGAAGGCCTACCATGTTTCTCACTGTGTCGGCACATGGATGAAAGTATAGTGATGTTTGGTAAGTGTTTGAGCATTCGACGGATATCATATGCAGATGGTTTAGGAAGGTCTTAAGGTCAGTTATGTCATTAATGAAGAAAATTGTTATACCAGATGACCTAGATTTTAGAAGGCCACATTTAACTGTTAGAAGTCGTTGCAATAGAGCATTCTTGGGTGCCATCAATGCAGTTGATGGTACACACATATATGGTATATATGCATGCCCTGAATGGGAATATTACCGGGGTAGGTCAGGTTATACATCACAAAATGTACTAATAGCAGTGAACTTTGATATGTACTTCACGCATGTGTTTACTGGGATGCCCGGGAGTGCTCATAACAGTTTATTGCTGTGTGCATGCATTGGCCAGCTAGGTTCTAACTTCCTAAAAGCTCTACCCGATAAGATTCCAATCATGTATGATCTCACTTTCATTAAACTATTTGGTTTCCTGAAAATTTAATGAAAGACCTTTTTCTTTTAGGACGCTACTATTTGGTGGACTTAGGGTACCCAAATATGGAAGGGTTTCTCACCCCGTGCAAAGGTGAACGCTACCACCATAATGACTTTTGTGGATCTAGGCCAAGTGGGGCACGTGAATTATTCAATTGGGCACATGCATATTTATGCAATGTGGTGGACCGTGTTATCAAATGTGTGACAGAAAAATTCCCAATACTAATATGGTTACAATGGTTTAGCCTGGCCATACAAAAAAGAAATAGTTATCTCTTGTTGTGCGTTGTACAACTACATAAGACAACATGAAAATGAGGACCCAGATCAAGTTATGTACGACACACATGGTTCTTATATTCCTAATAGTGTGGTACTGGGTGCGGAACAATTACAAGATGAAGACTTGCAAGCTGAGACAGTGTTGATGGCACACACCCATAACAAAATAGCCATTGCACTTTCCTCATCATAGGTTGGCTGGCCATGACACATTATTTAGGATAAACTTTTAATGGTATATTTTGGTTATGTTCTCCACGCTTATAAGACAGACTATTATTATTTTATTGTTAATCATATTAGGGGCTAAATACTAGATGCATTTATCATTCTGTATGGATTATATGTGCAAGGAGGCACATTTGTATTTACAAAGTAGGAACGTACTAGTAACAATTATGGCACAATAAGTCTACAACTAGAGGAGAAACACTTCAGCAAAGTTATAACCCTCAACAATCGACCACAGAGGTTCTAAACATATATAATTCCCTTTGCGAATACAATATAGATGATATCACAACATAGCAGCAATACACTGCCAATTAAAACCAAACTGGGTGGCCGATGATGGGCAAGGACATACATTGCAGGCAGTGCAAAAGAGCTACTTCCGTCTCATTCATTCTACAACTACACAAACACTACGAGTACACAGACATATCCAAATTGGAAGAGAAACCATGATTACCTTCACGACAAGCCAAGCTCTATCCGAAGCCATGCCAAGCGTACCTTCGAGTCCTTGGTACCATTGATATGTTAGTGTTGTGCCCAAAAGGCCAATCATGAGATGATTGTATTTTTTCACATTGAGTCATGATATTTTATTAAGGCATTAATCCAGCAATTATGTTTGTTGTTTTGTTTCTGCGTAACTTAACAAATATAATTATAACCCTAGAATAATGATATTCTTAAACGTCTCTGTTCTAGTATTATTGTGGAGCGGGTTACAATAATACATAATGACTAGCATATGTGGAGACTAACATGAGATATGTAGTCTACATATGGGTACAAGTTGAAGAACTTGTGTACTAAACCGACCCACCATGAGAACACTACATTGATCATTATATGAGTGTCATAAGTGATTCTCATAGTGATCATGATATATGTAGTCCTTCAACCTAAGATCATCAAAGTTCCCTACATGTGAGTCACATACTTTGATACTTTCCTTTCTTGCTCGTAACTGAGTGAACTTGAAGGAGGTCATTGGGTATGTCACATATCATGCGGAGGGATTTGTATGATCAAGATGGGATTTGTCCCTCCTATGTAACGGGAGTGATATCTTCGGGCCCCTTGATAGAGTGAGACTTAGAAAATGCATGGCCATGCTCCGATGAGTTGATATACGATATCAATGTCATCAGTTTAAGTTGGTCTACTCGGTAATCAAGAAACCAAAGATTGGGCTATACGAGAGTGACACATTCCATGTCTCGTGCTTAGTCTTGATATCTTGGACAAAGGGACAATGGCATATATCGGTGATGATCATAAAGGTTTAGTCGATTCACCGACAATCTTGTCACTTGGGTAGCAATGATGTGTTGCTAGACACCGCTCATTGCTTATGATCATAAATGTGATTTATGATCATTGCCAACATGGCAAGAACCTATTGGGTCGCACACATAGAGCTATTTGGATCATTAGAGTGCATGGGCTAATTATTTGGGTTATGGTTTCACTTTAATTTCGTATTAATAATGGGCCCAAGAGTTGAGCCATTAGTAAGCCCGAAATTAAATCCTAATTGGATTAGGGCTTTGAAACCCATTAGGCCTGGAAGTTGAGTCTCACTATAAATACAACTTTTAAGTGAGAAATTCGCAGGTCTCCTTGCCCTAGCCTCCCAAAAGGACAGCCGCACTCTTCTCTTGCAATTCCTTGGAGGACGCAAGCTAGCACTGCGAGCGCAAGAGAAACGCATCTGCCGGGACGTGGTGGAAGCGTGGTGATCCCGAGAGGCTCGTGTGGATACCATAGAGAGCCTGAACACGTCAACTGTTCAGGTTTTGTGATTCGACTCTACAGTTGAGTGAGAAATCTCAACCAAAAATTAGGTATGAAAATTTTCGAACACCCGGTTTACCCCGTTTCACTTGGATCCTGGAGGGTTTCGGTTAAATTCCACTGCACTGTTTGGCTCTCAAAACCCAACATGATAAACATGTCACATGCTTTGTCATTTTGGATCGGTACTATGTCCTTTATAGGAAAAAGGTCATTCCTATTATTCTGGGATGCATAAGGGGATTCCGCGAACATGGCCTTCATTTGGTGGAGGTCAGGGAACCGTTTTATGCGTAGTTCAGCTACTTATAGGTGATCCTGAAAGGAACGACATACATAAACCATTATACAGTAAGAAATATTACCATGCAAACAATGAATTACAATATCTGGCCATTTTAATATTACATGAAAACATAAACCAGAAAAGTCCATTGTTATACCTCTATAGGATGAGCCGATCAACCTTTGTTGGCGATTATATGCCCAGTCCCCATCTCATTACTATTCCTCATATGGCCCAAGCATAGTGATCCAATCATCGTAATCTTACTGCAAAGTGTTCCACTTGTGCTACAAGTAGTTCAAGTTCCATGAGTACCTTGTCCTATTCCTTATTTTCTCAGCAACAAGTTTCCAGCCAACCTTGGTCAAGTAACGACTGTCATTCAGTCCTTTTGCAAACACCTTAGTCACAAAAAAAAAATGTAGGTGTGTAGGTTTGAACCCACCCCGGATAACCATATATGGGGTCATCAAGCCATTCACTCTTTTTTTCCCCTGTCCATTCCTGTACATTCTAATGAAATTCATAACCATGATAACCACAACTAGGAAGAGAACTATTTCGATGAAGACTATTTATGTCAAGTTACGCTACAAGTTAACGAGGATATGCATTTTTTGTTACAGCTACATGTCAACAACTGTGTTCATAAACCTCTGCATCACAGTAACCTCGAACAATCATTTGCTATCATAGGACTTAATACACCCATCAAATGGATCAATGACCATGACACATAGTTGACCACCCAAGGAAAACAAACATACCCATTTACCAAAACAAGTACTTGGCCACAAAATAAGGAAAAATTATAATGCAAAATAATGGTTCAATAGGAAAACACAGTGGAAATACTATGAAATAGTGTACGTACATGGTCGGAAATATCTCGAGCATGTAACGAAAGGCGGTTGATGACAGGTGATGACAGAGGGTGCTTCGGAGAAAAAACTGTAGGTGGAAGACAGATACAGCGGTCGTCTAATGGAGTTGGGAAAAGTTTAAGAGGGTTAAGGGGAACCAGATCCGAGGGTCGGGTTGGGCGGAGGACACGAAAACACCATGGGGAGGTGGTCAATTCATGGCGCACTATGAAGAGCTCTCACCACCTCTATTCTATCCATATGCGATAAGATAATGGAGCTGAGATTTCAATGAATTAATGAGTGACAGTTTTTGTAATTTAGTTAACTGACCAAGGTCAAAATCATCCCTAATCCACTGACCTACTTTTGACCAAGCTACAATAATTGACTCTTTAATTCATTTAATTTCTACCGAACTGCCCTTAAATTAAAATTTTAAAAATTAATATTAGACAATATAAAAAAAGTAAGGTGTAAAAGTGGATTTCCAAGTCTTAAGGGTGTAGTTTTAATCAATACCATATCTTTTGGAGAAATTGCAATTGGCATTTTAGTTTATCAAGATAAACCTAGTGCTTCATCGTATTGTACCTACCATGTAATATGGTCTTGGTTGATCGTTGGAGGACAACTACTATTTTTAAGTATAAGGGTGGAATTGTAACATTTAAAATAATTCAAGCCTAAGAAAATGACCAGAAGATTGGCAAAAGTATCAAATCTACAACTAATATTTGGATTTGGGCTCGAATTTGCCATTATAGTTTTTTTTTCCCAATCTCCCATTAATGTTTCAAAATTGGCTCAAATATGCCGCTAAAATTTTAAATTAGGAGTGAATATGCCAATATCCACTGAAAAGTTAATGGAAAACGTTAAAATTAACACATTTTAAAATTTTAGAATGATAAGGCAAGTGTTATCAAACTTCTAATGTCTTAAGCAATTAGTCTCTCTCTCTCTCTCTAATCTCTCCATCGCTGCTGTTGAAGCTTTTCTGGCCACTGTCCGCGATGGCCGATTATAAAACTTCTAGTTTTTTTCTCCTTCCATCGCCGCTAGTTATCCGCCATCTTCCAATACCTCCATCCTTCGCCCTACCTGCACCATGGAAATGAGTTGTAGATCGGGTTACGAAACGAGGTTGGCAGTGAATCGGGCTTCAACGCTGACAGCAGGGGCAATGTCTCACGCAAAAACTGAATGGCTGTCCAAGGGAGACAATAATGAAAACAACATGAGCATGGAGAATGCGGCTGCGTACAATGGGAATCTGGTGCACCGGATTCTCACCAGAGGCGGGATGCGGTTGAGGCTGAACGCCAATCTAACGACATCAGTGAGCGAGGGCATGTCGAAGAGCAAGACAGGAAACACACAGTGCATCGCAAACAACAAGGCTGGGAAGGGGAGGCTACTGGGCTGCCAGCGAATCCAACTGAGAGAGGCATCGATTGGAACCAAACAGGGTTAGGGCAAAAGTCTCAAAGGTCCACATATTCTTTGAAAGATACATAATAACCCCAATATTTCAAAATCTTCTATTTTTACCATTTTTTTGTTATTTTTTAATGGGCAGTAGCATATTTGAACAAATTTGAAAACATTAGTAGGAGATTAGGTAAAAAAAACTATAATGTCACATTCAAGCCCAAACCTAAACACTAGTGGCAGATTTGATATTTTGCCCCAGAAGATTCAGTATTTGACTAAAACGAGTATTTGATTAAAAGGACAGCGGTTGCTTATCCCTATACTGGGAGCTGCCTCCCCTCCCGCTTCGCTGCATAAGGAGAAACCAGACAAAGCCAGTTCCCAGAACCAAACAATTTGTGCAGGTATTTGTTTCCTTTCTTCTCCTAGAATTCATTCGATCATTCCCATTAGTTTGCCCCATTCTTTTTCCTCCCAAATTCTCGATTTCGTTTGGTTGCATTGTGGGATTTATCCCAATTTAGGGTTATTGAACCATCAGAACTGAATTCGATCTACCTAGCCATGATCACCTATTCTTTCTAGTGCAAAATTAGTGAAACTGGGTATATGAAGCTTCGTTGCCTGAGAAAATTTTTACCTGTCATTGTGTGTGAAAAGTTTATACATGTTGATATTGGATTCTCGTCTTTGATGTGTTTCGGATCTTCTGATGCATAAGGAACTGTCGGCTCAATCTTGTTGCTAGGTGTTCAGTGAATAGTGCCAGTTAAAAATAATCCACAATTGAGTTTAGGATTATCGTCTTTTTGGACTGAGAGAGTCGATGCAAAGCCATTCAAAGAGCAAATGTGGGTCGGCTTCTCACCAGGCTATGGTGGAAAATACCAAGAACAGGCTCGAAGACCTTCAGGGAAGGTTTTCTGATCTTCAAGCTGCGAGGAAGGAGGGCCGAGCAGTTGATGTTGCAATGTTGGAGGAGCAGATGTATCAGAGTCTTCGTGAGTGGAAAGCCGAGCTTACTGCACCAACCCCGGCATCTTCTTTTGTTGTTAGTGCTTTCAAGTTCTTTTTTTTTCCTGTATTTGATTTTCTTCAGGGTCATGTAAGGTTAACATAAACTAATGTTGGTGCTTGGTGGGTGTTCCGTAGGCTGGTAGTCTTGGATCGTTTTCAGATGAAATAAACCGTTTGTTGCAATTATATGACTTGGAAGATGATGCCATCAGTCCGCTGGCAGAACAAGCTGTGCTGAAGCCAGAAACTGACATCCAAACCTTTCATCCAAACAGTTTGCCTGCTATATCTCAGGTTCGAACTTTTATCCTGAGGGAGCTTTTTTCTGGAGTTTTTGTTATATTTTTTTTCCCCTGTATTTAGGGTACTATTTCCTCATGGAAGAAACCTTTTCTCTTTTCAATCACAAGGGATTCTCTCATTCTTAAAAATTACTTTCATTTCTAACTGGACTTGTCTTTATATTAAAGGAAGTTAGATTTGAAGGTCGGATTTGCTTTTTTTTTTTCTAGTATTTCATGAGAAAACAAACCTCTAGTTGTTAAATTCAATAACACGTGATATTGGCAATGACAGTATGGCATAATGCTGCCCTTTTTAACACAAAATCTTGTTTTATTTGACTTCCAAGTCTTCAGAATTAGGCATTAATCACCTTTTTTTCGGTTTTCCTGTCTCTATTTTGTAGTTAAGCCAGTCAGTTCAAGGAGGTAGATGATCTTCTTACCGGTACTGTACAGTGAGATTTTGCAATGTCCAAAATCATGCATCTTGGTTTTCAGTGCTGTACATCAGCATGTCAAATTTTACTTGAACTACCCTATTCTTTTGCCTTAGTTTGTTCCAATAAGTTAAAAGAAATTGTTTGTTGGGGTCTCCTTTGTAGGCTTAAGGCTTCTCTGTGATTGTTGCTTTAATTGTGCACACATAATAAGTAATAGTGACCATGACATGAGAAAGGGAATAGAAATAATTTTGAGTTCTTCACAGATTTACCAGTAATGCCTGAATAAACACTACTGTTTCAGGAGTATTTGGTGAATGATACTCAGGATCATGTTTTTCAAGGGTTTAATACGTGCAAAACCTCAGCCTCAGATTTGCAGACTGCAGAGGAGTTAAATTTACATCAAGGCTTCAATCATGGACTCTCATTTGCTGAGATTCTTCCTGATGATGGTAGCAAAGATGCTTGTATCAATGTTCTTCCAAATATATGTCCACCACCATCTGCTTTCATGGGGCCAAAATGTGCTCTCTGGGATTGTACAAGACCTGCTCAAGTGTGTGAATTTTGTCAAGATTACTGCAGCACTTATCATGCTACACTAGCTGTCAGTGAAGATCGCCCTGGCATGACTCCAGTTTTACGGCCTCAGGGAATTGGTCTGAAGGATCATTTACTGCTTGATGCTCTTCGTGCAAAGGCACAAGGAAAGAATGTTGGAATTCCTGAATGCGAAGGTGCTGCTTCAATGAAATCTCCATGGAATGCTACAGGTGGGAAAACATACTTTACTTATGATCACTCTTTCTTTTGTTCTTTACACTATTTTAGTATTGTTGTTTTTTTATTTTATTATTTTATTAGTCGGTTTGTATCCTGAAACTTTAGGCTTTGTCATATGATGTGTCATGGTTGAATGCATGGATTTTACAATATCTAGTTGTGTGAAGTTAAACAACCATTGTGAAGTTGTCCTTGCCAATGTGGCAACACTTCATTATGAAGATTTTCCATGCAAATGGGGAAAACATATGTGGTGATAGTTTGGAACCTTATCTCGTTGCTTCCTCACAAAAGTCTAGTTAGGAATGCTGTAACTAGTCACTTTTTTACATGAAATTCTTTGTCTATCCATTGAGGTTTTAGTTGATGATCTGGTAAGACCATTCTCCCGTATTTCTTACATGACCCTTTTCATTGCCTCTTATGCTGTATTCTGAAATTTTGTCAAAATTCACCCTGGTTAAATGTGAATGGTCTCATTTTCTTTTCATGGCCTCCTGTACCCTGGGTTTGACTGGTTTTCTTTTCTCAAAATCACAGAGCTGTTTGATCTCTCTTTGCTTGATGGTGAAACAATCAGGGAGTGGTTGTTCTTTGACAAGCCTAGGAGGGCTTTTGAGAGTGGGAACAGAAAGCAGAGGTCATTACCAGATTACACAGGACGTGGTTGGCATGAATCAAGGAAGCAAGTGATGAAAGAGTATGGAGGGCAGAAAAGGTCATATTACATGGACCCTCAACCTGCAGGGAATTTTGAGTGGCATTTATTTGAGTACGAACTAAACGGGTATGATGCATGTGCACTTTATAGACTGGAACTCAAGATTGGTGGTGAAAAGAAAAGTCCTAAGACTAAAATTACGAAGGATTCACTTGCTGATCTGCAGAAGAAGATGGACAGACTTACTGCTCAGGTCCCAGTTGATGACAGTCCCCTATGTCAGAGCAGGACCGAGGGTAATAAGGAACCTATCTCTGGGGATTTAAGTACTGCACAAAGCTAAGTGCTTTTTTTCAGAGAATTAGTGAGGATACTATTTTTTTGTGAAGTTCACTCCAAGTGTGGAATATAATCAGCTGTACCGGTTCCATTTAGCCCGTGACATGCTGCTTGAAGTGAACATGTCATCCCCAGGCAGATATGAGGTAAACGCAGTAATGTATGAAGTTTCTTTCACTTCTCTCTTTACTGGTCAGTTAATGGTTGTAGGACATATGTTTTGTGCATGGGGATTGTTGCTCATCAAGTGATTCAGATAGATGGTGATTTGGTGTCATGGCCTGGAATGCCTTCTGGACCCCCATTAACTGCAGATTGTTTATGTACAGTGTAATTGCCTGCCCTGTTTTCTCACATTGTCTAACCTTGTCCAGAAACCTTTTCCAAAGTAATTACAAATGGCAGAAGAAAAATGCCGACTTCTTTTGGATGTTCGTCGGATTCTTCAGTCATCAATATCTAATAGTACTGTCTACTTAAAAAGTATGACACGGCCAATTTCTTGTGTGGGTTCTTGTTGGGTCGCTGTTGCTTTCAAGCAAGCATTCCAGGAACCAGACAAATGCAAGGAAGAGGAGAGTATGGGTTCCGAAAGATTACGGGTATCTATTTTGATTCTTTGAGCGAATATCTGGAAAGAAGTAGAAGAGAAAGGGAAACAGGAAAGAATTGGTAGAAAAATAATGGATAAGCAAAGTGTAGTTTTGATTGAATTTCAGGGATAACCGTAATTATTCCTTTCTTTTTTTCTGCATAAAGTCCAATCGGCCTAGCTTGACATCTACGTTACAGAGCACAACAGGGTAGCCATGTCCCTTCCCTTTCTAATAAATTGAAGGTTCGATGCCGGGGCTAGCAACAACTTCTTGGTGGTAGGGCTGCCAAAGCTAGTAATTTCAATTAATTTTATTGATTGAGTTTCAGTTCAATTGGCATAGATACTGATATATTATGTGGTCGGTTAGAGTTTAAATCCTAATTTTGGTGTGAGATTTCAATTCAATAGAGCTCTGCTTGAAGTTGGGTCAACCAAATAGAGCTGAACCAAGCAGGTGCACTCTCCGTATTTGGTTCAGCCTCATCTCATATGAGCCTCACGTAGAGGTCAGACTCAGAAGAGCACAAGCGAGGGTCACCACACATGGCTTTCTCCCTTTAATTTGAGGAGTTCCTTACAAACCAACACTTAACCCCCTTATCCCTTATTATGGGGAATCACTTCCCTTGAACTTATTACTCTAAAGCCTCAATCCTCTCTGTCATTCTATTATCCAAACACATAGTAGTAGCTCGGTCAACAATCTCGAAACCCAAGTTCCATTCTCAGCCAAGCTCCGTGAAATAGAATTTGACATTGATGTCATTTGTAGGAATCACTATCTAACGATGGAAGACAAAAAGGATAACCTCCCAAGGAGTAGCACGACAGATCTTTCCCCCCCAACTGCGTTGGCCGCTCGGCTCTTGCTAGCACCCACGGTCTCACCATGTTTGGCAACAATCACCATGGAGATGTTTCGGTGCCTCCATGCGCAACTATAGTCCCTCACTCATGCTTCCTTGTCATTCTACCCTCGTTCCATCCCGAAGAGTGTCTGCTCAATTGAAGGTTTTGCACCCTCAACTACAAACTTGGCATGCAGGCCCAGCCCAAGGAGGCTCAACTTCCTAGACACCCCCACTTAGCAGAAGGATGGGTAAGAACCTTTTTACCCTTGATTGTATTTCTGGAAGAATGAGAAAACTGCCCCATGATGCATTGTCAACTAAATCTGTAAAACATTATTTTTAGCAAGGTATTAAATACCGCTATCACTATGTATAACACATCTCAAAAATTATAGGTATACT
This sequence comes from Aquilaria sinensis, assembly GCA_005392925.1. Taxonomy (NCBI): domain Eukaryota; kingdom Viridiplantae; phylum Streptophyta; class Magnoliopsida; order Malvales; family Thymelaeaceae; genus Aquilaria; species Aquilaria sinensis. Next base: position 341,611 of record SMDT01002839.1, on the reverse strand, counting down.
GCATAATATACCACATCATATACTATTGCCGATTTAGCAAAAAAAATATTTTAGAATATTATTTTAAGATGAACTAAATTAAATATAACTTTTTGCATCTTTTATATGAATTCTAATTATTTTCATCATAATTTTCCAAATATAAATAATGTATATATGAAAGGAAATATTTTCTATATAGAAAAATAGAAATAATGGAATATATAGAGTAAAATAAATATTATTCAGTAAAAAAAACTAATTTATTGATACATGAGAAAAAAGGAAACAATACTTTGGTGATAACTATGCATTTTCTAATATCACGTGTGAGACACATAATGAAACTAGGAAAGAATTACAATAATTTAAATAGCTGATTTTTAAAGACCATGGTTCTCAGGGTAAAATCCATATTTAGTCCCCTAACTTTAAGAGTTGTCCTAATGTGGTCCCTTATCTTTAAAAGTGGCTATTAAAGTCCCCTAACTCAACTAACGTGTCCTATTTTGGTCCCTACTGTCAGTCCTAGTTCATTCCAGGAATACCTTCCTCGGCACAGATAATTAGGTCCTCCGAAATAGCCAACAGACCACAAACATTCTTATAGGACCGAGCCGTTTATAGCCCAACCATCGCCCTTCGAGTCCACAAAGAGGGCCAAAAATGTCTTATGGGAACAAGCCGACTACATGCCAATTGTTGCTTTCATGGGCTGCATTCTACATGTCACAAATGTCCTACAAGACAAAGCCGAATATAGGCCAACTGTTGCTCTCTTGGATCACAACCTACAAACCATTTAAACCTTTCGCCCCCGACCAGGTATATATGGATCACTAGCACCCACTGGGATCTTGACCCTATGTGGCTAATAAGAAAACAATCTAACAACATTAGGACAGAGGGATCCAAATCTGGACGCAGGACTCACGGCCTTCAACTAGTTTGGTTTCCTCCTCATAAAGCACAATTCTCAAGCCTACATTAGAGCTAACTTAGCATCAACAGTCGGTGAGGGAAAGGAAGAGTTTTGGAGGTCTATGATGGCACAACGGACCCCCACGCCCACGACCACGTCCAAGCCTTCTTTAATATGATGAAGCTCTTCAACTATCATAATACGGCATTGTACAGAGCATTTCCGACCACCTTGAGGGGATCATATAGGAAGTGGTTCTCTTGTCTCCCCCAGAGGTCCGTGCAATCCTTCCCCGACCTCAAGAACTTATTCATCAACCACTTTGTAGGCGGTACAGGCACGAGGAAGACCACCCTAAACCTAAGCCGCCCTAAACCTAAGAGCTATAACAGAGTAGAAGGGTGAAAACGTTGAGTTGATTGCCAGATTTAATAAGACAATTGCCACGTTCAGGGCTCAAGGGACAATGTCGCTAAGGCTTCTATAGTAGGAAGGCAAAATCCGATGTCAACGTTCACCCAAGACCTTGCTAGTTGAGAACCGAAACATTGCAAGAATTTTATAGTAGAGCCCAGACCTTCATTAATGTTGATGACATCATGTTCGCCCATAAGAATGTTATAGTAGAGCCTAGACCTAGCACCCAGCAACCAAGAAATAGAGTCAGAGAATGAGCACGGCTGACATGACATAGGAGTGTTTAGGCTTGACCTGACAACCCACCCCCTTGAAGAAGGGCAAGGCCCTTGCCTCCACCAGCTACAGCCTGAAGTGTTCTACACGCCTCTGAATGTGCTGCAAAAATAAGTTCTCCCAATTGGAGAAGCATTCCTACTTCAAAAGGCCCCAACCCCATGAGGGCCCCTCTAAAAGAGAGAAATTTGAGGCTCTTCTGTAAATTCCATCAGGTATGAGTGAAAACACCCTTGTCGAACCTCCCCTTTATCGATGGGCACCTAATTGAGTATTGTATTAAGCTTAAAAATGACAGGAACTGATCTAACACGGGACGTTAGCGCAATTTGTCATAGGGACCATAAGCATCTGACCCTAGGCGCCTAGGGGAAAATGCCTTGGTGCAGTCGAGAACCTATAGCATAGGTGGTTCGACACTTGGTGAAAAAAATATTGCTTGATATAGGAGCTCAGCATGACATAATCTACAAACATGTTGGATTGAATGGACACAAGCATCCTCATCCTGTTGAAACCAAGATGTTAAATACTATTACCGCTAGGTATATTATATCCTGAATTTTTAAGGTATACCGTATGGTATATTGCATCGCATATCGTTACTGTTTTCATAAAAAAATAAATGTTAGAATATTATTTTAAGATGACATAATTTGTTTAATAATTTATTTTTACACATTTTATATGTATTCTAATTTTTCTCATTATAATTTGTCAAATATAAATAAAATATATATAATAAAAGATATTCAGTTGGGGTAACATGCACCAGAAATCCAATTAGAGGATATTGTTTAGCACCACAGAGACATTTAAGCTGCTATCATCCATTAAATCGTTATATTATTAAGAAAAATAACAAAAAAAAAATTAAAAGTAAATGTTTATTTTATATATGTGTATTATTTATATTTTAATATTTTATATATTTATGATATTTTTTATGTAAAATGAAAAAAAAAATAACCGTGTGAAAAATAAAATACCGCGGTATGTACAGTACTACTGCGGTTTTTTGATAAACTGTCTATAAAAAGTGAGCGATATGCGATATATCGTAAAATACCGCGGTATACCACAGTATACTGCGCGGTAAAATGATAAAATGTGAAAATATTTGTACTGCATACCCGTAGTAAATGATAAACCACATAGTATACCATCGTATTTAACACTTTGGTTGAAACCATAATTTAGTGTAGTACATGAGGCCGACAATCAGCCTATTTTGACAAAAGGATGATCACCCTAGCTATAACCATCGAGGAGCTGCATAATAATGAGGCAGGTGTCAAGAAAGTCATAGCGTTGGTGGACTTCAAGGTCATTCATTTGTTGTCCCCTCACAACATCTTGTTCAACTTACATTGTCTTCTCAATGGGAGGCAAAAGAAGCCACACACAGGCCTAAAAGTGATCCAAGTACACCCTAGCCTCCCCCTTATTGCAGTCCAAGATAATTCTCTCCTTAGATCCTGGAAGTCTCAACTCCCAATAGGTGAACACGGTCAGATTAACAGACAATCTCCAACTGAGCCAGAGTCAAAAGATTGGTGGTCATCCTGAGACCGGTTGATAAGGCCCTGAGTTGTCCATGGCTTTTCCCCCTTGCACCTTTTGTATGCCCTTCTTCAACTCCTCAACAGTAATCTTGTTGTTGATGGGTCTAGCACTATCACACATCGCTAATGTGGAAGGCGTCCCCAAAGTTGGCTGCATGGTCCCTTCCATGATCAAATGCACCTAACCTTAGGGCATAGCAGGAGCAAGGAATACAGGGATTTCCAACATAGAGTTTAAAGAGTTGAAAATGCTTTAATGTTCTATTACCAAGATATTTACCAAATCAATTAATTAGTTGCGAGATGACCGCTTTATCAAGATAATCTCAGGCCAAACACGAACATCAGGACGTGCTAGTCTAATTATAGATGCAAGAGGAGAATGTGCAAGAGCCTGTTCTCCGACGCACTCAAAACCGAACAAAATGTAAGGTTTAATCTCTAATAACTATGAACGACCAGTGTTACACTATTGCGTGATCTCGCCTTGCAGCTTCTGCATATCAGATAGGCTTCCTGTAAACAGTTAAGCAAGCAATATAACTTCAATTTTTGACACTTTTTTTCCCCTTCTCAATGTCCTTTCATGTGAGCTACTTTCGTCAAATTTCATTGGATTGTTTCAACCAAGGTTATTAAGATCCCAATCCGGATCTTAAGATCACGGGACCCAAAATCATGAAATCTTGTCGGAAAATAATAGGATCGGTGATATAATAGGATCAGGTCAAATCCCGATTAAGATCTTCAGATTGATAAGATCTTTCAACCCTATCAATCTTATTTTGTACTGATTTTTGTTGGTTACATTTGCATTTTCACTCAAATTAAAAAGTTTAAGTGATTTGACCATTATTGTCCAAGTTAGACTACCCAAGCTAGTGGTTATATAACTTAAATTGTGAAGTAAACCTAAAAAGAAAAAAAAACTCATCTCTATATCATTCAGGAGACAAAACTAAAAACTTCAAAAGCATTTTCATAAGTTTGTCATTATTGTGTTAGTTATATTTGTTTATAAATTTCTTTTAGACTTGTGTTAGTTATTGTATTAGTTATGTTAACATATGCTCTACTAGGACTCTAACTTTATTTGTACTATGACACTAATTATATTATATCATTGTCATAACACTTAAACTTTATTAAGTTTCTAATATAATTAAATTTTTTATGTAAATTATATTATTTATTATAAAAAATTTTGATCTTTTAGTAGGATCTTACAATCCCAATTTTATATAATGAAAAATATTTTTTGGTAGGATCCCACTTTTAACAATCTTGGTTTCAACCACGTCAGAAGCTACGCTGCAACGGGATAAACATGGTGAGGCACAATTCCTAAAGCAATACGCCTTTGTCTTCTGTTCAAGTCAACCAATGCAAAACTATATTTCTCCTGTTTTGTTAAGAAAGAAACAAACCAAGAAAACATATGGATTTCACCCCCCACCCCCCCACAAAAAAAAAACATATGGATTTCCGCACTCTACAAAAACTACACGAATAAGGGATGGGGAAAGTAAAAAAAAAATGAAAATATACACATTTTCATAATTTTATAACTGAACTAGAAAATAGTAAAGTTTTATAACTCAAATAAAAAATTTTACTAAATTTTGGACTGACTATGCACTTTCTCCCCCACCTAGTGCTCATTCTATTGCTTTCTAATAGCCATACCTAAAAGTAAGATGAACGGTATAACACTTTCATATCTAAAAGATAAATGATGTAACATTTTATAATTTTTAGATGAATCCACAATATAGGTCATAGTTCAGGTACAACATTTGCTATTTACCCTCTATATAATATAAATAGCTCATCCACACTTGGGCATATATTTGTTGTTCTTGGTTTTTTTTTCTTCATGCTCTATCCCAAAGGATTGGCACTTTATCCTCGTTTTATACATGTTAATGATGTTAATTTACATAAACATATTATATATTTTATTATTTATTTTTGAAATGTAACAAACTAGAATTTATAAATATAGAATTTGTCTCTACACTTTTGGTCTTGTGGCTAAAGTATTTTGGACATTGTAGGAAGGTCTAGGGTTCCCCACTCTACCTCAAAATGTCACAAAAGGTTGATTCAGTTGCCTTTGGGGTCTCAAAAAAATTGGTATTCTTTTTTCCCTTACCTAGAATACTAATACATCATCCCTTATTTACTTATAAAGCATGCTTCTAAATACAAAAAACACAAAAAAATACAGAATCTGCTCCTCACTCTATCCCTTTGCTTTATTTTTACCTAGAATCAATGTGATTTGAAATTAAATTTTGTTTATCCAATAATTACTTTGATTAATTTTTTTAAAAAAATACTATTAACTTTCATGTAATTTTTCCTTACCTCGCTTTAAAAAGAGAAAATCAACAAAAAAAAATATACTTTTTTTCTTCTTTTGGAAAAAAAATGTCTTGGGAGTTGTTTTTGGGCTTCAATTTATACATAAATTTATTAAATAATCGCTATAATAAAAAAATCGAGTCATAACCATTTGTCTACAATCTCCGTCAAATGCAACCGGAGATTCCCATAATGGCCATTGAAGTTCTTTATATTTGTCCATGAGCTCATGGAAGTTTTCTTGATGCCCATCTAACCATCTATCTTCAGACATTGGTTACTAAGACCATATTAGGCGTTTAATCATATATCCAACCTTGCTTCCCCTCACGACTTAGCAAATAAAATGGATTAATTCTACGCCCTCACGCTAAAGATGCAACAATGCTCACCTCAAAAAAACAATTTATTGAGGCAAAAAAGAAAAAAGAAAAAAGAAAACAAAAGAGACAGCACGAAAGAAGTCCACCACGTAGCAACCCCAAATGAACTTGTTCTCCCTTTTCCGCAAAACAGTCTCTTGCTGCAAAAGTTAAACTTATTCCAACAGTTGGTCCAGTCACAAAGTTGGAAAATGGGAGTTCGATCGATTAAAGAAATGAGCACGTATGGGTCAGTAATCGAAAATGCAGATAAAAGAAAGCACAAATTCGAAACCCAAAGCAAAAGTTCACAGAATCTAGAACAGAAACGCAAGGGACTTTCACCTCCGTCATGGTCACAAGGTCGCAGCAACAGACAAATATAAAAGAGGTCTGACGACACAGACAAAGAGACTCATGCAGCTCAACAAAGCGGGTGAGACAGCAAGCAAAAGCTCACTTCAACAGTGTCTTCGCTATCGACTTGACATTCAGTTTCTTCAGGTCTGTGTATGATTGCCCACAACCAACAAATATAACCGGAGATCCTGATATGTAGACCATTGATAAAGCTGCTCCGACCTGCACCAGTAACAAGATCATAAGCCAAAACTGCAACCATTCAAAGAAACCGCCCCGGCTAAACTTTGTCATCAATGAGTTAAAAGTAACCTTGTCATCAATGGTGTCAAACTTCGTGAGCAAAATCCCATCTATCAGTCTTGGATTTGGGGATGTTGACAGATCAGCCAATTTCTGCATAGGCAGCAAACGCTTTTACATGCACTGGACAGACAAATAAAGCTGAACAAGATAAAACAAAGTTATGAAAACATACCTGGTTGAATGTTGACAGCTGATCCACACCATCATTCCCAACCAGTGCTTCCCCAACAAACAAGACTAGATTAGGATTGTTGAGGTAGATAAGCTTCGAGAGAGCTCGCATTAACGGTTCATTTCCCTAGAATACAATTTCCAAGAATTATAAGCAAAGGCACACAATATGATACTCAAGAAAAAAATAAAAAAAAAAACACAGCTCATATCTCATAATCATTAGGAAAACCATTTATGGGCAACTGCTTCCCAGTATTCAGGAGCATCACAACATCAAGAAAAAACACAAGTAACTTCTCAATTACATAGGATAAAAAAGAACTACAGCATACCTGCATCCGACCAGCGGTATCAACAAGAACCACATCTAAACCTTTCCTAGTGGCTTCCTGAATTGCATCCTTTGCAACGACTGCAGGATCTTTCTCATAGCCCCTCTCAAATATATCAACCTGGTACAGTATATAAGTAACCAAGTCAATAAATATCTCTATCTCAGTGCAGACAAAGTGACGACTCAATAACATGAACACAATACCTGGAGCCTACGTGCATGGGTCCTAAGCTGCTCAACAGCTCCAGACCGAAATGTATCACAAGCAGCCATCATAACACTAATCTTGTGCTGAAGAAGCCAGTAGGCAACCTACAAACAAATATTTAAGTCATCTTGGCTGATGATGCTATATAATATCCACTGTACAAATTGGAAATCAGAAAGACTAAATATAAAAGAGAAAGCTTCACTAGACCTTAGCCAGATTTGTAGACTTCCCAACCCCATTAACACCAACAAACACAATAACATAGGGTTTCCCCTGTTCCTTGGCAGCGTGCACATCCCTCAGTATGTCAATAGACCGCCTGGGAGTTAAAATTCGAACTAGAGCTTCTTCCATTGCCGCCTGCAGATGCAATTAGATTAATAATTTGAAGGGCCAAAAACTTTGGCAGCAGGGAAAAGGGAGTCAAGGCATTGAAGATAAGAATTCAAAACCTGAACAGTTGAAGATATCCTGGTGAATGATGCCTGCTTTTTACCCTCAAGACTAGCAGCTACTGATTCACAAAGTTTCCCAGCAATCTCCTCAGCCTGTGAATATTACGCTCACACATCATATCATAAGCCATGGGAATCAAATATATTTCCAACGAAGAGTCAAGTGGGAAAAGCTAGCATAACAGAAAACATACCACATTCTTGGTCATGAGCTTCTCCTTGAGAACCTTCAAAGCTGGTTCCAGATCTGCCTTCTCCAAGTTTGCCTTTCCTGCAATACTGAAGAACAAAGCATGCAACCAAAGTTTATGTGATTGATTTCCACAATGGCACTTAGAAATGATGTTGACCCCAAAACTCATGTCTAGAAGCAATTGCACTCCAAAACCTTAAATTACATGGTTACAATTCCACTTACTTCAAGCTTGGGATATAAAACAAGCTAAAATCGAATGACTCAATACAGCAATATAGTTAATTTTCAAGCAGAATTGGGCCACAACAAAAGTAACATATACTAAATTCTAACTATGCTGAAGAATTTGGGGGAAACAGGAAAAGTGAAGAAATGGAAACAAAGAGAACAGAGAGAGAAAATCAGTAAGCTACCCCTGAAAGCTTAATTCAAATTTTATCATTCATGCAGAAACAGAAAGCTAAATGTATCAACAAAGAAACACATAAAGATGTAGATTACCTCTGGAACACTGAGGAAAACCACCCTTTCTTTTCAGGCTTGCTGTTGCTCCCCACAACTTGCACTTCTTCTTCTCCACTCTCATCATCACTGAGAGTCTCTTCTTTGTCCATCAGACTTTCACCTTGATCTGCTGCAACAACCTCAAAATTGTCACTTCCATCCACAGGATCTGTGAAGTCCAACTTTGACTCTGGAGGCGAGTCGTCCCATTTTCTATTCTGTTTGGTGATCTTTTTCTTTGGGTCCACCTGTGAACCCTTGTTAACTTCATTTTGTGTTTTCTTTCCACCTTTGCTTCTTAATTTCTGGAGCTTGCTTACATCAAAAGCCCCAGAATCAGAAACTGTATTTTCTTTGCCTTTAACACCATTCATTCTACCCTTTTTGGTGGGAATGTGGTTACCATTGGCGTACCCACTCTCCAATCCATTGGAGTGCCCATTCTCCAATTTACGCCATTTAGCATCTTCACCATCTCCACCATCAGATGTCAAGCCTCTGTCAACTTTCGTCTTATTTCCTCCTTCAGAACCAGCCTTCTTCACCTGCCCAGTCTTCTTACTCACAAGTTTATCAACCTGCTTAGACATCTTCAACTCTTCAGCCCTGGCTTTTGCCTCTTCATTAAGCTGCCTGAACTTTTCATCAAAATCATCATAGAACGTCCTTTTAGGATCATAGATATCAGCAAACGCCTGCTTCACCAGCACAAGCAATTCATCCACATATGAGAGATTGAGAAACCGTTGATAGACCGCAACAAATACAAGGCCGAGCTCATTATGGAAGGTCCATTTCAGGGTGTAAGAAGCACCTGGAGCATCATAATTATATGATGCTGCACCAGACCTCTCCTCCAAAAGACAGGACCGGATCAATGTATCTATTGGAGACCCTTTAAGAGCCTTCCCAAGTTGGTTGCACGTCCATAGGATTAATCCTCCTCTTGTGAAAATCAATAACTGCTCTAACATGTTTTGATATAAACAAAACACTGCAATCAAATCAAGAAAAAGAAAGATATCAATGAATAAGCTGCAATCAAATCAAGAAAAAGAAATAAAAGAAAAACGGCAAATAATCAGAAGCATGAAAATAGCAGAAAATACAGAGGCACAATAATCTGCAAGATAGGGAAAACCATAATAGCTTGGAATCATGGTCATTCATCAGCAGAAACAATCATTTGACCAAACACCAAATCAGAATTACTGCTGTGAAGGCGCACTTTCTAAGAAAACACAAATGATTGACCATGATACTCAAATCAAAATCAAACGGAAGACCTTGAATTCGAAATTTGCTATGAAAATATAGGCGAAATCAATTGAAACACGTTAGCTACTAAGGTAAACAAATCCCAGAGAAAAATTATACTCTTTAAAAGACATCATTCTCCCAAGAGTTGAATCGCAAGAAACAAACTTACCTGTATTTATTCAGATCACTTTTGAACCTTCAAAGGGGCAAAAAGAAGTAACAAAGATTGAACCCTAATCTACAAGATTTTGAAAGATGAACTGAAATGGAAAGGATCAAGTCTGTGTTAACAGTTTGACTTTTAGATTCAAATCGCTACACAACTCCTAGGACAAGGGGTGGTACCAAGCCCAAACCCCTCGGGCTTGAGCTCGGCTCAAGATGCGAAGAGATGGGCTCCAGTTCGAGCTCGAGCTTGTATAACAAGGCTCGAGTTGGCTCGACAGATGTTCGGCTTTGGCTCGAATATTTGATAGGATTGATACTCATTCAAAAGACTTGATGCGTGGGCCATGATTTGAGTTCAATAAGGCATGCTCGAGCTCAAGCTGGTTTTGAACACCCTTGGAATTATTCAGACACAGATGTAGCAGCTTCTACCCTTGCACAATGAAGATGAAGCAAAGACTAGCAAACACAAACAACACAAATACATCTCTAAGGACACGAATGAGACATATCCAGAGTCAGAAAAAGAATTAAAAAAAAAACATTAAAAAATATACTGATCAGTAATCTAGCAATTCTTTTAACAGATATAGCCATATATACAGATTAGTTATTTAGTAGAATGGTGATAACACAAAAACAGGGAGGCAGACCCATTAAAGAAACATAAATTTCACCAAATATTTCTCTGCATGCAGACAAAAGTTAATACTCAATAAACTTGGTACATAGATTACTTGTACTGTTGCCCTTCCATAAAATCAATCACAGAAAGCGAAGACAAATATTTCAGCATCACACAAGTCACCCAAAAAATTATCAGCAATATATCTCAAAGGCAGCTGCAGTTACCTGTATGCACCTTCAACACACTATCCAAGCAACCTTATACAATTTTCGTGTTGAAATTGTCCAATTGCCCCAACCTCCACTTCGAATTCCTTCCCAGCTTGGCCCCTGATGATTGATTAAGTTCAGAGCCAAAAGTTAAAAGCATACATAACTTCTGGAAATCACAAAACACACCCACGAAGTGAGATTTGTAGCCTACCACAGCAATGCATAAACTCTTTTATGAGGCGAACTCAATTCACATTAAATATCATTCACTGTTGCCCATTGACTTTCTTAAGCTTTAAACATTAAAAAAAAAACTTTGGCATATTGGGCAAGAAACTTGCAGGAATCATATAAGTATGCTCAGCAGAATGCTCACGGTGACACACAATCTGACCGCAGTGGGATATTGGTTTCCACAATGAAAGAGATGTGTCAAAGGCGCCATCGAGAACTCAAATTTCGGCGAGACAAAACCAGATCGAACTTGAAACGAGAAAAGGGTGCTTAGCCCGTGAACCAGAACAGCTCCAATTTTAAGCCCTTAGGTCCAAACGAGTTTGCTACCAAATCAAGAATCGTCAAGGAGCAAACAAACCCACGAAAGAGTCAAACAAATGCGAGCGAGAAATCGAAGCAGAAACGAATCAAGAGCTTGAATTCCAGAGACAGGACGACTAGCTGCAAACAGCTCCAACGGAAGAGACAGCCCACAGAAAACCCCAGGCACCCAAGTTAAATCGGAAGAACCAGAAACAGAAAGGAAGCCTGAGACGCTGTGGAACAGAAACAATTGATATACCAACCATCCAATCAAAATTACTGCTGTCGAAATGCTCTTTCTAAGAAAACACAAATGATCGTCCACGATACTCAAATCAAAATCGAAAGGAAGAGCTTGAATTCGAAATTTGCTATGAACAGATTGACGAAATAGATTGAAACACGTAAGCCTCTAAGGTAAACAAATCCCAGAGAAAAATTATACTCTTAGAGACATCGTCCTCGTAAGAATTGAATAGCGAGAAACAAACTTACCTGTATTTCCTCAGATCACTTCGAAACCCGCAAAAGGAGGGAAAAAAGAATGAAAAAAATGCGACGAGATTATGAAATGAACCGAAAGGGAAAGGATCAAGTCTGTGTCAACAGTTTGACTTTTTAGATTCGGATTCCTACACGGCTCTTGAGAATACTGGTTTGGATCTGCCACGCGTTTTACATTTTTATTTTTATTTTTATTTTAGCCTAAATCATTTTGGTCTCTAAAGCTATGTTAACTTGCCGAGAAAAGTTTTCGTAGTTTAATGTTGTGCAATCCAGTATCCAAACTATGAATCTTAAAGCATTTTACCCCTTTGATTATAGTTATTATACTGTTTACCTATATCTAATTAGATAAAATAATCTATTCTTAATTTTTTATATATAATTCACTTTCATTAAAAGTAATTAATAAAATTATCTCTCACAAAAAATCTCTTTCTTCATTTAAAAATCTCATCCTTAATCCCACCGCTGCTCTTGCCACCGCCGCCATCACCATTGGATCTTCTATCATTTCTCTCGTGTGCACAAATGTTAAAGACAAATGTACAAAGTGTCTAAAGAAATTAGGGAAAGTGTGTGAACAAATATGTATAACTGTCTAAAAATAATATGTAGAATATTTAACATACAAACTATTTGTTCTCTGCCAAAATGATAAGTAAAAGTATCTGAAGTAATAAACAAATATGTCTGAAAATAATATTAAAATTTTCTGAATTAATTTACAAATCTTTTATTATTATCAGAAAAGTAAGAAGTGTCTAAAACAAGGAAATATTGTCTAACTGAATATTGAAAACTGTCTAAATAAATATTTAAAAGTATCTAAACCAATATATAAACAATTTATTCTCTTTAAAAATAACTGTTTGAAACAATAAAAAAATATCTGAATAAATATATAAAATTGTCTCAATAAAAATAAAAAAATGTCTGAAGTAATATACAAATAATAAAAAAAGTGCCTAAATAAATATTTAAAAATGGAGAAAATCTATTATTTTTAAATTTAAAAATTCTAAAAAAATTAAGGTACAATGTCTTAATGAAATTGTAAAAGTGTCTTAACAAAAGTAAAAAATGTAAGTGAATACATGCTTTGTTCGGCAAATTAAAAGTGAAAAACAAAAAAAAATTAAGTTGGTGGAAAATGAAAACCTAAACCAATTAGGAAATTTGCCAAACGCCAATCAGCGCTCAAACAAACCAGATTATGAGACAGAGCAGAGTCGCAACTCGACAGTGGCAGGTATCGTCGGACAGATCGATGGAGCAGATATTCAATTGAAGCGGAGTTTGGAGATTAGGAACCATCGGAGTTGAAGTCGGAGTCATTGTCGTCAACAAAGATCAGCGAGCCAACGGAGAACAAAGATTAGAGCAGCTTGAAGCAAATCAGAGATCAATGAGCCCATGGAGAACAGAGATCAGAATGGCTCGAAATGATAAATCAAAGATCGAAGAGCCGGCAGAGAGAGATTAAAGAGTGGCGATCAAGAGAGATCAAAAAGCAGGGAAAAGAGATCGAAGAGCGGCGAGAGAAATCAAATAGTAGGGGAGAGAGATCAAAGAGTGGCGAGAGAGATCAAAGAGAAAGACCAAAGAGCGGCAAAAGATCAAAGGCCGCTGGCCTGCAGCAAGACATCGATGAGTGGCTGGCCGACGGTGATTACGAAATGAAAGGGGTAAAAGGAAACAACAATGAGAGAAAGAGAACTCTTTTAATTTTAGGGGTAAAATTGTAAAATTAACTACTATGTCTAATTAGACATATGTCCATGATATCCATTGTACTTTGATTAAAGGCCCGTTGTTTGACTAACTCACAAAAAGAGACAATTGCGTATCTAGTCAGCCAACTTTTTAGTTTCTCCTGTCTTAGACTCTACACCGTAGCATCTATAAATTTAATCCCCAAACATGAAACATTTTTGCAATTTTTCCACAATTGCATAATTGCATCATCAGTCGCTTTTTTTACTTCCATATGGCAAATCCAATTCTCAGAACTGTTTCACCATCTACCACTATAAATCCTGCTCGTAAGTGCTGAAACAAGTGAAATCGAAAGGCATTACTTGAATGTTACTATAGGTACACTATGCACTGTCGAGGAATGATCAAACATGCTATATTTGCCAAGGAATGATAAGTATCTAACAAATAATTGAAGTTGAACCTATATATGGTCATATGAGCAACAATACGAAACAACTAATTTCAAAACCACTTTTAATTAGGGTCAAAATAGACCCTAAATTTCTGACATAGAGTTTAATTAAAGTTGAAAAAACTTTGATGTTCTATTACACATGCTATTTTTCAAATGAGTTAATTAGTTGCAAGAATCAAGATGACAGCCATTATTAAGATTTATCTAAAAATTAATAATCTTCATATACCTAATAATTATTGGCTATAAATTTGTATTGGATTTAAGTACTACTTTACACAACAAATTAAATTAAAAGAAAAACAAGATTATAGAAAAGGATGTATAAAGAGCATGTAATTAATGTTAATAAAAAAAGTTGAGCAATTAATACTATGGATGAAGCCTAGGCACATGCAAGAATAGAGGTGAAAATGGACCAAGCTAGGCTCGAGCTTTGCCCCTTTGCTATTCGGTACTACCCGAGCTTGAGCTCAAATTACTCGAGCCCAAATTTTTAAGCTTGAGCTTGGCTCGAGATGGGTTCAAACTCAGCCTGAAGGCTTGCCAGGCTCAAGTGACACATACAATTCTTAAGTCTTAAAATTATGACTTAGATAAAACATGAGGACCAGACAGGGGCGCAACCAGGATTATAGACTAAAAGGCGGGGGGGAAGAGTGAATATATGAATGAGTTGTTAAAATGTATAAATTTACAATTAACAACAGAAAACATCAAATAATAATACATATAAACTCATGAAATTTAAAAATCTACAATAATTAAGTTTAATTCAATAGTTTATAACTCAAAGTCTAACACGACGCTCCTTCAAATCTCTAAAATCATCAAGTATTGAATCTAAACTGAAAGTCTCCGCAATATTTTTTTCAATATATAAAAAAAACTATCAGCAAGATAATCATTGTCCATCTTGTTTCTCAATCTAGTCTTCACAAATTTTATAGCTGAGAAAACACGTTCAGTAGCAGCAGTTGATACAGGAAGAGTCAATACCAAACGGATCAATCTATCAATCAAAAAGTAATAACTTGACTTTCTGGTAGTTGCTAAAACTTGGCATAACTCAGCTATTGATGACAATCCTTTAAAATCTGATAAATTTCTAATATCAGCATAAAAATGCCGTAATTGAAACGACATCAAGTCATGTTCATGTCTTGAAAAATCATTAGAATAATATTTCTGGGCAAGGCTGCAAATGGAATCAATATCAAATGACTTGAACCCATCATTCAGATTCAAACACAAGCTTAACTTCAAAAGCTCAATAAGATGCTCATTGAACCTAAAAGATATCTCCCGCAACTGAAAATCTATAGTTTTATTGAACACATCAAAATAATAATAATGCTCCACATCAACATCATCATGCCGGCGAGTACTATGCCCCACAAAATTAGGAGCACTCATATTTAGAACATCAATATCATGTAGTGAACAAAATGAGTAGACCTTTTGAATAAAAAAATCTCATCCGTCCTTCTTTAACTCATGTAAGCACAGTGAAGTAGTTTCCACCAAGTCCATTGCTTTTATAATATCTTGACCCTTTTGTTATAATACTTGGTATAGAACATCAATTATATCAAAAATTTCATACATCAAGTGAATAATGAAAATAAACTCAAATGAAAGTATTCTTTTCAAAGCAATTGCAACATCTCATCTTGACTTATAATTAACACCATCTTCCTTAACATTTTCAAGAACCTTACAAGCAGCATCAAATATATTAAAAAGACTGCTAACTTATGCAAAGTGAGAACTCCAACGGGTATCACCCGGCCTTTGCAAAGTACCAATTCGGTTAGCACCAATTCTAGTTTTAAGCTCATCAATAGATATCAAGTGTGCAATATTATTAGCATGAGCAGCTTACAACTCATTATGATGTTTACAAGAAGTAGTAACAGCATTGACAATAAGAGATAAACTTTGAAAGAACTCATGTATAACATGTACCATTTTTGCTGTGTGAAATATAAAAGAACCGCTCTTGTACATAACCTTTGATGTCAACAAATCGAAGAATGAGGGCCATTTATTCTTTTTTACTTTCATCACTTGTTTTATCCACAATGATACAGAACATCGAATCACCAATATCCTCACGAATCTTCTTCGTTACTTTCTTTGCAAATACATGCAAGATTTCTTTTTGTATTATAGGAGATGTGTATTTTGCATTGTAAGGAGCATTTTTTAAGACAACACTTGTCACTTTATCATTATAAGATGCTACATATTTTAGCAGCTCAAAGAAATTTTCTCAATTTCTTGAATCAATAAACTCATCATGGTCTCTAAACGCAATCCCTTGAAAAGTTAACCACTGGGCAACATCGATTGAAGTTTTAAGCCGAATTCTATTATTTTCAATCTCTTCCTCTGTTTGTTTCTTTATTGTCTTATCAATATGACTGGATTGGTTCAATAATGCTGCACAATTACTCACAACATTATTGTGTGAGGAACAAGGGCCTAACCCCATATGCTTGAGTAATGAACAATTCTTCCCATCTTTAACCTTTTTTCATTTCTGAAAACCATTCACAGTAAAAGAATCCCAACCATTTTGTGCTTTTGATTTCTCTGTAAACAAATAACAATAAAAACAAAATGCAGCATCTTTTGTTTTAGAATACTCAAGTAAAGGGAATTCAGAAAACCATGAATACTGAAACTTACGTTGATTATTTTCCAACCTTAAAAGAAGATAATCACACTTGATTTGATAAGGACTGGCATTAAAGTAGGCCCTTCTTATCTCATCCCTTTTGTCAACCGGATATGTCCACATTGGTGGACGCAACCCTAGATCACGCACTATAAAGACATTTGTAGAATTTGAAGTTCCTGGAGTTTGTTAAGAAGATTCAACAGTTTGAGATTGAAGATAATATGCGTCTCCGACAGATTCTGCAACATCTTCCACTATTTGTGGACATTATGGGTCAAAAGGGGTCGGGCTTTTTTCGGGTAGCTCGAGCTCGAGCTCAAGTTCAAGTATTTCGAGTCGAGCCTATTAGAGCTCAAGCTCAAGCTCAAGCCACAAAATGGGCTTGAATACCTTTTTGGGCCGAGCTCAAGCCTAAATGCACCCGGCCCTATGAGCTCGCGAGCCTACCAGGCCCTAAAGTCCTAACCCTTATTTCCTTTATCCCCTAAGCCTAACGCCTGAAGCTTGTTGTTTTCCCGACCCAATCCCATTCTCGTCCACCCAGCCGTTCGACCACCACTAAGAATTCCAGCATGTTCGAGTCTTGACAACGATTATTACTGAGCAGAAACCACCAAGGATCGCGCAGCGCACCTCCAACCTTGCTTCCTCGTCACTTCCACTTACCCGACGCCACACCTTCAACCTTAATTACTTGACATCGACGCCCCAAGCCTTGCAAAGGATGACCAAGGGTTGACTCCCTAAGTAGATGCCAGATGCCAAACGTTAGAGACAAGATCGTTTGCACTGAATTTGAATCTTTGTCTGTGCCCAAGCTTGAATAGTCGCCACCGCCCCATCGCAAATCTAGGTTTTCGATCTCTTGCCAATTTCATGTTATGTGCTTGAAACCTCTGTGATTTGGACTTCCGTGACCCAAAAATTGACACAGAAGCAGTCAGATGATGGACTATAGTGGCTCTGTCTTAAAAGTGAGAAAGACAATGACTCAGTTGTGAGATTCACAACACTAGGGTAGAATAGCAAAGGATTAGAAACTTTGGGACAAGTTCTCTAATTTTTTATCTTCTCTAGAAAATTTCAAATTTGGTCCCCATCTTTGTTTTAAGGTGTAATTATGGCACTGAAGATTCATATATGTTATTCAAGCCTAAATAGAGTTCGGACCGAGCTTGAGCCTAAAAAAATTGGGTTCTAGCAATTTGAGCTCGAGCTCGAATAGTACCAAATATCAAAGGGCTCGAGCTCGACCTGACCTATTTTCACCCCTAGTGAACATTGACCCCTTTGGGTTTGGCTTTCACCTTCCGGTGAAGACTTTTTATAAAAGAAGTTGAATAGTTTTTTTTGTTTGCTACCCATAGCTATGGAAGCAAACTTGAAACATCAAGATAACAAAGATAACTAATTCAAAGTACATATCTGTCCTAAATTTAGTGCTACTATTTTGTAATTTGTAAATATTTTTTAATATCAACTAACTGGAATGATTTTTTTATCAACAAGCAGCGGCAAACTTTTCCTCTTAAAAAGAATTTTAAGTCACTTAGAATAATTTAACACGTACCAAGTACCAACTAATATACTCAGAAGCTCTAACTGACGACCTCTAACCTAACAACAAATCAACAATCAAGTATTCTTTTCACCCTACAGAAAACCAACTAACCAAGTCAATTAAACAAAATCAACAATAACAGTGGAGATGTTGAGACAAGCTGCTTCCCTTACCTGGAAAATCAGATCAACCGAAGAGTAAAGAGACTAGAGACGAGCAGTGCAGAAAGTGAATTGGATTTAGGGGGGACCTCTAACCCAACAGCAATAACAATCAAGTCTTCTGACTCTTTTTTTCACTATTCAAAAAACCAATTAAACAAGTCAATTAAACAAAATCAACAATGTTACAATAACAGTGGTCAGTGACTTGATGGATTGTGGATATATTGAGACAGACGAGCTGCTTCAGCTTCACTTACCTAGAATGGAAAATCAGATCAGCCAAAAAGCTAAGAGACTAAGAGAGCAGAGACGGGCAATGTAGAGAGAAAAAATTGGAGGGGGCTGGCCGCTGGCACTAGCGATTGCCGTTGAAATTTTAGGGGACCTCTAACCCAACAGCAACAAAAATCAAAATCTTATGACTCTTCTTTTCACTCTTCAAGAAATCAATTAACAAGTCAATTAAACGAAATCAACAATGTTACAATAATAGTGGTCAGTGGACTGTAGAGACGTCGAGACTCAAGACAGACGAGTTGCTTCAGTTCAGCTTCACTTACTTGGAATAAAAAATCAGATTAGTCGAAGGCCCGAAGAGCAAAGAGCTAAGAGAACAAGACGAGCAGTGTAGAGAGAGTGAATTGAAAGGGGGGCTGGCTGCTAGCGATTGCCATTGAAAATGAAAAGAGTGAATTGCGTCGCACGCTGTCGCCGCATCCACAAGAGTCTTCGCACTTCACAATCATTAATCACAAATAGGGGAAACTCTACCACTGTGAAACTAAAAGGGAAAAGAAAAAAAGCGCACCGGATTTATTAAAATCATTTAGAAAAAGGTTAAAACATATAAAAGTCCTCCATTAGTTTTAAAACTTACATGTAGGTACGTAACTTTAATTTTCCTTCAATTATATCACATATACTATCTATCCCATAAAATTTTCTAAAATTCTAGAGGGGGAATAATACACCCCTAGGACCAGATCTATAATTTCCTACAGCGACAATAACAGAAGGGAAAATTATAGATATTATCCTAAACTTTCTAATTCTTTTGCCTTTCTACCTAGATTTCATAAACTTCACAAATTAGTCATATTCTTCATCAAGACAAGCAGGAAACACGATTCAAGTTGCAACAACAGTAAACTAACTCACAAAGAAAAAAATAGCCAATGAAACATGAAAGAAAACCAAGGACAGGTTTACAAATACGAACTACGTTTCTCGATTCTTTTGCACTTGATGCAAGAAGCCTTGCCTTAACATCGATAGAGAAAGGCCTTTGAAATAAATGATAAAATTGAAAATGGTCGTGGAGTGTGCAATTGGGGGAGATTGCGATTTGGAGGGAAATTTTGAGGAGTGTTTGAAAGAGACGATATCGGGCTCAAGATATTCCCATTAAGGAAGACGAGATGTTTAGGTATCGTGGAATGTCGCTGAGAAAGACGATTGCAATTTAGGATTAAGGGGCTGCCATAATCGTTGTGCCTTTACTCTCTAGTGGGTGAGACTGGCGGCCGACTAGTGGGTTAGTCATATAAAGGCTAAGGCGTAAAAGGGACTAAGGGTTAGGAAGGTTTAGATGTTTGCCAAGCTCATGCAATAGACTAAATGGCAATTGGGAAAAAGTCACAGGGTAGGCTTGTAAGGCCAGCTAGCTTATAGGGCCGAGTTCCTTCAAGCTCGGGTTTAGCCTTTTTAGAGCTCATTTCGGCTCAAGCTCGAACTCGAACTCAAATGGGCCTGACTCAAAAAATTACGATTTGAGTTCAAGCTCAAATTATCTGAAAAAAAATCTGACACTTTTTCACCCCTATGCGAGAGGGGAAAGGGGAAAATAAAGAGAGGGGAAGGAGTGGTGAAGCAACATGTTGGAAATTGTGGGCAAATCTCCTATTGTATTGTAAAATGAGTTGGCTTGAATTTAATTTGATCATCATTTATACGAGACATATATATGTATTTAGCTCCAGTTGAGTCCCTGTTCGAGTGTGTTGAACAAATATCTATCACATCCCATCTACTCCACTCCAATTTAATTCTCTCTAGTTGTCATTGCATTTGCATTAGGGGTTCGGTTCTCTTTTTCCTTTTTTCAAAAGTAAACATAGTATTAATCGTCATAAATCAGTCTAAAGGGCATCAATCAGGGTAATAGGGTAAGGTAAACCCCGCATCACCCTACCTAATAGTTCTTTAGATAACAATACAAGAGTATGAGTAGCGCAGTTGTAGAACGAAGAACATGAACAAAACTACAGGATTCAAAATGCAAAGATAATGTGATGATATCATTATAAGCAACCCTGTACGCATAAAGAAAAGATTTCTTGTAATTCTCAAAAGCAGAGACTGCAACTTGCAAGTCTAATAGAATGATAATCTCCTGCCATCCTCTTTTTGTGCAAGGCATTATGTTCCTAGTAGTATTTAATTACTTCCTCTATCATATATACTTTTTAAATACTGTAGTTTATATAATCTTAAATTTCACAAATATTTTCAAATTTAATAAATTATTTTATTATATTACTCTTAAAATTATTATTTCAACATTATTTTTTCTATTTTTTTTATTTACATGCAAAATATGGAAGACAGGAAACAACATATACATTTTTTTTCTTTTTTTATTTGTGTCAAACCCAACTTTTCAAAACATTTGGGTCCAACCGCACAGGGTCGAACCGAGCACATGGACTCTCTATATTCGGGTCAACCTGACCTCGTATGAGCCCCACATAGAAGTTAAAAAGAGTACCAGTCGGGGAATATGTGGTGTCCTCCTCTTAATCCGAGTTAATTTATTTTAAGTTGCACCAACTTAATTTAAAATAATTTATTTATATTTATTTATATCTTTTTTATTTAAAATTAATTTTATTTAAAAATTAATATTATATAGGTGCAATAATCTATTAAATATAAAATTTTTATAATATTTTTAAAATTTTATGAATTTTTATTTTTTTAATACCTAAAAAGGAAAAGTTTTTAAAAATTTAATAATACCATAAAAATTTTAAAATCAATGAATTATTACACCTAAATAATATTATCTTTCAGTTCTGAGCAAAAAAAATACAGAAATAAAAATAAGTTATTTTAAATCAAATTAACTTAGTTTAAAATGAATTTACTCTTAGTAGTGTTTTACCTTTTTTTTTTTTTTCTTTTCCCTTTCCTTCTCGGTGTGTTTATTTCTTCCCAAGTCATATACAACAGCAAAATACGTTGACTTTAAATTTTATCTGTGTTGGTGTTATTTGAACTGTAGAGCAACGAGGAGGCGTTTTCTTTCTGTTTTTTTGTTTTTCTTTAGTGGTAAAAGTTTCACCAAACTCATCTTCTAAACATTCATTACAGGAGTAATGAATTGCAGTTTTAACTTTATTGTTGGGTGTTTTGTAGTATTTGTTAATGCCAGAAAGCAGATTGTTTCTGGAATAATTTCAGTTTCCCCCCAATACTACAAAAACGCATCAGAATTCCCCGGAAGAACAAAAACTTATCAAATCCTACCAATCCAGAAAAGAGCAAACAAAAACAAAATGGACAACCGAATAGATCACCAAGAGCCCCTCCTTCAAGACATAGAATCTAGAACTGGAACGTCCCAACCACAATCACAATCACCAGAAAATCATAAACCATCTAAAACCAAAACCCAGAAAGCGATACGAAAGACCTTCAAAGGAACAGCCCATTTGGCTAAGCTCCTCCCCACCGGTTCCGTCCTCATCTTCCAAATCCTCTCGCCGGTCCTCACCCACCAAGGGCAGTGCCCCACCGCCGCCAGCCGGAACCTCACCCTCGCCCTCGTCTCCGTCTGCGCCGCCTCCTGCTTCCTCCTCTCATTCACCGATAGCTTCCGCGACTCCCGTGGGAAGGTCCGCTACGGCATTGCCACAACAAAGGGTCTCTGGGTGATTGACGGTTCCGTTAGGCTCTCGCCGGAGGAGGCTGAGAGGTACCGGCTGAGTTTTCTGGATTTCTTCCACGGTCTCGTGTCTATATTGGTGTTTGCGGCGGTAGCGTTGTTCGATCAGAACGTCGTGAAGTGCATTTTCCCGGCGCCGAAGGAGGATACCAAGGAGTTGCTGACTACGTTGCCGGTGGTAGTTGGGGTCGTTTGTAGCGTGCTCTTTCTCTCCTTCCCGACACGCCGGCATGGCGTTGGCACACCTTTATCACGTGACTAGGATTTTTTTTTTTCATATTTTTTCATTAATTTATAAACATTACTGGAAATATTAATTATTTTTATTCTTTCCTTTGAACAACAGTTTTTTACCGGTTTTGATTAAATTCAACGTAATTTGAGAATCCAGTATTTGCCATGCATGGACAGCAATTGGGGAATGTTTTTCAATGAACATAATCTTCCAAATAATGAGAAGCAACAACATATGGTTGTTCTCATTCCGCAATATGGCTCTGACCTAGAAGTAAAGCTCCGTGCAATTTTAGGTGCCCTTTCTCCGACTTGCCATTTGCTGCTTCTCTTTTCCCTTAATTTTTTATTTATTTATTTTCTAATTAAGAAAAAACACACACATTAGCCAAAATTCACAGCAAAGACTCAACATTAATTCAAACAGGCAGGGAAAGGTTGGAAAACGTCCAATTCTATTATTATCAAGGTCTATAAAAAAGCAACCACCTTCATCAGAAATTATAGGTGATTATTCTCTTATTGCGTCAAATATTTTAAATTCAAACTTAACTCCAAGGCCTACCTTCAAGAACTTGCATCAGTAGCAAGAAACTCTGGGCGCTGCTTGCCCTCATCCTCAAAATGGAGACACTGACGTTGGCTTGGGCGCTTCCTCATCTCCATTTTCAAGATGGTTGAGGTTGGTGCCACCATGCCATCGATAGTTGGAGCAATTTGAACACATTCCATGACCACAACTGTGCCTTGATGAACTTGACGGCATTTGTTGGATTTGTTTCAAGCAAATATTTAGTTTTGATGATGACAAGTGTATTGTGTTTAATCTCATTTTATTGGGTCAAAATAGTTATGTTAAAGTTATGCTTAAATTTTAAGTATTTCAATTGTTATTTCAAAAAATATATTTTAAGTTTGATGATGAAACTTGTTTTTAAAGAGAATTTGGTAAGTCATCAAAATATATTAATGTTTGAATCAAGTTTGTTTTACAAATGACAAGTGTTTTTAATCTGCTACCAAATTTATACTTTAATGCGTTAAAACAGTTTAATTCAAAGTCTGGAAGTGCTATATATTTTCTGAGTATCAGGTAACCTATTAAACTTCAAGTTTAACCTGTTATTCGTAAGTCTGAAAGTTTCCACCAAAATCCTTCGACTGGCGCGATTTGAGTCAAGATTTGAAATGTGACGCGAATGAATCAGAGGACGCCACCTGGACATTATGGCAGAACTTTTTATGACCTGTCTCTAGCCATTTTTTACCGTTGAAAGACAAAATCGAGTTTAACCTGTTAAACTCAAAACTTAACGCGAAGTCTGAAACTTTTCCTCTTTTGCACAAAAAAAAAAAAAAAACAGAGTAATAGTCACCAGAATTTGTGGAACTTTTCCAGATGACTCTAGCAGGTTTCCAACGTCTCTTTAGCCCTCAAATAAGTATAAAAACATGGAGAAACACTTTGGGAACTTACTGGCAATAAGATCAAATATTCATCATCAAATGCTCATCAAAGTCTTCATCATTTGAGAAAATAGCCAAGTTTTATGCTTTCACTTGTATATCTAGCTTGAGTGCTATTGTGTGAGCTTGTGAGTTTGTAAACATTCAAAGTCTTAGAATTTCTTGAGTGTAGGGTGGTTTCTAGTGAGCCTTGAAAAAAACTAGAAAGTGGTTTCTAGTGAGCCTTGGAGAAAACTAGAGATTGATTGGGTGTGAACCTTGAAGAAAACACCATTGTAATCTTGATCAAGAGATAGTGGAAGAAATCTCAAGTGGGCAAGCTTGAGGAGAGGACGTAGACTCCGGTTGGTGGAGTTGAACCTCTATAAATCCCGGTGCACTTTTTCCTTGTCTCTCATTATATTTTGCTTTATATGTTCCTTATACTTGCTTAGTTTGTTCTTAATTTTTGGTTAAGTAAATTTAGTTGTAAAATTTGATTTTGCTAAAGTTTTTAATACAACCAATTCACCTCCCTCTTGGCTGTATTTGGGTCAACAATTGGTATCAGAGCTTAGTGATTTTTGCTTTCAAAACCTTGCGGTTTCAAAATCAAAAGATCCATGGCAACCACTAGTTTTATGCATCTTGAGGGGCAAAGCACATCCAGGCAACCATTGTTTGATTCTACAAATTTTAATTGGTGGAAAACTAGGATGGAGATTCATATTAAAGCTATTGATTATGCTTTATGGAGAATTATCAAAGATGGTCCTAATATTCCTTTAAAAGTAGTTGATGGTAAACAAGTACCAAAAGATTCAAAAGAATTTAAATCGGAAGATGATGCTATGTGCACTATGAATGCTAGAGCTATGAATATTATATATTGTGAACTAACCCCCGATGTGTTCAATTTAGTCTCCTCTTGCAATGATGCTAGGGAAATATGGAATAAGTTGTTGATGACATATGAAGGAACTTCACAAGTCAAGGACACCAAGATGCATATGCTAGTTAGAGCATATGAACTTTTTACCATGGAGCCAAGAGAGAGCATTCAAGATATGTTCAAAAGATTCAATGAAATTCTTACACCACTCAAGTTGCTTGAAAAGGAATATACAAATGAAGAGTTGGTGAGAAAAATCTTGTTGAGCTTACCTTCTTCATGGAAAAATATAGTTAAAGCTATTAATGAAGGTGGAAGCATCAAGACCATGCAAATTGATGAACTATTTGAAAAATTATTGACATATGAGATAAAGGAGCAAGAGGAAGAAAAGCTCAACAACAAGAACAAGTTAATGGCTTTCAAAGTTAAAGAAGATGATTCATCTTCATTTTCTTCAAATGAAGATGATTCGGATGATGTAGCAATCTTGACCAAGAAGTTCAAGAAAATTCTTAAGAGGTCAAAAAATAAGAGTTCTAAAGGCAAAAAGAATGAGATCACTTGCTACAAGTGTAAGGAGCTTGGGCATCTACAATTTGATTGTCCATTAAACAAGTCAAAGAAGCACAAAAATCACAAGAGAGGAAAGAAAAAACTTAGAGCTATAGCGGCTTAGAGTGATAGTTGCTCATCTTAAAGTGAAAACTCATCATCATCAAATGACACAAGTGATCAAGCCAATCTTTGCTTGATGATTGAAGAAGATGAAGTCTCTTCAAATCAAAGCTACCCCAACTTGTGTCTCATGGCAAAAGAAGAAAATGAGGTAACAAGTACTTATTCTAGTAACACATCATCATCCTCATCTAGTTGTTCATATGAAGAATTATTAAATGCATTTCATGAGCTTTTCAAAAATTCAAAAAAACTTGTCAAAAAAGTTGATGAATTGAAGGTTGTAAATGCTTCTTCAACAAAAGAAATCGATGACTTAAAGAATGAGAACTTAGAGATTAGTTTATCCTTGAGACAAGAAATAGATGAATTAAAAAAGGATAAACTTGATCTTACCCAATCTTTGTCTAAATTTGTTAAAGGTAAAAAAACCTTGATTTGTTAGTTGGTGCTCAAAAAAGAATTTATGACAAAGCGGGAATAGGTTTTAATCCCTTGATGAAGAAAAGAAAATTTGGAAATAAGTTTATTTGTGCATCTTCATCCTCATCAAGTAATTCTTTTGTAACATGTTATGTTTGTGGTGGAAAAGGACATTATTCTTATGAATGTATGGTTAAAAGAGGAAAAGTTCCTTTGGGATATAAATTGATATGGGTTCCTAAAGGAACCAACATTGTTGGAGCTAACTCTCATGGACCCAAAGAAATTTGGGTACCTAAGATCAAAATTTGAGATTTGTTGTAGGGTGCTAGAGTATGGAGCAAAAATTAGAAGCATACACATGAAGCTCTATGCACCAAGAGATTGGGGATTTGAAGTTCAATAACAAATGCTTGAGACAAAGTTCATTTATGGTAACATTGTTGATTTTATTTGATTAATAGTGACTGTTGATACATTGTGTTATTTGATTTTGATATGTTGTTTGATAAGAACATATGAGTTATTCATTGTTCTTAGAAGATATATGACATGTTAGATATTACCATGATCATTGTGGATTTGTTCCAATATTTTGATGATATGAATTTGTATGGAAAATATTATGTTGCTAGCATATTGTTAATATTTGGCTTAATCTAGAAAGGAGGAGAAATTTTTTATGCTTGGATAAAGGAGGAGCATGTTTTCTTGTAAAAATTCCTTAAAGTTTATATGCCTTGATTAAAGAGAAGTTTATTGCATGTTGTGGTAAACTATTTTGAAAATTTTTCATGATTTATTTTGTTTACCTATATATCTTTTTTATTATGACAAAAAGGGGGAGAGATAAAATTGAAGAATATTTAATAAAGGGAAAGAATCATTGTTTATGCTTGTTGTTTGGATGTTATACGTATTTTTTGAAAGATTATTTTCTCATCATCAAAAAGGGGGAGATTGTTAGATTTGTTCCAAGCAAATATTTAATTTTGATGATGATGACAAGCGTATTGTGTTATTGTGTTTAATCTCCTTTTATTGGGTCAAAATAGTTTTGTTAAAGTTGTGCTTAAATTTTAAGTATTTCAAGTGTTATTTCAAAAAATATGTTTTAAGTTTGATGATTAAACTTGTTTTTAAAGAGAATTTGGTAGGTCATCAAAATATATTAATGTTTGAATCAAATTTGTTTTACAAATGACAAGTGTTTTTATCCTACTACCAAGTTTAT
This sequence comes from Aquilaria sinensis, assembly GCA_005392925.1. NCBI lineage: Eukaryota > Viridiplantae > Streptophyta > Magnoliopsida > Malvales > Thymelaeaceae > Aquilaria > Aquilaria sinensis. Next base: position 314,431 of record SMDT01002839.1, on the reverse strand, counting down.
ACTTTAATGTGTTAAAATAGTTTAATTCAAAGTCTGGAAGTGCTATCTATTTTCTGAGTATCAGGTAACCTATTAAACTTCGAGTTTAACCTGTTATTCGCAAGTCTGAAAGTTTCCACCAAAATCCTTCGACTGGCGCGATTTGAGTCAAGATTTGAAATGTAATGTGAATGAATCAGAGGATGCCATCTGGACATTATGGCAAAACTTTTTATGACCTATCTCTAGCCGTTTTTGACCGTTGGAGGACAAAATCGAGTTTAACCCGTTAAACTTGAAACTTAACGCAAAGTCTGGAACTTTTCCTCTTTTGCACAAAAAACAGAGCAACGGTCACCAGAATTTGTGGAACTTTTCTAGACGACTCTAGCAGGTTTCCAACGTCTCTTTAGCCCTCAAATGAGTATAAAAACATGGAGAAATACTTTGGGAACTAACTTGGCAATAAGATCAAAGATTCATCATTAAATGCTCATCAAAGTCTTCATCATTTGAGAAAAGAGCCAAATTTTGTGCTTTCACTTGTATATCTAGCTTGAGTGCTATTGTGTGAGCTTGTGAGTTTGTAAACATTCAAAGTCTTAGAATTTCTTAAGTGTAGGGTGGTTTCTGGTGAACCTTGAAAAAAACTAGAAAGTGGTTTCTAGTGAGCCTTGGAGAAAACTGAAGATTGGTTGGGTGTGAACCTTAAAGAAAACACCATTGTAATCTTGATCAAGAGATAGTGGAGGAAATCTCAAGTGGGCAAACTTGAGGAGAGGACGTAAACTCTGGTTGGTGGAGTTGAACTTCTATAAATCCCGGTGCACTTTTTCCTTGTCTCTCTTTATATTTTGCTGTATATTTTCTTAGTTTGTTCTTAATTTTTGGTTAAGTAAATTTAGTTGTAAAATTTTATTTTGATAAAGTTTTTAATACAATCAATTCACCCCCCTCTTGGTTGCGCTTGGGCCAACAACATCAAATGATCTCAATATCTGTATCTGGGAAAGGTTACATGGTGAATTATTTGATGTACTATTCTTAATTTCTTTGATGCCTTACTTAACTTATATATCAATTGAAATTCTAAACTTTAAGAGACTTAAAATATATTTTTAATTTTTTATTAAAATTTCCTTTTTAAAGTTAGATATGAAAAAAATGATACAAATTAATTAATTTCTAAAAAAATTGTTGAAATGATTATTAGGTAGATATAATGTTAACTTTCAAATAACACTGATTCCAAATAAAAATCAACAAAATTGAAAATAATAATTTTTATAAGTTTTTGAATTAGGAAAATAACAAATATTAAAAGTAAGAATTGAAGAAAATCAGCTCCCGTTTGAAAATGAGAGATATTGCTTGAATGAAATTTGATAAATTTTGAATGGAAAGGGAGTTAATGGAAAATATGAGAATTTAAGAGAAAGCTTAGGAAGATCGAACAAACCGAAAGTTTTGTGAGGCACATGTTATTTGGAGAGGAAGTGGGTAATGTACTTTGTTTTAGTGATGATTTGCATTTGTTCAAGAGAAGTCATCCTTTTTTTTTCGTATTTAGAATTATCTACTACTATAAGTAAGAGTTTTTTAAGGAATAAAAAAGAATATGAGAGACTTGAATTTAAGTAAAGAATTTAAGAGTCATGTCCCACTAAGCTAAGAAGTCTGGACCGCCCAAGTCATCTTTGATTGATTGTGCTGCATTTCTATTGAATTAGCTTCTTGTGGAAGTTTCGTCAAAAACTAAAATTTCTTCAAAGTATGTGTCAGCGGTGTGCCACCTATGCCCATAAATTTTGGGTTTTTTTTTTCTTTTTTCGCTTGCGTTCTTCAACTTGGAGTGGACTCCTTTCGTCAATGAGTTTAGGCCCATGACTTCGCCTTTTGTTCATAACTAAATGAATTTAGGGCCCTATGGCTTGGTGTTCCACGGAGCTCGCTATACTTGAAATGGCCTTCAAATATACCCCATTAACAAGCAGGCTACGAAACCCAAATCAGCTCTGTCTTGAGAGGCGGACTCATTTGTCATCTACTCATTTTTTTAATAATCTTTCTTAGTTAAAAGAAATGGATCAAAAGTCTGAAATATTCTTTTTTTACTTGGAATTTTGTAAAGGGAATTCACAAAAAGAAATCCTAATTTACAATACAAATTACATATAATCCCATTCCTATCAAAAAAACAAAAAAAAAAAGCATGCAATCCCACTCTTTGGTAACAAAGAAGATAAACTTTTAATACAAATTACAACCTAGCTGAATGTTGATCACGAGAATCAGTGGATGTATCATTTCAATGAGTCAAAAAACCTAATTCAGAAGTATGAAATGTTGTCACTTTTAAGTGAAAGTTCGGCAGTAATAATATTGTGATTTACTTTTTTTTTTGTTTGCCGATTTATTTCTGCAGCTTTTCTTTAGCTAAAGCAACAAGTCAAATATTGAGAATTTTAGGACTTTTTGGCAGGCTCTAATTTTGCTTTCCCGAGCATCACGCGGGAGACCCACAAATCCCTTAATGAAATGTTCTCGTTGAAGAAACTTGACACGAGCACCATTATTAAATTCTTTTTGCTCTATATAATTTGTCAAGAATTTGTATAAGTAATTTAGGTATAGTAAACATATTGGCACAATTTTATGTCTAATCACTTCAGTATACCTTAAGCTTATTAATTCAATTGGGTAGATTAAATAATTCATAAACAAAAGAAGAAAAAAAGAAAAGAAAAGAAAACCCTTAATAAGTTTATACTCTTTAAGTCTCATAATATTTGTTGACTTTTAAATTTTTGAAATTAAATTTAACTTAACTTTTTCTAATTTCATTTTTTTATGGGAAAAATTTTCAAATAATGTTTATAATACAAGATTTGATATAATATGTATACAAAAGCTATATATTTAAAGTGTCGTCTGAAAAAAATATAACGAGCCAAAACTCAACATAAAGAAACTTAACAGACATTATAAGATGTGGAAGTGTTTATCAAGACTATTGTTCCAAACGAACGAGCATTGTCTTCATCATTTTTGTGAAGTTCCAAATTGAAGGTATGGCTCCCACTTAAATATATATACATGGGAATTCGATCTTTAAATCTTTTATTAGGTTTTCCCAAAGGGCAAAAATTTGGAAAAACAGAAAACATGTTAAAAAAGTAAATACAATTTTTATTATCTCCTCCGAAATTCTATTTTTATGAAAGCTAAGTTATAATGATGGAGATGGTGATTCTGCTAATTTCTACTAATCAATCCCTTTGATTATGCTTATGCAATATTTTCGCTTATAATCTCAAGGATTGTATATGCAAGAGAAAACAAAACGAAAGTTTAAAGTAAAAAAGGATAGTACTAGTAAATAGTAATAATTGGTATGAATTATTTTGTCCCCCACCCCGAAATGATGCATGTGTACAACTAACTTATAGGGTTTGACATGGATAAATGTTTCGGGTGGTACCTAGTCTTTAATTGTTATTTCATTTTAGTCCTAAACCTATCAGTTGTTCTATTTTAATCCTAGAACTTTTTAACACATTTCATATTAATACGAAATATTTTTAATAGATCTAGGACTGAAATAGAATAATTGATAGGCTAAAGACTAAAATGAAATAATAATTAGTGACAACATGTGAAATTACCCCTTTCAAAATTTGTACCTTTTCTTTAATGACTTTATTCGACCGAAGGACTTCAACATAGAAGATGGCCCCCTTCCATGTGGTTTTTGTTAGACACTCTAATAATCTAATTGAATTGCACATGTTGCTTCCACTTGACTTCTCTCTTTTCCTGCCCTACAATTTCTTTCCCTTTCCTCAATCCCCGCATAATTGCTCGGCCAATCAACTTACCAAAATCACTCTATAAAACCCACACCCACAACCTTACAATTCCACTTCATCGCCTCAGATTTTTGCCCTAATGGCTTCCCTTGGAAAGCAAATCTCTATCCTCTTCCTCGTATTGCTTCCTTCATTTTTCCAAGTTCAAGCAAGGGAGAGCCTCTTCTTCAGCAAATTTGCCCATCTTACCTCCTCCCAAAATGTTGTGCCTCCAGTTGAGTCCCCAGCCCTAGCCCCTTCCCCTGCCCCTTCACCGGCTTCCTCCGATGACATTGAGGCCCAGAACCCTAATTACGGGCTCTACGGCCGAGAGGCCGGCTCCGATGACCTCCCTGCTGCCATGACCACGCCCACAACTACTACCAACAGAAACGATCTCATGGATGAAAGGCTTTTTGGTGAGAGCGGGGTGACTGGCTATGAGAAAAACAATTATCGCAGCAACCGCTACTTCACCAACAACAATGACGACAATGGCTACTACTACAACAACAATCGGTATGAGGCTGACGAGAGGCAAGGGATGAGTGACACAAGATTCATGGAAGGTGGCAGGTATCATTATGATCTGGATTCTGAGAGGAAAGCGGTCAGAAATAATTATGAAGGGTATTACCAAACATCCCAGAATTTCAACAACTTCAATTCCATGAACAGGTTTGAGAACCAACAAGATAGGTTCTATGAAGAAGACCAAGAAGAGATTTTACCTTGAAACAGGGAAAAGAAGAAAAACATATATTGATTGTGTTTGGTTCTTTTTTTTTTCTCACTTAATTATGCGTTTGCACCCTTTTTATGATTTGCAAATCAAGAAGAGGTGGGAAATATAATTATGAGCAGCTTACAGTTGTTATCTTTACTTTTTGTTGCAATTGAAATGTTCCAATAGGACCAATACCAAGTCTGTGAAGTTTGTGGCAGATTGAGGAATTTTGTTCTTCTAAGCTTGAACCTAGAATTATTCGGACGTGTAATCTTAATTTGGAAATTTAATTAGTGTAATTTTTCACCATTTGAGTTTCTAATAATACAAGATATTAAAAAGCTCCTGCTATTTAGGTGAATTGACAAAGAGGAATATCTGTCTTGGGTGAACGCACCATTGAAAAAAGACAAATTAAGAAGTAGTAGCAAGTTTTATATAAGAGACATTTCAATCATAGTTTTTTGAATAATAACTTTTAAATTTCTAATATCTTGTATCTGCAACAAATTCTGAGTCATATGAAAAAAGTCATTGAAAGGAAAAGAGATTAAAAAAAATGTGTATTAGATTGGAGCCACAAGGAATTTGATTTTCAAAAAATTGTGCCAAAAATGACTAAAGTAAAGGGCATATATTGACGGACAAAAAGTGCAACAAAATTATTCAAAACAGATAACTAAAGGGGTACGGGGGTACGTCTAGAGCGACACCTCCATGTGTTTAGCTCTCTGTCATGATCAGCTTAGTTCAGGAATAACTTAGGATTAATTTTGGAGTTTTCAACAATTTCTTGAAAATCAGTATTACTTTTTACTGGAAAGTAAAAATCCTAATAATACTATTTTGGTTCAATTTCTAAAATAACTATCCATCATTCACAATTTCATGGATTCATTTCCCTAATTCTAGGTTTAAAATAAGAATTCACAAAGTTGATTATGCTTGCTAAAATTACAACATAATCCCTAAATTTTAAATATTTACAGTTCAATCCCAAACTTCTAAAAGTTACAAAACAGTCCTCAAATATTACAACATTGGTCCCTAAACTTTTGATTTTTACAAAATGGTCCCTAGAAATTACACATTTAGTCCGTAGTTTTTTAAAATTTACAAACACACCACTGAAGTTGGAAAAGTTGAAAAATTCAGAATACCTCAGCCAAGCATGAGAAAGTTAAAACCTTCATACCTTGTGAGATATAAATCAAATATGAAAAAGTTAGGATTATATTTCTACGGATTCTTACTTTCTATGAATGTTGCTTTTCTGCTGTCTTACTTTCCAAGGATTTTGACAAACACTGTACCAAGCGACCAATTAAGGTATTGAAACTTAAATGTCTCAGATTCATAAATCATATAGGTACTTATAAAAAACATCTTATTAACTCCTATGAGTCAGAAAAGTTCGAGGACTAAACGAAATCTTTGGTAGGAATGTGTTCTTCAGGTTCCCAGAATTGGCCAAGCTTTTCTCCCACCAAAATTTCTGCCGATTCTCGCATCAAACCTATTTCTTTCAAATCCTTAGAATGGCTTTGAAGTTTCTTCTGCTTGGGTAGCCATTGCTGGTTGCTGAAGCATTGCTTTGGAAAGGTAAGAACAAGTAGTTTTGGCTCGTTAATTCTCTGTTTCATAGATATCCTATTTGTACACAGATTGGGATAAAGAGCAGAGCCAAGCCCTCCTCATACACACCCAAATGGAGAATAAAAATACAACCCTGCAATTATAACTTAAAACTAAAGCACTAACCAAATCACATTTGTATTCAACTTAACCATGTTATAAACTTCAATCAGCTGAAGAACATCAAACATCAAACTTTATTCAAGATGAGGTGAGCCCCAAACTGGGGGTGGACAGTGACAGAAGCGCGAGGAGCATGGGAATAAGACGGTGAGAGGTGGAAGCTGAAGTGCTGCAAGATTCGTGTTAGAACTAGTTTGGCTTGAAGCATGGCAAAGTTCTGTCCCATGCAGATTCTGGGGCCCCAACCAAATGGGAAATAACAGATTTCGTCCCTGGTGGCCTTCGAGATCCCCTCTGAGAACCTTGCCGGATTGAACGCCATGGCATCCTCCCCCCATTGCTCCTTCTCTCTGTGCACCGCCACCGAAGGGATAAACACTTGTATCCCTGCCGGCAGAACCAAATCACCCAACTTCATCTCTTTGTCTATGCATCTTACTATCGACGTTGGTGGGTACAACCTCAGAACTTCCAGTAGGATCATGGTAACCTGAATCAACCAAAAAGTCTAGTAAGAAACCCAATAGGTAACTTTTCGGGAGAAGTTTCAAGCAGTTCACTTACAATCTTCAAACTGTTAAGGGCATCAAAGCTTGGTGTTGTCTTCCCCAGAACCTGCAACACTTCTTGCCTTGCTTGTTCTTGCCAGTGTGGATGCATGCTGAGAGCTATGAGGGTCCAACTGAGCAAATTGGCTGTGGTCTCCTGACCAGCAAAGTAGAACAACTTGCACTCCTCTATCACATCTTCCATGCTCATTCCTCCATTGCCGCTTTCTCTCACCTCATTCAAGTTGGACTTCAACATCAAGCCTAACAGATCATCTTTCTCTGCCTCTCCTGATCTCAATGCCCTCTCTCTCTTAGCCACAACCTCTCTCAACTTCTCTCCAATTAGCTGGTGGATCTCCCTCATCCTTTGGTTCTTCTTGGTTGGCAAAAACCTGGGGCCCAGTCATAAAATTTTCTTTTCCATCAGTGGCGATATAACATGATGTTGAAGGGAGAAACTCATGTGAATTGGGATATATTGATCAATCATTTGAGCACCTCAAGAAAGGGAAGTTGGTGGTCAAGGCGGAGCTAAAAGACAGTTGGCCCTGCTCCTTTTGGAGCAGAAACACGAGCCTCCCTTCCTGATAACTGCTGCCAAAGGCTGCCCTGGATATTACATCAGCAGTCAAGTTCTGGAATTCAGCAGACACATCCAGTTCAGAAGGCCCCATGAACTGAACCAGCTTTCCCCATTTCTCTATCATTTCCTCACAACACGTGGAGAAGGCAGGCATCATCCACTGAAGAACACAGTCATTAAATTAAGCCCACAAATTAGTGAGAAGGCCCTAGTTAATCAATCAATTGGGAGCATTTATCAGGTAACAGGATGAACCTTTAGCTTCTCTACATGAAATGCAGGAGTGATAATTTTCCTGTGCTTGGCCCATTTGTCTCCATTGTACGTTGCAATGCCTGACACAAACAACTTGGTGAAAGCATTCATTTCCATCTTCCTAATATCCTCAGATTTGCTATTTAATAGCTCTCTGATCAACTTTGGGTCCATGATGGCCACACGAGGCACGGTACCGTACCAGAAAACAAATGGTTTCTCTGCATCATCAATATTTTGCGACATTGTTAGCATCAAAACAACAAGACTTTATAATTTATCTCAACCTCTAACATTAATGTTTAGTGCTGCGACTCTGTCATACCCTTGTAGGTTGTGAGGAGCTTGTGGAGAAAAGGGTTGATCCGAGGCATGACATCGTGGTGAAGGGCCATCGGTTTGGACCCGTTGGCCTTAGCCAGCTTCATCATCTCCTGGAGGTTTCCATGGATGAACCTGTATGGAGGCCCGTAGATGCCCTGCTTCTTCAGCTGCTTCTCTATCCTCCTTGGGTTCCACCACACGTCCTGGAGCACTCTGAAGCTCCACCAGACAATCAAAACGCACAGTATGAACGCGAAGACAGCCATTGATGACCGATGAGCCTGCTATGGGGAAATTTGATGATCTTGGGTTGAAGAAGGTGGGGGTGGTTGTAGGCTTCACTTCATATATATTTTTATGAAGCCTAAGCGATGAAATTCCAAATGTTGTCTCATTCAGTCCAAATAGGCTGTCGACGTAAATGATGGGTTACGTCCCTACGATGTGTTTGAGGGAAGTGATTCAAACTCTTTTTGTCACCCTTTAAAAATTGGAATCAACATCGATTCAGGTCAAGAAACGGAATTTGGTGGGACATTGTGCCACTAGGCATTCGGCTTGTCTGACATAGTGACATCGTGCGTTACTCCTAAAACTAAAACGTTTATTTTCTTTAAGGAGGGGAAAGCGAATGAGAAAATCGAACCAGTGGGAGCAGAGATGTATATGATTTAGGTTGGTTTAGTTTTATAATGAAACCAAACTAACTTAAAATGGCTTTAGTTTTAAAATTTTTCTATCCAATCTGAGAACTAAGAATCGAATAGAAGCAGAACCATAGTTTTAGATTTTTCGGTCCTGATTCTCGAGTTTTTCAGTTTATACTATATATATATAACAACACCAAAATTTAATAAAATTACATCTATAACTAGTTTATGAAATATTCAATAATGATCTCATAATTTCCATATTATTTCAATTTGGGACATCAATTTAAAAGTTTAATATAAAAAGACAAGATAACCATCATAATTCTTTAAAAAAAATACATATATGTAGGGATATATTAGTAATACTATAATTTTTTATTATATAATTATATATATATCTTAAGTTCGGTTCTACCTTAGGTTAGTTTCATATGGAACCAGAATCAATCTAAAAATCATCAATTCTCATATATATGGAACCAACCCGTGAACCATTACTTATTTTTACCCAACCCAACCTAACTTAATGAAAGTAATTCGGGTTGGGTTTCGGGTTTACCCAACTCATACTCAGCCCTATGGAGCAATATGGGAGTCATGTCTCTTTGTTAACCAAGTTAAAAAGGCAGGATTAAATAACACATTTTGAAAAAGGGAAAGTTACAAAACACTTTTGATGTTTGGCCTAATCTACACTTACCCTTACTGCTATGTAAGTGAACCAAATGCCATGATTGTCCACTAAGATTTGCAAATTGTGCAAATTAACCACAATATTTATTTCACACTACCTCCAATCCATTTTCTCTAAATATATAATATATTTGTAACAAATTTTATATTTTTGAATGATTTCTATCTTTATAAATTTCCTATTAACGTTTGGATCTCTAATATATTTCCATATTTATAAACCAAGAGTTAATGCTTGTGATTAATATTAATATTTACTTGTTTAATATTTTACTCATTTTTTAATTAGTTCAAATAGAGAAGTATCATCTTGTTGGGGAAATACATTTTAGCTAATCTCATTTTATTTTAAAAACTAATTTTCACCATATAAAAGAAATCTACACATTCTATAATTTTTTAGCAATGTATAATATAAATAATACATTAATTAAGCATATCATTAATCACATATCATTATGTTATTAATTAAGTATATTTTTTAGCCAAATGATAATTAATATCTTGTAACTTTTTAGCCTACCCAATGAACAAAAATTAATAAGTTATACTTATTTTTTACAAAAAAAATTAAATGTAAATTTTTTTAAAATATATTACTTCAATAAATATGAAATTTTAGTTATGCATTCAATAAATATATTATGCATTTATTATTTTTTTAGTTATCATTCAGTTGTGTATTCAATAAGTTCAAAGCAATTGTTCCTTATGGAAGATCTTAAGCAAGTCTCCAGGTCGAGCCATAAAGTACCGGATCATTAGGAAGCTATCATTAGCCTTTATGGCTATAGGATTAGAATGTCGGTGGAAATTCATGGTAGATATTTATTTTTCAAAGGACAAGAAATTTTTTCCAAAATTAAATTTATGCATGTACTTTATTTATTTATTTTTTTTGTTTTATTGATATGTTACTTACTTTCTTTTTACAAATATAAATATATTATGTGTTGCTGAAAAATTGTAGAATGTGTAGATTTCTTTCATATAGTGAAATGAGTTTTCAAAATAAAGTGAGATTAGCTAAAAAATATTTATTCTAAAAGATAATACTTCTCTATTTGAACTGATTGAAAAAATGAATAAAATGTTAAACAAGTAAATATTAATATTAATCACAAGTATAGACTATTGGTTTATAAATAGGAAAATATATTATAGATCTAGAAATTATTAGTAAATTTATAAAGATAGGAATTATTCAAAAATATAAAATTTATTAGAAATTTATTATATATTCAGAGAAAATGGATTGAAGTTAGCATAAAATGAATACTGTCGTTAATTTACACAATTTGTAAATCTTATTAGGCAATTATGGCATTTGGCCCATTTTGCACAACAGTGAATTTGATTGATATGACTATCTCAGGATACAAAGTGTTGGTTTTTTAAAGGGTAAATTTCACTTATGGTCCCTAATCTTTTAGAAATGTCCTAAACGGGTCCTTAACCTTCATTTTGTCCTATTAATGTCCCGAATCTTTCTATTTTTGTCCTAATCATGGTCCTTCTGTTAATTTCATAGTTAAATATGATGGAATTGCAGGGAAAAATAACAACATTTATCCTACATTTTTTTTTCACTCAAATCACCATGAACCTAATAAATCTAACTCTTCAATCAATGTCTCCACCTTTTTAATCTCGATGCCTACTTGCTTCTCCTCGAAGAGCCTCGCGTTGAGCCCTTGGTCCAGCATGAACGGAAGCATCACCAGAGGCCGGCCGAAGAAGAGACCCTTGATGATCGAGCCCCATCCGCAGTGGGTTAAGAATCCACCGACGGATTCGTGCCTCAAAATTCGAAATTGCAGTGCCCAGTTCTTCCAAACAAGGCCTCAATCCGCCACTCGCGACTCGAATCCTTCTGGCAATTCGTTCTCTCCCCTGTGCACCCAGAAGAAGAGGGTGCTGGATTTTTCCAGCCCAAGCGCAAATTACTTCAGCCGGATTTTTCTGATTGTCCAGCCACTTTGTGATTTCTTCCCATTTCTCGTCGTTTGTTTCTTGCTTTGGTTCTTTACTGGATGGCGAAAGCAAGCTGACCGGGATCACCGTTTTCCAATGAAGCTCGCCGAGAAGTTTCACCCAGTCGCCTTCAATTTCGTCACAGCTTTTCACAGCAAACACATCACATCTTGCAATTGTCGCACATGTCGGAAGCGTCAGAGACATTGGCCGTCATGTGGAAAAAGAACCGCCGGGCTTCAAACAGACGAAAGGCTAGTTTGGTCGGGAAGTTGACCCACAGAAGTGGAACAGTAAACTCCTCCGGCGACTTCTGGGGATCTTGCAACAGATTGTTCATCATCGTTGTTGTTTCGACAGACGCATGGAGGGGGAAAAGAGAGGTGTGGATTTGGCCAATCCTTTTGAGGTTAGCAATAGCAATGGATGCCGTAGATGTGGTCAAAGAGGGTTGAGAAAGGGCTGGTTGCAGATGGTGGCCAGGCATGGCAAGGGAGGGAGAGAGAGGAAAATAGAGGTTGAAAAATTAGATTTACTAGGTTTTTAGTAATTTGAGTGAGAATAAGAAAATGGATGACGAATGTTGTCATTTTTTCCTGCAATTTCATTACATTTAACTGTGAAATTAACGGAATGACTATGATTAGGATAAAAATAGAGAGGTTGGGGGACTTTAATAGGACAAAATGAAGGTTTAAGACCCATTTAGGAAATTTACAAAAAGTTAGGGACCATAAATGAAATTTACCTATTTTTTAAACTAGACAGGGCAAGTGTAAGTTAAGCAAACGTCGGGGATTTTTGTAACTTTCCCTTTAAAAAAATGACGGAAGAAATATGTAGCCAGCCTTTTGGTAACGTGCGATACTAACAATTCAACAAAACCTGGTAAACGACATTGCATTGTATGACGTAGAAACCAACTAGCTAAAATTTGGCTAAAGTCCACTTCTTGTCGCTAGAGGTTAAAGAAACAGCCTGTGCATGCTTTGAAAGTTCAAGGGACCCAAAAAGCGAGTGAGTTTTGGCTGGAAAATAAAAGTTTAGGAGCCAAATAGGAGGTATTGCGAACTTTCTGATTTGCAGCAATATTCTGAATTGATCTTTTGCTCACTGTGCCAATTGCAAAGGGAAAAAGAACGGTAAAGTGGCATGTAGATCGACCGTTTTCGACTGTGCAGTTCCGTTCAATTCAAATTGAAGTAACGGTGCCCAGGTTGATACCTATATTTAGGATATTAATTGAACTTCTCAAAGATGGAGGACTTAAATGATAAAGTTTGTCAAACTTAACGACTTTTATCGTTGTTCTCTCGACAACAATAACAAAGCCCTCCAGTCCCGAGTCCTGACCTGACCCAGCAAAACCGAACACCATTTGTTATTCTTCTCCGGCCGTTGCGATGGCGTCGGCGTCGCTGTCGGCTGTCAGATCAATTTCACGATCGGCCTCCACTCGTATTAGCCTTCTCGTCAAACCCAAATCCTACCCCTTTCTGATTTGTTCTTCTTCCACGATCTCCCTCTCCAACGGCCGTCTCAGGTACCCATTAGTTTACCTCAACATGTAATAGCTTTTCTTTCTCGGTTTCCCTTCAAATTCTGAAAAAAATTTTATCTTTGTTTCGTTTTCTCTTTCTGGGTGTTCTGAAGGTGCGCCGTGCCGGCTGGTTTTTGGCTGGAATCAAAGATGCCTCACCACACGGCGACTGCTTCAGCTTTGATGGTTTCTCTGCTCTCTGTTCCTCACGGTTTGCTCCCTTGCCATTCTCTCCTTTTCCATCTCAATCTTCGCCTTTGTTTCATCTATTCAAATGTTTCGATTAACTTATGTTTCAAATTTAATCTTAACCTGGTTTCTAGATCTGTTACCTGGTCAATCTGCATGTCTGTTTGAAATGTGTGTTTTCCCCTCCAGATCTTTTGCTGCTTACGGGAGGCATGTTTGATGATTCGTAATGGATTGGTTGGTGGGAAACACTGCAAACTTGATGCTGCCATTACGAAATTGCTGTGTGAGACATGTAGTTCTGTGAGTGAAAGTGTAAATGTTGCCACTCTAGAAGTCTAAAAGTTGGAACTTTTGGCAAGTGTGTGCTTTGGCACTGTTAAAAATCTGACAATGCCATGCCTCAACTCTTATCCCTGTTAAATAATCTCAACTCAACCAAGTCTACATTGTTTTCTTGTTCAGGTAGATTGAATAAAAAATCCCAAATCTTTAATTCTCATTACCTGAATTAGTCTCCTACCTCCATTAAATTATATATTGGTCTCAAACCTTTATATTTCCTTAGATATTACTCCATAGCCTAAGTATCCTTAGTCAGGATTGAATTGATACAGAAACTCGATTTCCAGAGAAAAAAGATTAATAATTTAAATAATTTATTAACTTTGAAAAAATAATGACACATATTAAATTTATATGAAAATGGTTACCAAATAATTGAAATTTAAATTTAAAAAGTTGATATTAAATGGAAATGGGGGAGTTAGAATTTAAAATGTTTGGTAATTGTCTTCTCATAATTTGAATCATAATATTTTGATAGTTACTAAATCATTTAAATTATCCGTTTTTATTCTTTATAAATCAGATTTTTGTGCCAATTTAATTTTTTTTAAGGCTAGGGGCTAATGTGTAATGAGTTATAAATGTTTAGGATAAATATGCAATGAAATAGAGGTTGAGGCTAATTCCTAATGGAAATTAAAGGTTTGGGTTTTCTTGTGCAATTTACTCTTCTTTTTCTTGTGTTGTGTCCCTTGGGGTTTTTGGAGTGTTTTGCTTGTCGTGATGACCAAGGCAGGGTTTGGGCGTTTGCTGGGCGAGGAGTAGACTTGAGGCTTGTGGGTTGGACTTGGATCTCAGATGTTGCTGGCTGCTCAAATCTGGGTTTTGGGTGTTGTTCTCAACTGATGGGCGCATGGACCCTTGATGAGGAGTATTGGGCCTAAGAATTGGTTTTGGAAGCTGCACAATCAAAGCTGCAGATATCATAGAACCTCATGCAAATTTTTTATTATTGTAAACATTAGCAATAGCTGCATCCTGAAAATCATATTTATACCATACCTTATATCACGGCACATAGCATTACTTATTTTTCAAGATAATATATATTAAATCATTATTTCAAGATAAAACTATCAAATATTTTTCACAAATTTTTATCATTATTTCTCTAATATAAATAAAATATACATGAAATTAATATTTTTATATGAAAACAAAAAAAATGGAATATATAAAAATTTCCAAATCTCAATCATGTTAACATCATTAGTGGATCAAATTTTATTTCTAAATGGATTAAATGAAATGACGTAAACACTTATGTTAAAATATGTATAGCAATATATTTTATCATTTTATATGTACCTGTATGCGGTACATTGATGTTAAATAAAAAAAAATCTTTACCAACAATATACTGTATACCGCAAGCGTATTATGTAGTACACTGTAGTAAATTGGAAAAAAAACACATATAAAAAAGTATAAATATACAAAATACCATCCAATATTGCAATATTTCGTGCCGAAGCCCAACAAATTGAAAAAACTTGTATAGTGCATATGACATCCATGATATGTGATAGTTCACACAATATACCATGGCACTCCTTGAAAATTGAGACCATGTCCTAACGTACTCAGCAACGTCGGTTTGCATCTGTTGATGGCCTCCGCTGAGAAAACTAGTGATATGTAATTTTCATTGGTTGGCCGCCTACCAAGATCATTTACATTGATATGGGCCTTGATGATGTGTTAGGCCCAAGAAATTTGTTATCTTCGTCTCATATTCTTTGCACCATTCACTTTTTAGCAATTAATTTATAATTTTTTATTTTTAACATTTTAGTATATAAATGAAGAACTTTTATATAAAAATGATAAATTAAGATCTATAGTTTCTAAATATATATTTTTTAATTTTTTTTAATAAATACTAATATAAATAAATTTAAGTTAAACTATGTGAAAAAGTCAAATTGTGCAAAGAATATGAGACAGAGGTAGTACTTTTCTTTTCTCATTCCCTTTGTCGCAATCAATATTTTAATTGCAACCTAATTATGTTTAACAATAACTTGTATATAGAAAATGAAAATTAATGTGCAAAAATCTAAGATACACCTAGGTGCATATGCACCTAATTAAGAAATGTTTAGGTTCCGTTAAATATTTTAGAATTAAAAGGAAACTTGGGTCAATTAGGAATTTAGGATAAAGCATTTTTATGATAATTATCACTTATTTTCCTTTTTATAAATTGGTACTTATCTATTTAATTCCTGGGTTTTGGTTTTTTCTCTCCAAATCTACCCCATTCTTTCTCCCCATTCTTTCTCTCAATCCTCATTTCTGTCCATTTTAATTTTAAAAGGAAATTATTAAAATTAGGATAATTATCTCTAATTTACATATTTAATTAGTAACTAAAATCAAGGAGATTGAGATAATTATGGTGATTATCATAATAAATTTAATTATATTCTAACCCAAATATAAATCTCTGTGGAATCCCACTGGATAATCTTTGTATGGTCATCCCACAAAAACTTCTACAATCTCTCCAACGATCGCTTCATTGGTGTCAATCCAAGCAAAGCTTGTAACAAGTCTTTGTGAGGGATTGCATTTTGTTTCTCCCATTGTTGGGTTTCTCAAGAAAATGTGGGATTTTTTGGGTGAGAAATTGAGGGATTGGATATTCAGAGGCCAGATGGAGATTGGACTTGGATGTTTTTATGGATGGTGAAACTATCACAAAAAGAAATACATAGAAAGAAGATGAAGTTACGGGAGAAATGAAAGATGGTGTTCTTATTTAATGTTTGGTAAGCTTTATGGTTTCATTTGGCTTGTTGCTATTCTCTCTTTGACTCTTCATCCTTTGAGATCTAACTATTTCCAAGATTGTTGTGATTCATATTAAATTCTTCTCCATGTAGTCTTGAGAAATTGGTCCTGTTACTCACTTCCTTGATATTTGATTTGTGTGTTTTTTTATTTATATGCTTATGTGTATTATATGCATGTTCTAGGTTTACCAAAAACACAAATGTATATATGTATGCTTCTAGATTTTTTAAATATATATGTGGAGAGAGAGAGAGAGAGAGAGAGAGAGACATCTGGGATTTATATATATGCTTATGGGTTTTATTTATATGCTTCGGGATTTTTTGTTGTAAAGAACACAAATATGTATGTATAAATCTAGGTTTTATATGTATGTTTATATTTTTTTTTTTATGATGTATACTTTTGGGTTTTATTTGTATGCTTCTGGATTTTATATGTATGTTTCTGGTTTTTTTTTTTTTTTGTGAAAACCACACATATATGTATGGTTTTGGAGTTTATATGTCTGAGATTGGTTTAAATATATATGAAATTAGGGTGGTTCTATGTGTGTGGGGGCACGCGCGTGTGTTCTTATTGAATGAAATTGAAAATGATTTATATGAAACCGGGTTACTATTATGTAAAACTAAGTTGGTATATATATGAAATTGTGTTTCTACTGTATAATTTTTAAGTTTTGATAGTGTATGACACTAGAATTTATTTTTGTGGAATTGAGTGAAGTTATTTTTAATGTAGTGTGCAGCTACAACAATGAAACATGAAGATACACCAAATAATTCAATTAACGGGGAAATAGAGTCTGAAAATAACTTACAGGTGCAACTGAGATTGTATTGTATGAATCTAATATCATATTGTAAAAGCGTGAAATTCCTATTATACCAAATTGAATGTTGATGTATGAAACTGAGTTCCTTTTGTATGAAATTGAGTTCCTTTTGTATGAAACAGAATTTTTATTTTATGAAACTGAGTTTCAATTATACGAAATAGAGTTCTTATTGTATTAAATTGAATTTATATTTTTTGAAATTGAGTTCTTATTATACAAAATGAGTTTCTAGTATGTGAAAATGAATATTCTTCATAAAGTCTAACGAAAAATCTTCAAATATAAAACCAAATTCTCCATGTATTAAACTGGCAACCAATTGTATGAAATTGGTATATGGATGTATGCCACACTCCAAAACATGTTTAATTATATGGAAAAATAAATGAATAAAATTGATTTTAAATAATTACCATATTTATCATATTATATTTATTTGTTTCATTCATATTATTTTTCAAACAAATTCAAATTGAAAATTTTTTCATAATTAAATATGTAAATAAAATTAGTTCATTCCATAATTATCTCAATTAAATATGACTTATCCTAACAAACAAAAGCTACCATTTATACTCATAATTAACGAACCTTTAACAATGTCAAGTGTGTGCTTGTGCACCCTGGTTCATAGTCTCAAACCTCAATAGCTATCTCTTAACGATCTCAATTTCACTCGACATAAAAGAGAAAGTCAAAGAATCATGACTTGAAGTCATGTAAGCACCTAAGAAATTGGTAAATAATCAATCAATATTTTTTTGAACAAGTCTTTCTCGCAAAAAAAATAATTAATAAATAAGTACGTAAAACTTAAATTATGAAAAAAAATGACCAATTATGTATTAATTGAACCAAAAGCAATTTCAAAATGTTCATATTATTGTAAATATAAGCCTTATAATTTCTTCAATTTTAAGTTTAATATTTAGCATAATAAGTTTTGAAAAAAAATGAGGAGGAAACTTGCAAAGCTTCTAAATTCAAATAAATAAATAAATACAATTAGTCTTAAAATAAAAATAATATCCTTAATTAGACATACTCAAAAAATAAAAAATATGAAGGTAAAAAATGTACAGACAATGAAAAATAAATAAAAACATAATCATAAGGAAAAAGTAATTGGGAGGTAGTAAATTAAAGGAACAATACATATAAAAATGTATTATATGATGTTATATTATTTGAAAAAGACAAGAAATGAAATAATTTATATGTTAAGAAGAAAACTTAAACAAGAGCTAGAGTTAGGGTCTCAAAGTGTAAATAGTCTATTGGTTTTGATATTGAAAGGAGACTGTAGCGAGGAATGTGCAGATTTATTAAAACTTCAGCGGGCTTTTAAAAGATTTCTAAAACAAGAAGAGACAAAGTGTAGTTTAGGGTAAATGTCAGGGGCTTTAGTTAATGTTGTGACAAATAGTTAATAAATTCTGTAAATTTAAATGAATTATTAATACAATTGTATGTTTAGTTACACTATCTTTTTGGCTTTAGTTATAACTAGAGAATTTGCCCATGTTATGCTGCAGGGTAACATTCTTAGGTACACCAGGGTCTTCAAAGACCCCATTTTTTCAGACCAAATTATCCCTAATCAATTAATTGATTGAATTTGAAATCATAAATAACTAAAATTTATGAGAGGCAATAATTATGAGAGAAACCTATTAAATTTAAAATTCAAATAATGAATTAATATATTATTAAGAAAATAACAAATTAATAGCATTTATGGGAATCTTCAAATTTGACAATAGCATTTATCTCTTTAAATATGTTTTAATTTTGGGAAATAAATTAATGATAATTTTGTTTTATAATAACACATTTAAATTAAGGAATATGTCTAATCTCCCAAGGCTTTCTTATCATCTTCTTTTTCACATCAAGAAAGGGCAACGAGCTAACTCTTTAATTCCTTATACAATTATACAAACATGTACAATTCAATTTGTATGCATGCAAAATTGTAGATTACAACTATGAGCATGATTGTGCAATAGTGTACAATTTTACCCACACATACATGTATGTGTGTGTGTGTGTAAGAATTGTAAATTGTCATCCATGGCATACCAAAGCAAAAAACTTGATATATAATTTTTTTGTTTAGAAAACAAGATGTACAGTTATTAGAAAATGAAGATAGATGTACAAGCATTATAATAATTAAATAAGAAAAATGTGAGGAACATTGTTGTACAATTATGAAATTGAATGTACAATTATATACAAAAAAAAATAATCATCGTAGACAACCTGAACTAAGTAAAAAAAATTAAAACAACTTTAAATCACTTGTGTTATAGATTAACTCCTAATTTTAAGTAGTATCTACTTTGGGGTTTTAAGTGTCAAGAATTAACTCATAATTTTATATTAATGAAAGCAATTGATAAATTCCCAAATTAATTCCACTTTTCATGCCTTTTAATTATAGACAGTGGTGATTGACCTCAAACTTATAATTAACTTACCAAATTTAAATAGTTGGCTTTAAGACACCAATTAAGGGGCAAATTTGTCCAGCATGATATGGGCCTATAAAGACCAAGGTTCATGGTCGACGGCCTCTGTTGCAGGCATTGCTGTGGTTCAATGAAGAAATTAGGGATTAAATGAAACTTATGTTCTGCATAAAGGAACTATATGGTATGTGGAAGTATTTAAGACATGGGATGTTGTTTTTACTTGTTACATGGAGTAGTGAATCTACGAGGGAGAGATGTAGGAGATGTTGTTGCTGTTTACAGTCATCAAAATTCCTAATAATAAGAAGGGATGAAGAGTAAATAGGGGAGGGTAATTTACAGAGTGTAGTAGACTAAACATACGACGGCCCAAGATATTAACTTCTAGTAATTCATGCCTTAATTCTAACCAAGTAAACTTACCAAAGACTGCGATTGACCTTAACCTAATAAACAAAACTTAGGTACCTTATTACCCTTCCCTTTTCCCATCTTCCACATAAGACTACACCAAATCTATAAAACATACACTCAATGCACGATCAACACTTCCTACAAACTCTTTTGTATACCATACCACAATCATTACCTGTAAAATATAGAAAAAGGCGAAAAAAAATCACATGGCGACCTCCATCACAAGGGCATGATTGAAATTTTATCTAAAGAACTCAGAGTAACAGCTCATGGAACTGTAATTAGATAACCAAAAGGACGGACATGTGTCGGAAATCTAACTATGACTTAGTTGCCCCATATCAAATATAATGACTACAGATGCCACTAAGTTAAGACCTTGAGGGCAAAAACCAGCATTATGCCACAACCCTGAGGACACATGTCACTGCCTCCTTACTCTCTTGTTTTTTCATTATTATTATTATTATTATTATTAGATAAAGGTGATACTGAAAAAAATTTATATGATATTCCTACAAGACATCATCCTTACATGAACTTGTGAACATAAGGAAAAATATCAGTTGCTCTATAATTGTTAAGAGTATTATTCACTTTGGGTAAAAATTTCTCTTATAATACCAGATACAAACACATTGGCGTGAAATATGATTGGATTGAGAAAGAGTTAGAGATAAGATATTACAGTTTGAGAGAATTCACACAAATTAAATAAATTTTACATATTGACCAAACCCTAACAGGTAGAATCCTTATCGGGGAAAATTGTTGAAAATGATGGGGTGGGTCCTGCCCATATGTAACCACCAATCAAGTTGGTTCTTTTTCTCTCAATCTTTGTGAAGAAGATAACAAAGGCAGAAAAAATCTCTAATAGGAAGTAGCAAAAGATGGAGATTTCAATTAGGGTAGGTGGATGATTTGTGGAACAATCTAAGTGGTGGAACAATTGTCTGTGAAATTGGAGCGAAGGTTTTCCCAATGAGTTGTGTAAGTCTGGCTTATTTTATAAGTCACCTTATATAATATAAAAATTGACAATTTGGCACCAGAGTTTTACATATCAATCAATCACATCACTGGTTCGTAATAATCGAACTCTCGCCACGTACGAGATAAACCAACCCCACCAACCACTCCAACAATCCGGCATATTCGTTGGGCCCGACAAAATTAGTATAACTGTGTCTCGGCGCATGAGCAAGTTCCATGCTTTTCCCGATTTAGTGCGGAAATTAAAAGTAAAACATATTTATTTTGAATAAAATCACGTGTGAGATATTTATTTTGGAAAGTGATAAAATAGTGAGCATATAATTACATACTATAGTATACCACCTATCACGAGTATGCAGTATACAAGTTAATGTGATATGTCAAAATACCGCATGATATATCACAATATATCACACTTATACTGTATTTATTTTTAGTATTTTGATAGTACTTAAGTGCCACTGTTTTTAATTTATTTCAATTATTGTTTTGCATTTAGAATTTTTTATTAATTTTTTTTTCTATCTTAAAAACATATGATTTTAATAGTGGAGGAAAATCTCACAATTTGTCTTATAGACAAAACTAAAATTAAGAATGAACTATGTTATTTTTTTTAGTCATTTTTATTGATCATCTTGTATTTAAATTTTTTATCCGTTGTGCCAATAGTTATTCCCTTCAAAAATATGAAATTCAAAACATAATATAATAAGTACATACGAAAAAAATACTCCCCAATTTTATATTTATTGAACCGTTTGGTTTCATAATGAGATTAAGAAGGTGAAAAAATTTGTGTATTGTCTTTTAACACATAAATTAAGATAATTGAAAAAAATTGAATATTGAGATGAGATAATTGGAATAGAGAGATTGTGTTTTGACGAAATAAGGGAGCTACGGGGCAAGTTCCAGGAGTGTTCCTTTAGGAAAATTGATAGATAGGCAAATAGTTGTGCTAACCATATTGCCAAGCTTTGTAAAAGAGAGATGAGATGCCTCCGTTGGACATCAAGTTCGTCATCCTCTCTGCTGCCTTTAATTGCTCATGACACTTTGTATGATCCCCCTTGAAGTTGAATGCATCAATATTCTTTTTTTGGCAAAAAAAATGACAATTTGAAAGTTAGTATAGTAAAATAATTTACTAAGTTACAAAAATTTGCAACTGTTTAAAATAGAATTTGCAATAGTTTGGGATGGAGGGAGCATAATTACATATGTTTCCTAAAGGCATTTCAGGTACACATACATTGTGGCGATCAGTATTTCTAATTTTTTTACTTCAAGTCTGAGGCTGATCATTGTGGCTCTAGTTCTTTTGTTGGATTACGGTAACGGGATATAGAAATGAAGGGTAAAATTCAAATTTTATCCCCTAACTTTAAGGGTCATCCTAAAATGGTATCTTAACTTTAAAAGTGACTATTGAAGTCTCTTAACTCAACTCATATGTCTTATTTTGGTCCCTTCCAACAGTTCAGACATTATTTCTGATGGAAATTACTTAAGTGGCACCCAAATTGCCACATAGCATCCTCTTTCATGGCAATAAGTGACACGATCAAAAGAATAATAAATCTTAGGCTATAATTGACATAAAAAAATATTTTTAGGGGCTTAAAAGGTTGATTAACTCAAATTTTCTTATCTTTCCCAATTCTCACGATCGCCGCCGTCTACGCATCACGCCACCTGTCCGTTTCCCATCTCCCCGTCTCTCCATCTCCCATCTACTGCGGCTCCCGTCACCTTACTCGCAATTAACTTCTCCGGCTCCGCGTCGTTGGTACTGCTTTTTGGGTTTTTGTTCTCTCTCTGTCTGATAGAAATAGCTGAATTTACAGCTTCTGCCTCAAATTTGGAGCCACGTCCCAACCGGCCGTCCACAGAGTCTACACTGAAACCCGGACAAATGAGCAGCCTGAGGCATATCACATTGGCACCTTCACCTCCGTCCTTTGGAGCGAGAAGCCGCCACAGCGAAGAAAGCTTTGGTTAAAAAAAACAAGAAAAAAAAATGACCGGCCTGTGATAATAGGGGGTTCGTTCCTCTGAGGGTTCCCATCAAGATTTAGATGAGAAATGGATGTGCCCACTTGTTCCTTATGCAAGATTTCGCTTTTCTTACTCTTTCTCTCGACGTCAAATCTCGATTTTTTCAGTCTGCAATGGAGTTCGATTGCCTTATTGCGTATCTATGATTTAGTTGCGGGTGGGAGACGGAGGCTAGAGATGCGTTGCAGAAGCCAGAGGAGCCAGTGGCAGATGAAGTCGGAGGCCAGAGATGCGTAGACGGCGGCAAACGATGAGAATTGGGGAAGATGAGGAAATTTGGGTTAATTAACACTTTAAGTCCCTAAAAATATTTTTCTGTGTCAATTTTATCCAAGAATTTATTATTTCTCCAGTCTTGTCACTTATTGAAAAGAAACAGAATGACATGCGGCAATTTGGGTACCACATAAGCAATTTTCTGTCAAAAATAATGCCTGAACTAATGGTAGGATCAAAATAGGACACGTAAGTTAAATTAGGGAACTTTATTAGTCACTTTTAGAGTTAAGAGACTATTTTAGGACCAACCCTTAAAGTTAAGGGACATAATTTGCATTTTACCCAAAAAATGAAGGATGCGCCTTTCTTGTCGGATGTGCAGCCTATAACATTAAACACGTCTGTTCCATCCATAATCTATGATTTGAGAGCTTTTTTTTTTTTTTTTTGTCAATGAAAGAATTGTGCCAGCGCTAACTGTTGTGATTTTTTTTTTCTCCCTCAAACCTGATGGAGACCTCGGGCTTTGCACTTCTAGAATTTGACTCATCCATTGATGGAACAAAGACGAAGGGAAGGCAAGGAGCGGTGAGGAGAAATTTAAGGCAACTCATAAATCCATATCTTGGAGCCCAATTAAATATTCATGAGAAACTCAATGTGGGCCTTTCCATTCAGACGAAAAAAATGATGTTTCACATTAACACAACCCAATTAACATGTTTTTTCATTTTAGGCCAAGTTGCGTCCGTAACCCAATTTAAGAAAAAGACAAAGTTGCCTCTGATTGTCCTAAACCAGATTCATCTTGCACCACTCCAGTTGTCCAGTAGAGGACTTCGATCACTACCTTGGCTAGCTTGCCTCTGCTGCCTTGATTTCCCATTTCAAAAGAACAAGTTGTTAGACGCATGAGAAATTCAGATGATTTTCAATTTTCTTAAGGTTTAAAGCCTCAGAACAAAATCGCTCGACAAACAGAGGCGTTACCACTCAAGCTTGGCAGTCCATCGCAAAATTTGAGTCCAAATCTCACTAATGAAGCTCGCCATGGAAATGAATGGCGGCATTGATCTCAGTGTCGGTGCCAGTGCTACATCAATCGGTGTGTCCAGCAAGCCTAGGTGAAAGGGTTGTTTGGTGAGCCACGATTCTCATTAGCTTCTTCTGGTGGCGACAGTGGTGGGGAAGAAGGAGGATGAATGAGGCGAGAGAGAGGATATCGAAGAAAAAAGATGTGATTAAGGTCATGATGATGGATTTGAGGAAGAAGGACTGAGGAGAGGAGTTGGAGGTAGGGCTTAGACGGTGGTGACATTGTGTTGTGGTCCAGCAAACCTAGGTGAATGGGGCAAATGAGTGAACAAAAATCAAAACCCACGTCTAGTCATGGGCTCAACTGAAAAAACATGTTAACTTGGGCCAAACAGGCGTGGGTCGCATGAGAGATATGTATGAATTTAATGTGTAAAGAAAGTAAAAAGATATATACAAATCATGAAAATCTTTGCACAAGTGAGATTCTAAAAAATGTCACTGATATGCTGAATTGTACATGTGAGTTTAATTCTTCAAATATTATTGTACACATATTATTTCATAATTTATGCATATAAATTTTCTTATATGTACATAGATTTATATTTATTTATATTTTATGTGTATAAAAAAATTAAGCTTTCAAAAGTAAAATTAAAAAGTTGATCAATAGTAATACAATAATGATATGTATATTTGCCATGAGACAAACGTATATAGACTTGTATTTTTATTTTATCTCCATTTATTCAATTTTTATTTTTTTGGTAATCTATTCAATTTTTTGTTAGCTTAACTATTTCTTATTTTTGGGTATATTTATTATTATTTTATTATTTTCCTTTTTAGATTTTTTTTTCTCTTTCATCTATTGAGTCAAGTTCCATTTATACATATGAATAAATATATGATAGGTGGGCGGACGGAGCCTTCATGCGAAGGGAAGGCTAAGGAACTGACAGTTTTCTCTCCAGGGAAAATATATTGTGACACTTCACTTAGTTCAACGCTTAAAATGTTGACAGAGGAGTGGTTTGGAAATTTATATTTTCTCCCTCTTTTCTTACACCATCAAATAATAACTTTTAAAATTATAATTTAAACTCTTAGTAAACTATCTATTAATAATTTTAATCTATCCAATATTTCTCCACTCTTATAGTATTATTTTAAAATGTCAATTAGTTACAAAAACAACTTGGAATTATTTGAATAGATCAGTAGACAATTTAAATTATGATTTCAAGATTTCTGGAGAAATGTGTAAAACAAAGAAGTGGAAAATTCTAGAGTTCCGAGCTCCAGACGTGTAACTGTTTACTGTATTGTTAGCCCCTCAGTTTAGGAGGTAACCATAAAATACAAAAGCGAGAACTTGTCCATAACAAGGGTCACTTAGCTTTTTTTTTCTCTTGAGCTTCGTTATATTTATTACACTTTTATACCACAGATTTGAAAACTTGCCCCTGTCTCTCCGTTGTAGTGCCTTTTCTACACTATCTGGCATCAACTTTCCAATTTAAATTTAAAAAATTTGGTAACTATATTTTAGTAAATTTAAACTATTTAACAACTGTTTTGTAGTTGATTGACAGTTGAAATCATACTTTTTTCCTTTTTGTGGGTGCAAGATAATCTTTTGTTCTGATGGAGTTGAGAAAAATAGGGAACATTTAGAAACAACAAAATCAATTGAGCTGCTGTTATTCTTTATGGAATATTTTATCAAAGATAAGAACGAAAGTGAACGACAGATCAAGATTAGAAAAAACCTAATGTGATAGTACTTTAGTTAGTACAAGTTTTACGGTACTGGCGTGTTACGGTGGTTCAATTCTTGTTAATATTAAATAAATATAAATAGTAGTGATCATTGATAAAAAAAAAATTTCATAACACTAAGAAAAGAAAAAGAATCGAGATTAAAAAAAAATCAAGGTAAAGTTTTAGGGCAAAAAGAACAAACAAAAAAATTGTAAGTATCAAGAGATAAATCTTAATGGTTAAAATTTTCTTTTAGAAAAGAGAAATAATATGAAAAAGTTGATAAAATAAGACAAAGAGTAAGATTTCAGTACTAAAAAATGAGGTTTAATAATTGATGCAAAAAAAATGGCAAACAAATGGTCTTTAGACCAAGAGAACAAATATAAAGATTTCAGGAATTAAAGGCTTAACCATCAACTTAATAAAGAAAAAAATAAATGAAAACATTAACTAAAAAAATTAGCTCAAACCATATAAGAAAATAGATAACTCTTATATAGTGATTAAAGTTTTGTTTTAAAAAACAATAAGAAAAAAAGCAACAAAAAAGGTTAAACGTAGTCATTATGGTTGATTAGAAAAAGAAAAGAAACAAACATTGGTTTCCAAGACTTTGCTTTAGCAAACAATAAATAAAGAAGAACAAAAAAATTAGTGGCCAAAAGAACAAATGGAAAAACACTAGTTATTAAGTTTTGGGATTAAAATGACCAACGAACAGAAATTAAGGACTACAATGGGAAAATGTATAAATTCATGTACTAAAAAAATGTTAGATAAAATAAAACGTGAGATAGACTGAAATTGTTAAAAATAATGTCACAGGCCTTCGTGAAAGTGATTTCTGTGTGAAATAAAAAATGATTTTAAAAAAAATCAATCACATAAAAAAAGGGTAAAACACAAAAGGAAAAAAAGGACACAATGTTCATACACAATGATTTTCATTGTAGATAAACAGGAAAAAAACATATTCTATTTTAGAATATAATGAAGTTTTGATAACCACACATTTTAGTTGGTATTTTTTTTAATAAATTTAGCATGAAAATAATTTTTAATAATAAGAAATTAAAAATTTCTCACCAATAGATTCATAGTAATCAATTAAAATTTTGGTTTATTTCAACTTTTTACTTGGGCTCTATTTATATTATATTCTTATTATTAAAATGATTAGTTATGATTGAAATATAATAATGTAAAATAAAACATTGTATGTGTTTCAAAACGATACATATTTCTTATGTTATAAAAAATAATTTACTAAAATTTTTCATGCCTTATTAACTCAAAATCCAATTTTCAATATCAATGAAAAATTTATCTAGAAAAAATCAATTTTAATTTAAAAAATAATGGACTAAATTATTTTAGTAAACCATAGACCTCAATGTAAATCATTGGTGCTATAAAACTTAATCATCAATAATAAAAAAATGACCAAAACATGAAAATGTATTTAATTTATGTTCATCAATTAATGATTTAACTATTAACTTAATAAAGATAAAAAGAAAAAAAATTGACTAAAGTCAAATAAACCATAACCATAATCAAAAGTTGGTAAACTATAATGATTAATGTTTCATTTCAGAAAACAATAATAAAGAAATATAACAAAAAAAAAGTTTAGACCAAGCTAAAAAATAGAAAATTTTAGGTATTAAAGGTTTAATAATTTTCTTAATAAAGTTAAAAAATGATTCCGGCATTTATAATGTAGGATAACATTGCACAATATAAATGCAATAAGTTTTTTTCAAAATTTTACATATTAATGAATCAGTGGTAAAATGAAACATTTTAAGATCCAAACACCTATACATAATACAAATTGTGCATTATTTTTACTAATCAAAACTCAGAATCAAACTCATGTAAAGCATTTATGCATATGTTTCAATTTATCAAAACTTTGAATCTAAACCACCTAACTAAACCTTTGAATAAAACCATGTAAAATAAAAACTTTCGGTATTTAATATGGTTAATGAAGGCATGACTCTCATTTTCTTTTAACAATCTATCATTTTAAATTTAAACAAACCATATTTTATTTTTCTCAAAAAGTTTCCAATAGAGTGAAAAAGTTTGGGACTATTATGGTAGAATTGTTATATTGAGTACCAAAAGGGGGATTTGACCATTCAACATGTGAAGTAAGAAAAAAAACCGCATGGTTGGGTTGCCATAAATTAGACAAATATACTTTCAACCCCTTTATTGTTGGTCATGGAAAGTAGTGGTCTCCAAGTGTTATTATCTGGCAATCTTACCACTGTCAAAAAAATGTATTCACCCTATCTTGCAACAGAAGGTGAAAGTTGGGGATCATTCTGGCAGACCTGAAATATTTAAGGACTAAAAAAGAGTTTTATCATAAAACCCAAAAAAGCAAATAAAAAAAATGGGAAAAGGGTTTACAGCTGATGAACAGTAACACCCTTTTCATCTTTAGAATATAGTACGAGGTGCATGAAGGGCGTGAATTACAGCGGTTCATATGATTATTGTATGAATTTTTGGAAATACTTAGAGACTTGATATAATAAAAAAATATGCTTTCAAGTTTTAGCCTTTATAAATTTGGAATAAAATAATATTCACATCTTACTAGATAGAGACAGGAGTAAAAAATGTTGCTACTAGAAATAATATAAGAGAAACAAATCATGGTTATCAATATTTTGCTTTAGCAGACAATTAAAAAATGATAAAAAAATTATAGATCAAGAGAACAAATGGAGAGGTTTAGTGACCCGTACATTATAGTGGATATTTTTTGTAATAAATTTTAATAATAACAGTGCAACACATAACATGTTATATACTTCGAAACAATGCATATTTGGCCTGTTAATTAAAAAAAATTCAATAAAAATTTTCATCTCATAATAACACAATATCTAATTTTTAATATCGTTGAAAAATTTATCTAGAAAAATTTACTCTCAAATTTAACAATTATGAATCAAATTTCTTTATTAAACTATAAAGCTTGAAATAAATAATTAATGCTACAAATCTTAATAATCAATAATGAAAGAATAATGGTAGAAATAATGATTAAAGCTTTATTTTTGAAAACAACAATAAAAAAATCAATAAAAAAAAGTTAGGATCACGACAAAAAAATGGAAAAAATTTAGGCATTAAGGATTTAACAATTGATTTAATGAAGATAAAAAATGGTTTATCTAAAAATAAACAAATTTTAACTAAAAATAAACAAATTATGGTCACTAATGTCTTACTTTAGAAGATAGTACATAAAAAATAACAAAAAATAAACTTGGAGGCCAAGACAACAAATAGAATATTTAATTAAATAGTTATAAAATTCAGTGACTAAAATGTGACATGGACGTAACTTAGGTCCAAAAAACAAAAAAAATAAAAAGTTATGGAATGAAGTAGCGTTTTAACAAAAGAAAATGTGAGACCGACAAAAACTAATAAAATTGAAACCTAGGTCCTCAAAAAGGAAAGATTTTTATGAAATGAGATAAAACTAAAAAAAAGAGCAAATCGTATCCTAAAAAAACAAAACAAAAGTCAAAAGCGAAAAAAAAAGCTGCTGAACCATGGCCCAAAACCAACTGGGCTCAACCGGCCCAAAACCAAGTTACTATCCATCCAACAGTACCAATGTTGATAGTTAGAAGTATAGTGTAATAATTTTGCGAAGCGATTTTGTTGATACATCAATAAAGAAAAAGCTATGGTGATATTTCATCTAATGCATTTCATCAAGAAACAATAAAAAGGCCATGGAAGAGCTTTTTACTAAATCAAATACCGGAGATCTTGCACAAAAAACAAAAAACAAATCATAGTTACTATCTGAATTTGGGTTGATATTATAATTACAATCTTGAGGTTTAAAAAACTATACTTTCCCTTTTTTTACACTATTCAATAATAATTTCTGAAATCTTAATTCAAACTATCTGTTAACTATTTAAAAGTAATTTCAATTTGTCCAAATTTTTTTTTATATGTAATGCATTAACTTGGGCATTTTAAATTATTAATTTTTTCTTCTTTGTAAATATAAAATAATATTTTTTATTTTAATAAGCTGTAAAAATAGAAAACTTGATATTACTAGAACATAATTACTAAATAGTTTAAATTCAGATTTCATAAGTTACTGTAAGGAAGTGCAAAAGAAGCAGGTGGAAAGTGTAGATTTTCAAATTTCATGGATGTAACTCTAATATCAACCTAAATTCAGGGTAACTATAAATATCCAAGAGATAGAATGTTAAGGCTCTCCTAGACCAAAGGCATGATTTGCAAGGTAAGCTTGAGTTTTATGCTTAGAAATTTCATTTGCACACTAAGTAATACAATTAGTGAGTTAATGTAGTATAATTTTAATGACATGGTCTTTTGAGCAAAATGTAGTCATAAGGGTAAAATTATAATTTTGCTAAGATAACCTCTATTTTAAGGCATGAATGTGTTTGAACCATGGAATAAAAATTTTGAATAATCTTTATGATTCGTAGTTCGAATTTCATTGATGAAGTGGAAGAAAAATACCATTATGAGGTCACGGGACCTAATTAGCACAATTGAGAAAGTTAAGGAATCAAAGAGCATTAAGGAGAAGATAAGAAGCTAAGCTCAAAGCTTTTTCATTATCCCATATCTAGCCTACTTATCTAGCAAGCCCTAAGCTTCGAAATCTTTTGCCAATCCATTTCTTGATCAATTGAAGCACTTACAAGCCCCTTCTTGGTGCAACTAACTTGGTCGGGCTCAAAGAGGCAAGTAATCACATTTTTGTTTTTTGTAAGCTTCAGTTCTTGGTTTTGGATTAAGGTTTAGGAGCTTTATAAATGAATTAAGGCTATGTTAAGTTGTATGATTGATTGCTAAGCTCAGAATTGGCTTGTGAATGTTGAATAGCAAACTTGAAGAGTGATTGTGCAAAGGTGGACCATGTAGTATGGTTATGCTCCTAAAGGGGGTAAGGCCATGTGGTTGTGCTTCACATGCATTTTGCTCATAATTTGATCATATTTCATGTGTTTTATGCTTGAACAATTCATTTTACTAGGCTAGAACAAAGATTACATTGATTTGCAAGAAATTGGTGCAGGTGTGTCTTATACTTAAGCAATTCATGTGTCTTATGCTTTACCAATTCATTTCTCTAGGTTAGAACAAAAACTACATTGATTTGTGAAAAGTTTAAAGCTTATGATCTTGTAATTGGCAAAGGATCTTTGTGTTTTCAAGTGCTCAATTGATGCATGTGCATGTCTTTTAATGTGTTTAAAAGTTAAGAGTTGGTTGTTAAGTGAATGATTCAAGTTTGAAGGCAAGAAGGGACATGTAAGGCAAGAGGGCCCGAAAACAGGGTGGCCGTAAGGCATCCACTGGCACTGTACCAAAAGCTTTGGTTGTCGGCATTGTAGCACCACTGTACCTTTTGCCCCAAGTTAAGGCCACCATAAGGGGACTCTAATGCATTGGTTTTTAAGTTTGAATTACTTTAAGATTTTTAAGATTTTATTGGCCTTAAAACCATTCGTAAGTCTATATAAATGCATATGTTAAGGAGTTAAGTGGTGGACAAGAGAAATCTTAAGGTTCAAGAAAAAATGTTGGAACCTTAAGTAAATTAGGGTGCTAAGTATCTAAAGGAGGTGCCAATCCCAAAAAGGGCCCTAACTAAGCTACCTAACTTAGTAAATTAAGCCACCAAGTTAAGTTAAACTCCTATACAATGTGGTAAGGGAAAATAAGTGGTAAGCTAAGCTTGCTAAGATAAGATTAAATTATTGTAAGTTAGGAATAAGAAGAGGATGAGTCCCCACCATAGGACTCAACTATTGGCCATTAGTAAAGAGCTCAAGATGTATTCGAGCTCGCATTAAGTAACGGTTATATATCATTATATATATAATTGTGTATATTAAAGATTTAGTTTGTAGGTATTAATCCTTTATTGGGAAATACCAAATTCTCACCATTTTAAGTGATACATTGATCAGATCCTGCCACTGTGGATCCTAGCACCCAGTGAAAGGGTCACTGAGGAAGTTTTTTGTTGTAGGTATTAATTAAAACCTAAATCATTTTGATTCCATTATTTTTTAGGTCAGCCATTTTATGTTGCTAACTAAATCTTTATACATGACTTACACAGTTGTAGGCTAAAATGCACGGAGAAGTAGGGGTCTCAACTTGGATGCTTTAAGCCAATGTGGGAATTTTATTTTGAGATCTCATTCAAGGTTTTGTATATATGTAGCACATGTGTGCCAAGTAGCCTTTATTATGGATTATTTTGTAAAGACTTTGGTGTAAGCACAGTTGCTTCTGGATGTACATAAAAATGGTATGTGTACACAAAGTTGATGTTTGAAGCTTAAGAAAAAAAGTTATTTTATGACTTTAGTATTTGGTTTTAAGTTATTTTCAACTATGCCATAGCAATGCTTTAAATGTCTTGTTTACTACAAAATTGAAATTACCAAAATTAAGCATGCATGATGATAGTGTTATGGTAATAAACTAGAAATATGCAAGATTTAATTAATACAAGCATTCACTTAACCAACTGCAACCAAGAACGGGACCACTAAATCTTGAATAAAAAAAGTAATGATCCTAATTTAGCCCCACATCGAGGTAAGACTAGGTTCCTTACATATATTGTTGAAAACAAAAGTTAACTACACTTTTTCCCCTTGAGTTTTTATATTTATTGCATTTTTATGCTTCATGTTCGTGCCTTTTCTACACTATTTGATATTAATATTTTAATTTTAAAATTAATCTATTTGGCAACCATCTCTCAGTAAATGTAAATTATCTAATATCTATTTTTTAATTATTTAACAATTTAATCATTATTTTTCCTCTTTGTCTAAATACCAAATAATATTTTACTCCATTAAATTTGAAAACAAATATATACAAATGGAGTAAGAGTAGGTGTTCAAACTTGGAAATTAAAAGTGTAATTAAGAGTAAAACTTGAGGGACAAAGTAAAATTATCAAACAGATACATGGACTAGAATCTTTATTAATTTGATACACCAGCACTATGTCATGGCAGCAGACAAATAAATACCATTAAATAGCATAACTCACACACAAGACCTATTCATCCATTGGACATCAACCAGTTTATCATTACCAAGAACTTTTCCAATACATTTTTCTGTTCTTTATACCCTTTCCTGGATTGGTCAAAAGCCTCTTTGAGACTTGGGAATGCATGAAGTAAAGTTGTAAGGGCAATTTTTATAATTAGCTCCTGAATTTTGGTTTATATTACAATTAAACCCCTAATATAAAGGTTCTCCAAGTGCTTCCCCTAGTTTGGAGCCAAGGTAAGTAAATCCCAAGTTATTTCTTTTCCTCAAATAAGTTTTATTAAGCAAGGAAAGCAAGCTAAGTAAGGTTAAGTTGAGTTCTAAAGTATAATTGGCACCTAAAGGACAAAAAGGGTAAAATAGTAATTTTAGCACAAGTTAGTGGGATGACCATAATTTCAATGAAATTAGGTTCATGCAAGTGTTTTGAGCTAAATAAATTAAGACCATAGGTGTTTTTATCCATTTGAACCAAAAGTGAAATTAAGGGGAAAAAATACATTAAGTGAGAAATTGAGCTATTATGTCTTATAATGGCTTAAGTTACTTAAGAGCAAAGTGTATAGGTAAGAAAAACCTTTATATGGGACCAATAAGTGTTGGTGTAGGAAGAGTTTAAGTGGCCTAGATGAATCAAAGCTAAGTTTGAGAGCCAAAATGTCAAGTAAAAAAGAAATTGGCTAAGTGAGAGTAGTTGGTTATATAATTGAAAGAGGTGGAATTATTCATCATCTCCTCCATAGCTCCCCACATTCAAACATCCCAAATCACCTAAAATTTCATTAAAATTGAATGTTCCAAAGCCATCCCAATAAGCCCTTAACTCATCTTTGGTGTATTTAGTGCATTTGAAGTTGTTCTTGAAAGTTTTTTGTTCAAACCCTAAGATAAGCATCTATGATCCTTATGGTTTAGTTCTAAACTTGTTAAATGTTTAGAAATGGTCTTAATTTCATGCCCTTGGTGTCCAATTTGGTTGAATTCAAGCTTGGAACTCATAGGAACTCCATTGAACTAAAGTGTTCTTATTGCATGCTTATTGCTTTGAGGATGGTTTAAGGTAAGGGATTTAAGTTATCAGCTCAAATAATGCATAGAAATGTAATATTACATGTAGGAATAAAGTAGAAATAAAACCCACGTGAATTGGTTTTGGGATTGAAAGATTAAGCAAGTTTTGTGCAAGATAGCACGCAGTCACGCAATGCTGGAAGGGCATTAGCAAGCCAACCTGTAACGGCGATGTGTTGCCAACAACCTCCCAGAAAACCTGAGGATTGATGCCCTTGGCAACATGTCACGAACGGCGTCACCAAGGCCTAAGTCCCTCAAGCTCAAGGCACATTAAGAATGTCTTAATTTCTCAGTTAACATCCCTAAACTATTCTAAAATGTTCCATAGTTTCGGTTTGATCTAGAACTCATTCCTAAGTTTGGAATTATGAATTATTTAGGTAGTAGCTAAATAGTGTCATTAGGGTAAGGTAATGAATGATGGCTTAGGGGGATTAAAGTGCTCAAGTTGTTAAGGAAGCACCAAGGGGATGAAGATCGGTTTCAGATTCTTTATTGGCCCGAGTGAGAGGTCTTAGATCTTCGGGCAATGAAAAGGAAACCTAAGAGGATCCTAACCAAACCTTGAGGTTTGATAAGTAAGCCATTAAAAACCTAAGCTAAACTTAAAATGCTTGGTAAGTCAGACCACATAAGGTAGATACCTTGGATAATAAGTTAAGGGGATGAGACAGGTAAGAATGGAGTAAGCGATAACTTACTCTAAATAGCTAGTTAGAGGAGGGCAAGGGTTGAGTTAATGATGACTTACTTTAAAGTGCTTGTAAGAAAACTTCATGGGATTGGTTAAGTGCTAGCATAGAATATGAGGGCCAATATCCAAGTGCCCCAGCCGTAAGAGCTTATGGAAAATTTAGCACCAATGGGTGTAAGGAAGTCCTAAGTGCATATTTCATCCATCTATCCACTCATCCACTCATTATTTGCATTGTTTGTTGTTCTTATTCTTGTTTCTGGTTGTGTTGCTGGTTGTTTGTTTGTTATGTATGATATATGTGTGTGTGTGTATGTGTGTGTGTGTGTGTGTGTGTCATGCTTTGCATGCTTGCATTTGTTTCTCTCTGCAAGTACTGAATCCCTTACTGAGTACTTTTGAGTACTCACCCCTTAAGTGTTATACAGGCATTAAGTAGGCTAGTCAGGCTTTATGGTTGATAAGAGCAACTGTTAAGGTTAAGTTTTATTAGTTTGAAAGTACTCTCTAAGTAGGAAACTTCAAGTTTCTAAGCTACTTGAAGCATAAGCTGGTACTGACCAAAGTATTTGCCTTTCAGTTTGAGGTTAAGTGAATACAAGGAAAATGTGGCCCATCACTTGAAGCTAGCTTGCTTGGGTGAAGAGCTAATAATGAATCTTAGTAGATATATGTTACTTCTTCTATAGATATGGTATTTTCATACAAAGAGATTGCCTCTACTCTTGTCCATTGATGCGTATAATATTATGGTTACATTTGAGTGCATATAAGATTGAAATGTATGCACATAGTTGTTACTTGATGTTAAAGTAACTAAAGTTTTTACGTCTTGACTTGTTTTAAATTGTGTTTTCGTTAACTACCGCGGCACCATTTTCAATGTTATTTTAATTTATCATTGTTGCATAACCAGGACGATGCATGCATATTTCCTATGCAGGGTAGGCTAAATAACTAGTTGCACATAATAATTTAAGTTATTTCACAAGTAATAACTGGCCAATTGTAACCTAAGTGGAATCATAGTTTCCAAAGAGCCTAAAAATGTTAGTAAATTAGGGCATTAGGGCGCTGTTCTACCACACCTAATGGTTGTAATATACACTTTTCTTAATGCTATTTTTACACTATATGATCTAAAATCTTAATTTCAATTGTTCAACAACTATCTACTAATAATTTTAAGGCCTAATTGCCCAAATGACCCCTATATTATAGTGACTCTGCCAATCACTGCCCTAGACTTTTTTTCAAGTATGAATCAAGCACTAAACTTTGATAATTAGGACACTTTGCCCACCTAACTTAACTTCCATCCATTTAAAAAGCGAAGAAACCACATAATTGTCACTTAAGTTCCCTAACTTTTATCTTTTGCAACCTAATATTTTCCCTCATCTAGTTAGGCTACTATCTTTGATCCAAGTCTTTACTTCCTTCAAGACCACTACCTCCCTTCTTCACCACCTCCACTGCCACCATTATAGTTTCCATTCTCAAGTTATTTGCCTCTATTTTATTTTTTAAAATTTATATTATATAAGTTGTAATTAATTTTAAAATCTAAACTTTTGAATTTTATTTTATTATAATAGAAAGATGTAAATTATTTGGGAAAAATAATTAAAAAATACTACAAAGTTAAATTCTACAATTTATAACTTGATTGGCAAAGCTAAATGCCATGTTGAAATTTTTTCAAAACCATAGTAATTAACTTGTGCTGTATAAAATTTGGGTAAATTCCAATTTTACCAAAGAGAAAATAATTCTTTCACTTTTACTAAACTGAATATTAATATATTTTTATCAGAGAGAAACATAGATTCAACATTATTTATTATTATTAATCTCGTACCTTCATAAATGAGATTTATGTAATTTATCCAATATTGTTCTTAAGATGTAATTGTTTATGAGTTATTTCTTGAGAATTGATGATTGTGCAATGCTCATAAAGGTGAAAGACTATGATAAAGGTGGATCTTGATGATTAAAAGGGACTACATTGGGAGGTGATTAAGAAATATTAAAAATTTTCATACACAATTTGTGTTTGAGAAATTTTAGTAGTAGATCATAATATTTTGGTTGGTTCTATGCTAAAATGTGGCCGAGGCCTAGGCTTATAATATATCATTGAAACGATCTACAAGTCTACTTTAACACAGAAGAAACAAAATTTGATTTGGAAGCTTAAGTAAGGAGTTATGCTGATTCTCATAAGACATTGCTGAAATGACAGATGTTGCACGAGTCTAAAATTTGATGAATAAACAGTACCAATTTGGAGTCTAAAAGAGTTTCAGTAATTTTCGTAAGAGTATGTGACTCTATGAATCTTACTGGTGGTGGGCTAAGATGGATATTAAGGCATTCAAGTTAAACCAATACTTTTGTAAATTAAATTAGACTCTGTTGATAGTTCAAGAACCTAAGTGATCAATGGTGGATAAGAGGCCTAGCTCGAATTAAGGCTACTGCAATTGCAGAGATAAGAACATGCAAGTAGGGCTTCATCAAGTATGAGGACATGGGCGGTAAGAGGAAATTAAAGTTTGGGGTACAAATGATTGGATAAAAACTGACATGACTGTGTTTAATTACAGTTTAAGTCCCAAAGTTATTATTTTGTACAATTAGAGACCTGAAATTTTAAATTATATAATCAGATGCAATTTCGTTACATAACTAACAAAAAACATTCGAGTTACTGAGTCAGGTAGGTAAAGTGTCCCAGTCATTAAAGTTTAGAGCTCAATTCATACTCTCGAAAAGTTCGAGAGAGCAATTGGCTAAGTCATTATAGTACATAAGTCATCTAGGTATTTAGGCCTAATTTTAACCTATATAATCTTTTTTATAGTTAATAGATATTTTAGACTATTTTTTTCTTTCTATGAATGTAAAACGATATTTTATAAATGGCCTAATTACCTATTTGACCCCTGTACTATAGTGCATCGGTTATTTGCTCCCCTGGACTTTTGGGAAGTCACAGTCAAGCCTTAAACTTTAATAATCGGGACACTTTGCTTCGTTTACTTAACATCCGTTTATTTAAAAAAGAAAAAATGACATAATTAACACTTAAGTTTTCAAATTTTTATCTTTTGGACCCAAATGTTTGACGTCTCCCTTTTTAGTACTCCCTTTGTCTTGTCTCGTCTTGCTGGCCTTGTCCATCATTCGTCACCCATTTGTTTGTTCGTCCATCGGTTGTCGACCATTCATCCATCTCGTCCTGCTGGCCTCATCCATTAATCATCATTGGTCCTATCTACCTCACCCACCGCCTGTCCGCCCATCCGTTTCTCAATTTGTCTCGTCCTCGTTTACTCCATCGTTTCTCACCTTCATCCGTTTGTCGATTAGCTGGTCTTGATTCACCATCCTTAATATCCTGGCCTTGATTTTTCTGATCATTCCATCCTCGATTATGCCGAAATTAATACCATCGAAAGTGTTGGAATTGTGCCAAAATCGCGACTACTGGAATTGAGTGAAATCATGTTGGGACTGTGACCATTGGAATAGCACCAGATTGCATTGGAATCGTGCCAAAATTGAGACTGTCGATTACGCCAGAACCAAGACGGTCAAAATCATGTAGGAATCGCATCAAAATCTCGTTGGTTTTTTGTTTCTATGGGTTTAAGTCCCAAAGTTATTGATTTGTAAAATTAAAGACCTAAAATTTTAAATTGTGCAATCAGGTGCACTTCTGTTACATAATTGACAAAAAACATCCAATTTACTGAGTTAATGGAACAAAGTGTTCAGGTCATTAAAGTGTAGGGATCAATTATAACCCCCCAAAAGTTTAGGGGAGTGAATGGTCGAAACACCATAATACAAGGGTCAAATAGATAATTAAGTTTTTATAAATATCAATTAGCTATAAAAAAGAAACTAAATAACTTGAAATTATTATAATATAATTATCAGATGGTTTAAATTAGAACTTCTAAAGTTGCTGTCGGAAAGTATATAAAAAAATAGGGGAAAGTGTAGATCTTGAAACCTCGTGGGTGCAAATCTAATATCAATAAAAATTCAGGTGTAATTGTAAAAATACTCAATTTGCAATGAAAATTTGAGAATAATTTCATGAAATTTATTGTACGTCTAAAAAAAAAAGGAATAAATCCGGTGTCTTATCTTTTTCTTCATCTTTTCTGCATTTGCATGCTTTAAACGTGATTTTTCATTCATATTTAATCTTACCATGTTTGCATATTTTGTTGTTGTTCTCTAGTTGAAGGTGAATTTGGTTTAACACTTTGATTTAGTCAAAACTTTTAAATAAGCAATCTACCTTTTTTAGTTGCATTTGAGCCAACAGATAATATTCCTAACGAAACTTGCTAGAACACAGATATGAAATGCAAAACACAATATATTAAGTAAACGAGAAGGGAAAAAAATCACAGAGAGAGAAAATAAAATATCAAAATTTATTAAGCCTTGCCTCCTGTCGATGTATGCCTATACCATCTCCTTGAGCCCACAAGGTTTTCTTTTCTGTTTTTTTTTCACATTATTCTTGATAAATGGTTCAATAACTTCCACTCGCGCTTATATTCCCGGGAGGCCTTACGTTCCCCTAATTCATTTTTATGAAGAATCTCCCTAATTCATTTAGTGCCTCTCTATATATTCAGGAGTAAATTTATGAATGGTCCCTAACCTATAGTCATTATTTTCTTTTAGTCCCTAACTTGTTGAATATGTAAATTCATGAATGGTCCCTAAACTTTAGTTATTATTTCTTTTTAGTCCCTAATTTATTAAATATTCTATTTTAGTCCTAAACCTATTAAAAATATTTTTGTTTTAGTCCTAAATTTATTAAAAATATTTTATTTTCATCCCAATTGGATGAATTTTCTAACTCAAAATATTTTTTTGATAACAACTTTTTAGATCATAATTTAAACTATTTGGTAACAATCTTATAATAAATTTAATCTGTATAATAAATTTTTAACAATTAATGAAAAAATTCATATCACCCTTTTTTTCCTTTTGTAAATTAAATTTATTTCATTCAGGAAGAAAAAAAACTACTAATTTAAATTATCAATTTACTGTCAAAAAATATCTAACTGTTTAAATCTACTAGAAGATAGTTACCGAATATTTAAATTATAATTTCAAAAAATTTTATCAGATAATTATTTTGAGTTAAAGAATTTCATCTAGTGAGGGATCAAAATGAAATAATTTTAATTGGTTTAGAACAAAAAAAGAATACTAAATAGGTTAGGGACTAAAATGAAATAATAATTAAATATTAAGAACCATTTGTGCAGTTTATTCTTATATGCGGGGTAGGGGTGAGTATGGGTTGAGTAAACTCGAAACTCAACCCGAACCACCCCCATTGGGTTGGGTTGAGTAGGGAAAAAATGGACCATGGTTGTCAACTTAATTCCACATATAAGATAATCGACGGTTCTTGGGGTGGTTTTGGTTCGAGTAAAATTCATTCTCAATCCCTTAGCTTTCATGTTTGTCCTAAAATGGTCTCTTACCTTCAAAAGTATCTCTTAAAGTCCCTTATCTCGTAACGCACATCCCACCTAAGTCCTTTCCGTCAATTTCTCTGTTATTTTAGACGAAACTTGATGATGCAGTGCTTCTTAGGTCAATGTGGAATTCCATAGTGCTACGTGGCATCCTACAATTGATTATATTGAAAGAACAAGAAATTTTAGGTTAAAACTGACACAAACACATAATCTATGGGCTTAAAATGTAGATTGACACATAATCATCTTCTTCTCTGCAAAAAAGCGACAACGTCACCCTCTCGACTTGTCAATGAATCCAACCCCAATTTCACCACCTTTGCCTCCGTGTTCACTTTGATCTGCCTCATGCTAGTCACAGCCTCTTGGCTTCATCTTCATCACAGTTCTAGGAGAAATGCCTCCTTAGGAAGAGGAGGACGCGGAGGTCAAATTTTGGTTCTTTGAAAATCAACATAAAAAATTGATTGTTCGATTCCAATTAAAAGAGTTACGACTCCTAGGAGAAATCTCCTAGACTCCTCAATTTTCACCAGTGGGCTAAAGGTAAGGAAGAAGGCGAGGTGGGTATCAGGAAGTGGAGAAAGAGCAACGGGCTGGAGGGAATGAGATAAGAGGTAGGGAAGGAGAGGCAAAATAGTTATCGAGATGTGGAGGAGGATCGATGGGCTAGAGGGAAGGCTGGTGGGAGTTAGTGGCGGAGAGGCGAAGGTGCGCGGCAACATGGAAACAATCAAGAATTTTGGGATAAAAAATATTATGGGTTAATTTACATCTTAAGTCATTCAGATTGTGTGTTTCTATTAATTTGAATCTCATATTTGTTATTCTTCCATATCAGTCACTTATTATTATTACATAGGATGCCATGTTGCAGAGTTAGTGCCACGTAGGAATTTTTCATTCAAGATAACGGATCAACTAACAGAATGGACTAAAATAAGACACATTAGGGAAGTAGGGGTTTTTAAGAGGCACTTTTGAAGTTAAGAGACCACTTTAGGATGACCCTTAAAATAAATGGGCCATATTTGAATTTTACCCATTCTAGTTTTATATAAAATCAACCCAAGGTGGAACCGAATCGAGGTATTTATATAATTATATAATAAAAACTATAATATTACTAATATATCCATATATGTGTATTTCTTTAAAGAATTATGATAATCATCTTGTGTTTTTATATTAAACCACTAAACTGATATCCCAAATTGAAACAACATGAAAGCTATGGAATCGTTCACAAAATTTTTTCATATTCACTTGAATTACTTTGCTTCCTAGACCGACTACTCATGAGTTACTTTGCTTTCGGTTTCTCTACTCTAGCCTACTTTCTACGACACAATCTTCATGTTTTTTCAGTTATGAGTCATGTGAAATTAAAAATTCATATCATTAACATATTTCAGGTTTGATACTAAAGAAGATGGTTTTAAAAGCTCAACTTTTTGTGTTGAATGTCATATGAAGGTTGAAATTATTAGAGAAAAGTAAACTGATTAAGATGGAATATACTTCATAAGCAACTTTTTTGAACCATTTCAGTAACAATATTTTAAACTTTTATGAAAGTGTCCAAGTACATGTATTTAAATATTGGTTTAAATTATGATGATATTTCATAAACTGGTTATGGATGTAATTTTATTAAATTTTAATGCTGTTATAAGTATATGGTATAAACCGAAAAACTTGAAAACCAAAACCGAAAAACCAGAACCATGGTTCTAGTTTTATTCGGTTCTCAGTTTTCAAGTTGTGTAGAAAAATTTTGGAACCAAGGTCATTTCGAGTTGGATTGGTTTTACCATAAAACCAAACTAACCTAAACTATGCTCACCCCTAATGCGGGGCCGGGTTGTATTGCTAATTGAGACAAATACTTGTTAGAACATGTATATGAAATTCAAAACACAATACAACAAGTAATGGAGAAAAAAAAAAGATATAAAAATTAATAAAGGCTTGGCTTCTGTTAATGGACACCTATACATAAGTGTTTTTATTTTCACATTAATCTTGAAAAATAGTATGGTACCTTAATTTTCACTCTCAGTCATGTTTCCTTACGGCCTCTCAATTACACATATACTACGATGGTTGGCATTTATTTGCGTTAATTACATGTTAAAATCTTAACCTTTAATTATGGGTAAATGACATTTATCGTCCCTAAACTATACTAATATTGCTTAATCATCATGAAACTATTAATCACTGAATTAATCATTCTTAAACTATTTAATTGTTACACCCGTCATCCTACCATTATTTTAGCCGTTAAAAAGTAACTAAAACTGGGGAAAAATTGCATAGTTAATCCTAACACTTAGGAAACTTTTCTATTTGAGTCATAAACTTTTTATTTAAGGCTTTTAAGTCTTTTTTTTCTTTTTTAAATCATTTTTTGTCCTTTTTCCTTCTTGCTTCTTGAATTTTTTTTTGTTGATTTATTGAAAAACCTATATTAATCATTGCTAGGATTTATGAGATTTTGTTTTATTTATTGAAACACCGAAATAGAAGTTTGCGGCTCTATTTTCTTGTCATACCTTTAGTTCTTCACGCTTGTCAAGTTAGGCCAGTGGCTCTATTTTGATTCAGTTCTAAGAAATAGAGAAGTGTCTATTCTTGAAGAAGCGAAAGAAGATGAAGAAGGGGGTTGACAGTTTGTGGGAAATGGTGTTGTGTATTG
Organism: Aquilaria sinensis; assembly: GCA_005392925.1. Taxonomy (NCBI): domain Eukaryota; kingdom Viridiplantae; phylum Streptophyta; class Magnoliopsida; order Malvales; family Thymelaeaceae; genus Aquilaria; species Aquilaria sinensis. The sequence continues at coordinate 271,263 of SMDT01002839.1, read as the reverse complement.
TTCTATTCTACACTGTTGCAACTTCACTCAACGATGAAGGTTTTATCGTTTGTCTCTCTACTTTGATTGTTGTTTTTTTTCTCCTTTGTTGCATTTTATATGGGTTTAGAGGATTTTTTAAATTTTATTTGATGATTTGTTTTTCTTTTGGTGCTTCGAGATTTATAGTAAAGAAGGTCCATCTGCAATTGTTGCTTTCTAAAGAGCCTGGGATTTATCAAAAAAATCCCCCATTGATCAATCAAATAATGGGATCCTATTAATCCTTTTAATTAGAACCAAATTACCTCTTAAAAGTTGTTTCTAATTGTAGGTCTATATAAGATTTTCAAACCACCGCACCATAAACTATCTGTGTATGCTTTGTGTGCACATGTTTAGGCTCATATGTTATTGTATCTAATTGTTACTAACTCAATAAAATGACCAAAAAAATTCCCAATAAGCAAGAAAAAAACAAAAGACAAAGAAGCCTTAAAAAAGAAAGACTTAAAAATCAAAGTGATGGAAGCTATGTAAAAAATAAAAGAAATTGTAATCTGAAGTAGAAAACAAAATAGAACTAATAATATAAATATTTTTATAGTTTTAGGCTAGAACTAGAAAATCATAAAGTTTTAGGACTCAACTAGAAAAGTTTTCTATGTATACGACTGACTATGCAATTTTTCCTTAAATTTCTGTCACTTTTTAATGCTTGATATAACGGTAGGATAATGAGTGCAACAATTGAATAGTTTGAGGATATCAATGTAACAATTTATAGTTTTGAGACATATAAGTAAAATTGATGATAATTTAGGGATGATAGATGTCATTTACTCTTTAATTATTATTCATGTTCTAACATCAATCTACTTTTTTTTTCGTACATGTCTTCAATCTTAATAAAACATTTCATTTTGATTTCTTTTAATAGAAATTGTTATGTTGGATGAAAAGCTCCACGTCAGCGCACATTATAAGTAAAAACGCTAGTTGTAACCACTGAAACTTTTCTATCTGCCAAACACAATGGAACTTTTTAATCTAACAATAACCTCCTAAAAAATGATTGGACCCTCTGGTCTCCCATTATCCGCCATTCTCCTTAAACCTCCGCTCGTTCTTTTTTTTTCTCTTTGAATTAATGGAACTAAATGAATGTACTTGTCAATCAAAATTCCAGAACTAACAAGGTTAAAAAGTCCGGCTGAACCTTTCCAACTGGTATGAGGATTAATGGAATCAAATAAAGGGAATTGTCAACGCATCAACAACTCCATCGCCTGGACAATATCTTGAACCGAAGACCAATCAATTCCTTAGAAAAAAAAAATTTAAAGAATCATTGAATAACAACAGTACACGATTGCTCATGTGTGAGCAGTCCCAATCCTATGATCGAGCGACGCGATTGAATCGGCGTTGAGGCGCGACCACAACCAATTGGTGAATCAAAGGATGGTGCAAGTGCAACGGCAGACCGCGGTGTCGCTGGGAACGACTGGGCTGCCTTGGAATTGGACTCTTTGGGGATCCGACGGGAAATTATCCAAAACTTGCCGGTGATTTCCTCTCTTTTCTGCCTCAAATGGCGCCGCGTATTCTACGCCACGCAAGTAGGTGATCTCCGAATCTGAATTTCCAGAACTTCAGTTGGGCTTACTTTCTGCCATTGATGGAACAAAGAAGGAAGCAGGAAGAAATGGAGGAGGCGCACTTAAGGCAACTAATTAACTATGCAAAGTGCTAGAATTCAATGCCACTTTCAGCCCTGTAAATGCCAGTGACAAACTCGATGTGGGCCTTAATAACTTCATTAATAACTTCGTATTCAATGACATCACAAATAATATTATTTGTAATGTTCACTTGAGTTTAAAATGTTGAGTTAATTTATTTTAATTATTTGAATTTCATTTTTCCCTTCTATTTTGAAAAAAAAAACATGATTTAAACTACGTGAAGGTATACTTATGCCATTTATGCATCAAATGCATACGAAATGAAGGCATATTTATGTCATTTATGAAATTAATGTATATTAAAGATGGTGCCAAATCAACATTACCATCGACAATGTTGGGTAGTTGTAATGAAGTCTCGTCTTAGAGAGACATGCTATTAAATTACATAAGTATTCAGATCTAAATTTCAAATTTGCATAATATGTATTAGTGTATTAACAATTATGTTTGCATGTGTGTTTGCCTATCCACAATGTTATGAATAGAATTCTAGATGCTGTCAGAGTAAAGAGTCAGTAATAAGGACATTTTAGTGCATTATAGATTCTTATCTAAGACTTTTATTGTTTGATGAGGCCATGTGTTTCAAGCTAGGCTTCTTCAATTCCAGTTGCATTTTGATCTAGAATATTCTTCAATCCCACTTTAAAAAAAAAACCTGTTATCTAACTTTTTTCTAGTGCTTTCTTTGTTATTTTATTTTGATTTAAAGAAAGAAAAAGATCCTCTTCTTCCTTCCCATTTATACCAATCGGATGCCCTTCAGAAACTCTCTTGGTTTGTAAAAGGAAAGGGAATTAGGAGTTTCATTCAGGCTTTTGAAAATAGGGAGTTAAGATTCTATTGACAATGCTACTTATTCGAAGTGAAAGAATAACTAGAAGCGGACAAGAATTATTTCTGTTTCTCTTTTTTCTTTTCTTACTTATTTTTCTTTCTCTTATTTATTAATTTTATTTATTGTATTGCTAAATGATCCAAAGTATTTAGCTAAAAAATAAAAAGAAAAACTTAAAGGTTATCCCCTTTCTAATTTTATAAGATCTTCCAATGAAAGACGATTGATAAAGCTCTACCCATTACTAGTTTTTCTCTATTCCGCTCATATACCATGGTAACACCCTTACTGCTAGGTTTTGAAACTAACTTTTCATGCCATTTTCATTTAGGTTCGATTCGGGTTCCTCCATTGCTTTCTTTTCCTTTTGTACCTTTCCCTAGAAATGAGAAAGATGATGATACGCTTGAATTGTAGGAGTATTATTTAAGTACTCATTGCTTAACAAAAGAGACCCTACCTATCCTACTTAGTATTAGGGTCACAAATAGTTATTCAAATAAGCCTTATTTTTTGTGGTTTTCCCATGTTACAACTTTTGAACCAATTTAGAGAGCCTAGACATACTTTTCTGTATGGCATTCAATCTCATTTTTTGGCTTACATTTGAACCGTATGGTCCAAAATTGTCTGGTGCCTTAGGTTGCAACCAATGCATGATTCTGATTCCATATTCCTTTTTTTTCTTTGTTTGGGAATAATGTTTATCATTAGTGTCAGAGGTTGAAATAAAATATCAATGATTGTGATAATTTTTTCAAATCTTTATCGCTAAAAATTACAATTGAATTTAACACTAAAACTGACAATGTTCCTGAGTGAATCTATCAGGATAGAAGTTGAGGGAGTGTAACCAATCAGAGTTCGAGCACCCCCCCCCCCCCCCCCCCAAACCCAAAAAAAAAAAGTTGGTTGCATATGAAAAATGGTGATTACAAAAAGGAGCCTTCATATAAAAACAAATTATAGTGTAAAAAAAAAAAAAAGAGTTAGCCCACTCCTCTCAGAGAAAAGGAATAGTGCTCGGGCCCCTAGATATAAGTAGGCATGGGTATCTCCATTTTAGATTAATATATACAAAGGTTTTATACTATAATAAGTAATCATACATATGAATAATGTACAAATGTTACTCCTCCTATTTCACATTGTTTGCTTTATTTGTGATTGGCGCAGAAATTAAAAAATAATAAAAGTATGTATTTTTTGACAAATTTACCCTTGAAAACAGAAACAAAAAAAAAACACGGCAAATTTGGTTTTCAAATTAGACAAGACGGCGATGAGCACTGGAACCCCTATAATGTTCGAAAGAATGAGTTTGAAGCCGCTATTGCAGGCTTGGGCCATCTCGCCATGCTGGATAAGCGGGTCCATGGGTCAAGTAACCTGACCTAGTTGTCTTCTCCGTGAATCTCTTTCAATACCTCCGCCAGCTCCCTCTGATCCCTTAAGACTAGCTACAATAAAAAAGGCCCGTTGAAACATTTGTTATACGTGGCAATAACTTAAAAAAAAATCACAATAGAATTGGTGAAATATTTTTTTACAAAAATCACACATATGTTGCTATATCCAATGTCACTTAAAGTTTAAGTGACCTTTCCAATAAATGTTGCTACCCTATTTTTGTCACATTTTAAAAATGTCATATTAAATAATTATAAAAAATAATGCACTACTGTTAAATTAAATATATTATACAATACTTTAAATATGTTATATCATACTTGGGTGGACTTGATTGGTCTTTTTATCAAATATATTATAAAATACTTGGGAGGACATGATTGGTCTTTTTATCCTTTTTTTTATACTCAATAGCGCAGACGAGCATCCAATCCATTTGCCCTCCATGATACTTATGTGTTTGATTTAATTAAATTAAGTAGATGTATCAGATCTATTAATCAAAGAATCAAACCTGAGACCTCCACAAAAGTTTGAACATGTTTGCCATCTTGCCACTTCTTCTCTTTCCATACAAAATCCTGATTTTAGTTTATTTGAACACCGAAAATTTAAAAGAAAGTGTGGGAAAAGAATCAAAAGAGTATTAAAATGGTGGCATTATTAATTAGTAATTAAAAACATGGCAAGAACGTTGGTGACCCAAAGCTGCAGTTACTTGTTTTCTTGTTTTCAAGTTATGACCATGATTTAATTAGTGGGGTTTGTGGATATGTTTAGATAATTAAAAAAATTCATTTAAATAATTATTTAATTATTTTATTAAAACTAATAATAGAATTAATTATATTTGATTTGAATAAAACTAAAGAAACTTTGTTACATAGTTATATTTTTATTTGGAATATTGAAATATTGAAAATAGTATGTATTTTATACAAAAGGTGCCTGATTCTAGAATGCATTGAACATAGTAATATTAATATCTACAAAAAATATATTAAAATTCCGTATCAGAAAAAAAAAAGGAAAATGCTTAAAGCTGCTTAAATTCCACAAATATCAAGAATTCACCTTTTAATTACATTCAAACAAATGTGAACCATGAAATGTTACAAAAAGGCCAAGTTAAAGTGACATTTATATTAAAGGTCATTTTAACTATTTCTTAATTGTGTTTAGCAACATTTGTAAAAAATGTCAGTAGGAAAACGTCACTAGAAACCTATTTTGTTGAAGTTACTCACAAGTTCTGTTGGCGTTGATGGGGCATGAAGAATCGTTTATTCTACAGAAAACTGTCGGGACATTGTTGTTTCTAGATTGTTAAGAGAGGTGGTGAAGAAGAAAAGAGAAAACTCGAGTGGAAGTGCCAGTTGCTCCAAGAAATAGAAGTGAATAACCAAGTTTCAGAGAAGCAAAGCATAGAAAAAGGGAATTAAGCATACAGAAGAGAAAAGCGGAAAGAGATTGATTTTAAAAAATGAGATTGAAAGGGCAATAATGGTAAACTTTTTTGGTAAACTGACTAAAAAAAGAGAATGGTATAAAGAATTTAGAATAGCTCAATATGAAAAATGACTAAAAATGATGTAAAGAACATGAGATAGAGTTGGTATTTTGTATAATTAAATTATCTATAATTGCATGATCATCTATCTAAAATAGAAAAAAATAGCATTTGTGTTAATATGAATAATGAAAGATATAAAAATAATTTTTCATGATTAAAAGTAACTCAAAAAACTCGGTTCACCTAAAAATTTTGCTGTTGGAAAAGACGTTTGCCAAAAAAATAAATTTTGACTCAATGTGTGTTATAAGTTTGTTTCGGGGAAAAACCCGACATCACGTTTTTATTCTGACTCTCCATCAGCTGGACAAAGAGCCAGTCCGTTGCCGGAATCATGGAATCAACACTTTAACCACATATTAATTTTCAATACTAATTTTGAAATGATATATAAGCACCGTTATTTTTTTTAACGGTAACGGCAATAAAAATATTATTAAAAAAATAATCTAGTTTAAGAAAAATTCTAAAATAAAAAATCAAACTCTCGTAAGGAAAAAAATTACAACCAAATCCCAAAACCTCAAATAACCCTAAAAAAAAACAATAACTGAAAACTCCTAAATACACTTACGTACCCTTAATCCTACAAAGTCAAGGAATTACACACTTTAGCATCCAAATCACGACACCCAAGTCCTAAGAATACCAATTAACAAAAGCACCTTTAAAGTTTTGCTTTTTATTTTCTGGTTAATGACTCGAATAATAATAGTAATTCATTTACAATTTTTTTAATCTACTTAAATTTAAACTCTGGTCTAACATTATTTCCAATAACTACATGTTCCATTTCATGAATTATAAACAACAGTTATAATAAAAGGTACGGCCTTTCATATACTTATTTAACAAATCTATTGAATTGACCAATGCCAGCACATTACTAATGAGGTGGGGATCCACTTTGACGTGAAGCTTCGAGCACTCTACATGTTAGGAAAATGAAATTAGCTTCACCCGTTGTTGTTACTTATCCCAAATAAAATTGTCTTAAAATACGCTACCTAGATTCCTAAAAACTACAATAAAGAACATAATACATATAAATACTAATAAACCACATTATTTTTTAACACAAAAAGCTAAATCTAGAGCCATTTTATTTTAATTTAAATTAACTTAATCTAAAATAATTTATTTTTATATTTATATCTTTTTTACTTGAAATTAATTTCATTTAAAAATTAATATTATTTAGATGAAATAATTCATTGATTATAAAATTCTCATAATACCACTTTCTTTATTTCACAAAAAATGATCCTTTTACTATTTACTATTTAAAATAATTAATTTATAATTTTATTTCTTTTAAAATATATAATAAAAAATATAAATTTTTTATATAAAAATTAAACTTTAAAAATTATAATTTCTAATTTTTTTATATATATTAATATAAATATATTCAAGTCAAATTTTAGTCAAAAAGTAAAAGGCAAACTAATATGAAATGGAGGAATTATTAATTTTTTTTATCAATTTTACTTTCTTAGGTATTAAAAAATTTATAAAAATTTAATAATATGATAAATTTTTTATTTCAAATGAATTATTAAACCTATATAATATTAACTTTCTAATAGGTAAAAAAAATAGTCTATACACTCTAAGATGAAACATATTTAAATATGTCTAATGCAAAAATACTAAAATTTCTGAATTTTACAAAACATATTTAAATAATCAGAAAACGGTGTGGGAAGTGGGACCACGAGCTAGGTAGGGATAGGGAGAAAAGAGTAAAAAATCGGTTAAAAAGAAATGCCGGCAGAACATCAAGAGGTCGCCGCTCGCCTAGGATTTCCCGCGTGACACGTAGCTCCGGACAACGTTATCATAATGTCTCGCTTGGGCGGCGCCTCTCAGTCAAATCTTCCCTTGACTCACTTTCTCCTCTTTATATAACCCACCTCCTCACCCCCCCACCCCTAGCCGGAAGTAACACATAAAAAGAAGCTGAAGCTCCAGCCCACCACCTGCTCAACAAGAAATGGCTCCAAAAACCTTTTCGAATCCCTCCACCAGGAAAGCTAAACCTACCGCTACCGCCCAAGATCGGGGCTCGGAGACGCATTACAGGGGCGTCCGGAAGAGGCCGTGGGGTCGTTATGCCGCCGAGATTCGGGATCCCGGGAAGAAGAGCCGGGTCTGGCTGGGGACGTTTGACACCGCCGAGGAAGCTGCTAGGGCTTACGATGCGAGGGCGCGTGAGTTCCGGGGCTCCAAGGCCAAGACTAACTTCCCCACGCCGGAGGAGGTGAACGTGTTCGCCGCCGCTGGTATCGGGAAGAAGGATCCGAGCCAGGGGAGTCCCAGTGAGAGCAGTACGGTGGAGGACTCGACTTGCCCACCGCCGCAGAAGCCTGTTGTCGGCGCCGGAGAAGTTATGGGGCGTTTCCCGTTCGCATGCCAGCAGCAGCAGCAGCAGAGCTTGTTGGGGCTGGGAGGGTTCGTGCACGCGCCGCCGGTTTTGTTTTTCGATCCATTCGGAAGGGCGGAGGTTGTCGGTCAGGTGTACCCCATTCGAATCGAACCAGTCCGGACGGATCTGAGCATCGGTTTAGGCAGCGGCGTTCAGAGCGAGTCCGATTCATCGTCCGCCATCGATTGCAAGCCTACGGCGAAAGTTCTGGATCTCGATCTAAACCTCCCGGCGTCGGTTGATGTTTAGAGACTAACAGTACTTTTACGTGTTTTTGTCAGCATTGGGTAGGAAGAAAATTAATTACAGGGATGATGAAGATGAACCTTTTTAGCGGTGGTTTGTCCTTGGATGTAAATACTCTTATTAATTAGGGCGTTGATCAGCTATTATCCCTTTTAGTTTTTAGCTGCGAAGGGAAAAGGAGAGAGATTTTCCTTCTACGAAAAGTTTGTTAAATTTTGGTTGTACCTTTACTTGACAGATCGTTGCACCAGTGGAATATGACATGCTGCTGATTTTCATTTGCTACTAATCGTGTGTAATTACCTAACCAATTAAGAGTTCAATCATCGGGAAATTAAAAGCTTCTAAATATTAGAAATTTCCTATTCGAAGATTAATTGTGTGTTAAATATTTGGCCAAATGTTCAATTAGCTCACAAAAGTTTATTGTTATGCTTAATATCATGAAGTTTAAGACGAATTGTTTCATTAATAATTTATCCGGAAAAAGTTAAACTGTCTCATCAATAAATGTTTTAGGACTTGAAAAGTTACATGTTGAAACCCTGAGGGCGCAAATAAGTGTTGGATCATACAGTTGGCAGTTCTAGCGTAATTGTTCTGAAGGTATAGTTTAGTAGTGGAATTGAAAGAAAGATTGTGATCCAAATTCGGGTGCAGCGTCGGCAAAAGAAAAGAGGGAGGGAGAGAGAGAGAGAATCGGGGGCGGTGGGACCCGGAGCGGAATTCCGTGTTGACGGGGTGCATGTCGTGATTGCGGTTGCCGCCACGTGGAGCGTCGCCGCCCAAGTCGGTTATTGTAATAAATCTTGTACCATTTCTCTGCTACAGTGAAGTGATTCAACAAATCAGTCCAAAACTTTGTTAAAGTGGTTCTTAGTTAGTCTTATATTTATAGATTTTATTTTACTTAACGGAATAAGATTTAAGGAAAGAAGAAAATTATAATTTAATTCTTTATTTAATTTCAAAAAGTTATTTCATAGTTTGAATTTAATAGAAAAATAATTATTAAAAAATTTGAAAGATAATTTTAAAAAATAGTTTTAAAAAGTGATCTATTCTATGATAACTTGTTTATACGGCAATGTTTTTAGAAGTGACTCATTACGCGGTCACAAATAACTCATTTAGAAAATAAAAAAAATTTAGAACTGATTGATTATGCAGTTATAAATAACTCATTTAGAAAAATTTTAAAAAAATTATGACTGAAACAAAAATTATGTAATAGTTTTAGGACTAAAATGCAATTCTCCGGCATAACAATAATTATTACACTGCCTGTGACTAACATCAAAGTTATCTAGTCGTGAGTCCATTTGATATGAAAATTATTTTATCACGAGATTACTTAGAATTGGAATTCTACTTCATCTCCTTCAACTTAGCTGACATATTTTGCTTTTTATGCATTTTCAGATATATTTTCTTTTTAGTGCTTTTTATTTTTTTGTAACATAAATGATGAAAAGTAGCAAGTAGTAGTTTTCTTATTCACCTCTTTAAGAAATAACATCAAATATTTTGAAATTTATCTAAAGTAAATGAAGGCCGAGAACTGATGCATTTTAACTCAGATAAAACTAACGTAAAAAGATTTTTTAGTTCTACATCTATTTTGTTCAGAATCAATATCATTTAAAAGTTAATATTTTATAATTAAGTGCTATGACTTATTGATCAAATGACAAAATTTTTTAAAGTTATTAAAATTTTATGATTTTCTATTTTTTAAAGTCGTTCAACATATATTACACTTACATAATATTAAACTTTAAAAATATTAATCTCTGACAAAAAGAATATATAAATAAAAAAAATAAGATGGAGGGTAACAAAAAGTTGACTCATTCCCTCGGCCAAGTTTAAGTGGTAATACATTTCATTTTATACTAATATTTTACACAGCTTTGAATTAGTACAAGAATACTTAATACTCTTTCACATAATTGCTGAAAAGAGAAAATTTCGTATGATCGTTGATTGTTTTTCGTGGAATATGTAGAGAAAATCTATACGGGCTTCAAAGTTTTGACGTACGATTTACGTTCTTTTGACTTGCCTTCATTCATTTAAAAATGAAAAAAGTACAATCTACATAATTTAGATCTTGTTTGTTCAGTATTGGATCAGATTAATTAAAACTTTCTTATTTTTATTTTTATGAGCAACCATTCACTTAAAAAACTAATAGATATAAGTATAATGACGCGTTGAATAACACTTTTTTACGACGTTGTTATGAATTTTAAACAGAAAAAAGGAACATAGATAGAAATTTTAATTTCATTATAAAAATTATTATTGAATGAAATATTGTAACAATAGTATCGGGTTTTAAATGATATTAATTTCAGACTAAAAACTTCAAAATAAAAATAAATTTTTTTAAGATCAATCCAAATCAAATGTGATATATTGGATCTTGATTTATATGGGAGTAGTTCAATTTAAGCGTAAGTATGATTTGAGTTGATATGGTTTTGTGGTGAAATTGAACTAATTTGAAATAATCTCGATTCTAAAAAGTCCCTACCTAACCCAAAAATCAAGACCTGAATAAAACAAAAATCATGATTTTGAGTTTTTCAGTTATAATTATTGAATTTTTTTTATTTATACCATATATTTATAATAACACAAAAATCTTATAGAATTGGCTCCACCTTAGCCTGATGATTGTATGTGAAATTAGGAATGTGCTTGTGGAGTGAGATTGAAATAGTTAGGACTTAATATCAAGTTTGTAATTAAAGTACTCCTATAATATTAATTTTTAATAAATAATTATATATGTGAAATAATAAATTTTATAATATATTAACATATATACCTCAAGTTGGTTCCACATTGGATTGGTTTTATATGGAACAAAGACTAAGCCAAAAACTAATAATTTTCTTAATGTTGAAATTAACTGGTTAACTATGATTAATTTTTACTCAATCTAACCTAATCTATCTATATTGAGTTACAAAAATCATAATTTTATCCCATTCATGTTCACCTCTAGTTTAATATAAAATTTTATGTATAAAGGAATTCATTTTAGGAGGCTATGCTTAAGCCCATAACTGTATCTCGGCAAATTCATTAAAGCGAGAGTATTTTTAATAATTTGTTGCTTTATTTAGATGGGGATGGGTTAGGTAAGTGTAACAGGGCAGGAGGTGGCGGGAGGCGGCGGGCCCCAAGGAGGGGTCCGAGTGAGTGCGGCAGCAGGCAGGCAGTTTCGTGTTTGAAAATGAGGTGCTCTTCTTTTTAAAGTGGGTCCCACTTTTTTCGTCGGCGGAATCCGTGGAGCGGATTTCGCTGGCTGTGCGGTTGACAGACAGGTGATGTCCCCAACTCCTCCAGAGTCGCGCTCCCAAGTCCCACTCCCCCAACCCCTGGTTTTTGACACCGCTACGCAAACCGTTCATCATCTCATCTCATAGGCCATAGTCATAGCCATCCATGTCTCTCGTCGCTTTCACCTCCCTCCCTCCCTCCCTCAAATTTGTCAGTCCCCCTTCTATTTTCTTTTTGTTTTTTGATTTTCCAAAGTATCTACCTCCTGCCGCTTATTGTGGAAATTAATCTCTCAATGTATAATCAGGTGTCAAAGCGCTGACATCCTTAATAGAGTAGTTTCCATTCCTCGGTCCCAAGATTCGAACTCTGAACATGCTGCTTAAGGGGACCAAATTCCTTCTATGAGTTGGTCTTTTTTTCTTTTTTTAATTTTCATTCCTACAAAAACATTTTTTTCTCATTAAAAAAATACATTTTAATAACCAAAATCTTGACCTAATTGCCCAAGATTTAATCTTCAACTCTTCTTTTGCCCTCTTTCTCATGTACCATAAATAATTAAAAATATACTTATGATTATACTTTTTGAATTAAAAAATTTCAAACTTATAAATCAGGATCTTATGATTATATTTTTTTAGAAAAAAAACAAAGTGAAACTTCACATTTATATAACAAATCCAAGCATCAATTTTCTACCATATGACAGACATAAATGTCAATAATAAAGACTTATAATTTAAAATTATTTAACAAAAGCCAAATGCCAAATATTTCATATGCAATTGAGCCCGTGCTTTTATCAAGTATAAATCATCTATGATTTTATTTCTAGAAAAATTAGAGTTATTTTCCTTTCAATATAAGTAATCAAGTAATTCTTCAAATGGTATCAACTGGGTCATAACCCAATTGGCATAAAGAGCATTATGTTACATGACTGACCAGATTTCAAGTCCTAACTTAAGTGAGAAGATTTCTTCTATTTGCAATTTGTGGGTGGGTTTAGGTTGGGCATAAGGTATAGGATTGGTTAGATTAAATAGCATATACTATCTCTTGTAAAGGTTCTAAGTAAAACAAAAAAAAAAAATCTTTAAAAACTCATCCTTCATAATTAATGTCTTGAGGGGTGCACAGTCCAATAGACAAAATCAAAGCCTTTGGTCTAAGAAGGGAACGACAAGGAAATATCTTTTAGACAATAGGCACTAAAAATATTTGATGTAAAAAATATCTATCTCCAATCAGATTAGGCACCATTGGCAAGATTTGAAACCTTTACAGAAAGATATATCGAGGAGTACAAGCCACAGTCCCTAAGTAGCTCAGGAGCAATATCATGAATCCGCTTTTCTTCCCAAACTCAAATAGAATGCCGTGCCCATTACCAATAGTCCAACATTGATAAGAATAAAGGAAGAATCAGCTATACCATAAATTATGCCATATAGGAGAGGCGTTGCCAAAAGCTATTACTAATCAAAAGGATGGGTAGAGCAATACTTGGTCATACGGACACAATAAACCAACTTATTTGGATTTTTCCGCAAATATTCATCTAAAGGTTTTTCCGAAGAGGGCTTGATTAAACATACACATATCTTGCATTCGTAGTCCTCTCAACCCTTTAGGAAAAATTAGAACTTTTTTCCTGCTTCAATTGGAAGCCTTTAGTAGTATTAGTCCATGACCATCAGAATCATATATAACTCTTGGAAATGGAATGTGATTGCTTGACTAAGACTTTAAATAAATACATTGTTAAAACGTCCAACCTAAAATCAATTGACAATAAGTAGAGATACATCATCACTATATAAAACATTAACTTAATATCTTTTCTTGGCCTTTTAACACACCCCCTCACGTGTAGGCCTTTTCGGCTTTGTTACGTGGGTTATTTTTTTCAATGGTTGGGGCAATTTCAAACATACTCTGATACCATGTTAAAGTGTCCAACTAAAACTAATTGATAATAGGTGGAGAGACTTTATCGTTATATAAAACATTGATTTAACTCATTTTCTTGGTCATGTGAAAATTTCCCATTTAACAAACATAGTGTAGGTAAGCATGAAGTCAAAGGTGGTTTAAATCAAAGTTAATTTGGCAACATTGTTCAGCTATTTCCATTTCAAATTCTCCAACTAAGATTTGATATCAAGATACATATGAATCAAAGAAGGATTTTTTTACATATAAATGTACGATTTTATGAATCAAAGAGACAACTGTATTGATGGGTAAATTTAAAGATCTAGGCATTTTTGTTCCAAGTTGGATATCTATATTGAGTGGGTCAACTGATCTGCAATAATAGAGATGATGGAAAAAACTCTATTATGGGCATCTCAAATTCTTAAGGCACCAAGAGTCCAAAACCTTATTGCATGCTTATATGTTTTTTGTTCCATATATGCTTTTTCCCCTTCACTGCCACAAGATCTTCTTATTTCTTTTCGAATGAATTGAATTTCCTTAATTTGAAGGAGTAATATATATTTTGCGCTTGAGTTGAAGACAAGATATATAATTAGTTCTTTAGAAAGAAGTGGTGCATATTATAGTTTTTGGTATTTGATAGTACCATTATAGTAGTGGATGAAATTTGTAATGGATAATTAATTTATAATATAAAATTGTTAATTAAATTACAAAATCTATCCTACTACTCACTTCATCCAACCTAATCTTACCCTTTTACTAGCAATGAAAAGAACTTTCATAGATAAATTGGGATTAAAACATTGATCAGCTAAAAACAATGGTGATAATGAAGCAAATAAGCTAAGAAGTGTTATCCATTATTGCCTCTTAAGTGGGTTGGCAATAGAAAACACCACCTATATAGCATATCCAAGTATGAGTTGCAACATACTCCCCAAATTATAACTTAAACCCTATAGATTTCACATAACAGCTACTTCACTTCCCAAATTTCATATAATAGTTTTTCATACTTAGTACTTAGGGGTGTTCATGCCACAGTTTCATTCAGTTTTTACCTAAACATGCAACTACATCGCATAGTAAATGGATTCACAATTTTGAAATATGCAACCACACCATTTTGTGTACAAATTAAAAAACACATCGCATAAATATGGTTCAGTTGTAGTTTTTCAATGTCACAAATATTAAGTGTCAATGCGGCTAAGATGAAGACAACTTAAGAGAGATGCTTTTTTCATGTTTGACCATTGACACTTTATATAAGCTCTGTTGAACTAACCCATTGTTTTGGGTTGTAATTACTTAGTGCCATTGTACCTAAATTTAATTCACCGTCCTCACTTTCCTTCTACCATGATTGAGTAATTGCCCAAACCCACCACAACCATTACTTCTGAGAAGTAGCTTCATCTAATCACACATTTGCACTCCCCTTACCATCACCAACCACCCCCACAACGTTGTCTTATCCTCCACCATATTGGATCAACATTGATCTTCATGATGATTAGTTTTTACTAGTTCTTTAGATTATGAGCATGGCTCAATGGGCTTGTGTTGGCCTAACACACCGGTCAATTGGTTGGTGACATTGTGAAGAAAGAGCTTGTTCTTAATGCTAGAAATTAAAGGTATAACCACAATTTCGTGGTGAGATCGCAGCTTTCATACTAGGTCAGTATGTTTGACTTAGGGGAAGGTAGGTAGGTAGGATAGCATAGTTGGTAAATATGAAGAAGATTGAAATGAGTTGTAAATAAAGACTACGTTTGACATGGTTAATGGAAAAAAGAGTAGGACACCCAAATAAATTAATACAAGTACATAACATATATTCAATAGCAACAACAAAAATAAAAATATAATCATATCTATAAACTAACACACATAAAAATAAAAATTTCAAATAACAATTTTAATGAAATTTATCATTCTAAATATAAATAAGCAATAACATTAACAAATAACCTAATCTTCGGGTTTAATTTAGGAAATTAGAAATGACTGAGGCAAAGCAGGACAACAAACAAACTAGAAGGAGAATGACTATAGGACTATGGATGGAGTTATAAATTGTAATGGATTGTGTTATAACACATCAGGACATGTTAAGAATAGAAAAATATGAATTAGGCAGCCTGAACTTATGGATTTAAAGTGTTATTGGTTTATATAGGAATTTATGGGTTTAGAGTATCAAGTTGGTGCAATTTTTTTTACCAGTTATGACCTTTAAAAACCATAACTAAGTCGTATAATATTTGTTTTGAGATTTTTAAAATTGAACCATAACCTTAACCGTATAAAACTATATACTGTTCAATTTGGTGCGAATCAATTTATTCACTTTTACAAATTAATCGAATTTGGGTGAATACCCTACTTGCATTTGTAAGATAATAGACAAGTAAATTGCACGATTAGACCTTAACATTTAATTATTGTTTTAGTTTTAACACTAACCTCCAACTTGTATGTTTAGACTCCTTAACCTCGTTTAAACATTTTATTTTGGACATTTGAGTGATAGAATTTGTTAGTTTTGCAAAAATTGCCATATCAGCGTAACATTTTAAGGGAAAATCTAATTTTAACCCTTAAAAACATCATTTAACAAATAATTCTTAAAACATTGAAATCAAACACTTTAGATCTCTTATCCATTCCCATGTGCCTTCACCATCACTTATTACCTCAGTTTTGCATTCCTAGGTGTAGCCTCCACTGGCGATCAACAACTGTCCATGCCATTCCATTGGAGAACTCATCGCCTTTGCCCATTGCCCGGTCAACCTCCATTATTTGAAGCCCAAATTAGAATCGAAACCTGCGATTGGTGTTTCCAAGTGCACCCTACCCATTATTCATTCAACCTTCATCGTTCGAAGCCCAAATCAAAATTGAAGCCCATAAACTTGAGATCCTTGGATGCCAAATTATTGTTCGATTCAACTTCCATCTAAGAAGATCCCAAGCATTGAAGACAAGTTTATAGGCAAAATCGGGTGAAAATAGGGTGGGCGGGTGAAATTCGATGAGAAAAGGGTAAGCGAACATCAGGTTAGGGGAGAAGAAGTGAATTGGGGGAACGAACAGAGAAGAGGGTGAGTGAATCAGTGATAGAGAAGAGGGAGGCAAACAGAGGCGAGAGAGGCAAATGAAAAAGAATGAGACAGTAGGAGGAGAGAGAGGTGGACGAAGGTGGCTGGAGGAAAGGGTTGGCCGAAAAGGGAGGCCGAGATGGGGTAAGAAGGGTTTTGTTAGATTTTAATGTTTAAGGATTATTTGTTAAAAGAAAAAAAAATTTCGCATTAAAGTTACAATTTTCCCTTATAATACTATACTGATGTGGCATTTTCTGTTAGAACTAATGTTATTCATTACCCAATGGTAAGGGTGTAATTTTCGGGGTTAGGGTCGGGTTCCGAAAATCACAACCAAGATGTCCCTTTGGAATTCAAAACCCGAACCGACCCAATTTACCTTCCCAACTTGAACCGACCCTAAACTAGAAAAAACAAATCGAGCCAGGCCTGAAACTTGAGAAAATGTGAAAAAAAAAAATGTATACTATTTATGAATTACAACCTGCAGCTGCAGGCACATATCAGGATATAAAAAATGCACATTTTGTACCTAAATTCAACTTCATAACACATAATAGTCAACAATCCAACACATAGGGGTGAAAGAAATTGGCCTTAACTCGAAACCCGACCCTATTTTACGGGTTAAGATCGGCTTGAAGAGATGAATTAAGGGGATTTGGGTCGACCCAAACCCTAATTATTTTAAAGGCTTGAAATTGAGTTGGTTTGGTTATTACCCAAAACCACTTGAATCTAACCCGAAAAAAAACCCAGTCTCTACCAGCCCACCATTGATGATACCATTTAGAAATTGGGCAGAATATACGTTTGGCCAGCCTAGCCCATTAAGTCATAACACCTAAATAAGTCCAAAATCCTCAATTATCCCCTCCCTGCCAGCGAGATGAAATTGTGCAGCACAGTAGTGAGCAGATCAGCAAGCGTTAAGTCTTAACACTATTGAAAAAGGGCTAGACCGGCGAGCTTTACCTCTTCGACCGTTGCAGTGCTGTTCATTTTCTCTCGCCAGCTTGAACTCGACGTCGGGCTCACTCCTCATCCTATTACACACGGCTGCCGGACTTAATTACAGCGGACATATGGCTATCGCGGACTTGCATTGTTCATCATCTCAGCTACTCTTGGCCCTCTCATAAGTCTTGCTGATTGCCAGCGCTACTCAAGCTAAGCGAAACTCGATTACTGTACATCTTTGTTGATTTTTAATTGCAAATTAGGATTAGGGTAAATTATCCCAGAGAAGTTCTCCCTCAATTTCAGTAACAACATTTTGTTTGATGATTGATGAATATTAGCTTTGATTTAATTTGATTAATTGATTGGATATTAGCTTTATTGAAAATTGAGAATTATGACCGAATGGCTGAACCTGTCTGCCCATTTGTTTTGTTTGATTAATTACTTGGGTGATGAGTCTGCCTATTTTTTTGATTAATTGATTAAGTTAAATGCGCTAAATGCTAGTTATTGAAAATCCAAAATGTTAATCATATTATGATGGTTTTATTTTCAGATGGCAAGTAATGTTAATAGGAAATATATTGATGTTGGTGACGGAACAAGCATGGCCCAAACGCCAACTTCTAACACTGTTGAAACTATTGGCAATAATGATGCTAGTGAGCCAAGTAAGAAGAAGATGAAGTCGAATTAAAGTGGGGGCGGGAAGAGAGCTGATTATTAGGCTCACTTCAAATTTGTTGAGGGCAGCAGCCAAAAGAAATGTGAGTGCATCCATTGTCATTTTGTTTATAGTTGTGATGGTAAAAAGCATGGCACCATTAATTTGAAAAATCACATTGAGTTTAAATGCAAGGGAATTAAAAGGAAAAATCAAGCAACTATTAATTTGTTGCTGTCTTGAGTAATTGGAGATTTGATTTGGATGCTTGTAGGAAAGCCTTAGCTTATATGGTTATAATGGATGAACTTCCTTTCCTATTTGTTGAGGGAGAGAGATCTAGATGATTTTGCAATGTTATCCAACCTAGGTTTCAAATACCATTTAGGATAACTGTTGCACAAGATTGTTATCAAGTCATTGTTAATGAAAGAGAGAATATGAAGAAGTTTTTAGTGTCCAATTCTAAATGGGTGTCCATAACTATTGACACATGGACTTCAATTCAAAGAATTAACTACATGTGTGTAACTGCTCATTTCATCGATAATGAATAGACATTGCAAAAAAGAATCTTGAACTTCTGCCCAATTTCTGGACATAAGGGTGAAACAATTGGGAAGGCAATTGAAAAAGCCTTAGGTAGTTGGGGCATTGAGAATTTGATGACTATCACCGTAGATAATGCAAGTTCCAATGATACAGCTGTTGTCTATTTGAAGAGGAAAATGATGAACAGTCCTAGGTTGAGAAGTATTCAAAATGGGAACTATCTTCATATGAGGTGTGTGGCTCATATAATAAACTTGGTTGTGAATGATGGACTTAATCTAGCTTCTGATTTTATTATTCGTGTCCGCAATGCTGTGAGATATGTTAGGCAATCTCCAGCACGGTTGTTGAAGTTCAAGATTTGTATTGAGGATGAGAAAATTCAGTCAAAGAATTCACTTTGTCTTGATGTCCCGACTAGATGGAATTCAACATATTTGATGCTTGAAACAGCCTTGAAATTTAAAAGGGCATTTGTTGCATATGAGGATCACGATCCTTTTTATGTTCGTGAACTTTTAGACGGTGAAAGTTTAGGGAAACCTGAGAAAGAGAATTGGGACAAAGTAAAACATATTACTCAGTTGCTTAAAGCCTTTTATGATCTTATTTTACGTGTCTCTGGTTCTCTTTATGTCACTGCAAATACTTACTTCCATAAGATTTCTTCTGTTGATATCTTGTTACGTGACTGGGCTGGGACTTCACATAATGATAAGAGCTTTTCTGATATGGCTTTGAAAATGAAGGAGAAATGTGATAAATATTGGGGTAATCCTGAAAAGATTAATATGATGATCTTTTTTGCTATTGTGCTTGACCCACAATATAAAATAGAGTACTTGAATTTTGTGGTGGGAAAGATGTATCCTAAGCCTGTGGCAGATAAGCTCATTGCAAAGGTGAAAATGGGCCTAAAAGAATTGTTTACTGAGTACAAGTCAATGTACTCAACTTAGAGTGACCATTCAAGTAGAAAGGAACAAATTGGGAGTTCAGATGCCACTGCCAATGTTATAGATTTGGATGACCATCCAATGAGTTCGTCAAGTGCAGCCCTAGTTCATTAGTGGAAGCAAATGAAAGCCATTAGTGGTATTGAGGCTAAAAGTGAGTTAGATAAATATATGGATGAGAACTGCGAAGATGGAAATGAGGGCTTCAGTGTTCTTACTTGGTTGAGGGTCAATAGCCCTAGGTTTCCCATACTTTCATTGATTGCCCGTGGTATTTTGGCTATTCCCGTGTCTACTGTTGCATCTGAATCAGCTTTTAGTACTGGAGGTCGAGTGCTTGATCCCTTTAAGAGTTCATTGTCCCCAAAAATAGTAGAGGCGCTTATTTGTACACAAGAATGGATGAGAGCTGCATTGAGGAAAGAGCCTATCAATATTGAAGAACAATTGGTTGAAATTGTAAAGCTCGATCAAGGTAAACTTTATTTTATTTTTTATGATATTAATATGTAACATTTGGATTTATTAAGTGCCTAATTTCTTTGTTTCATTTTTTTTTCCAATAATTGGAGTCCATTCCATCCGCACCACCTATTGTTGACATTGCTTGATGGTTAGTTTATGTTTATGGTAATTACCTTAAATTGGTAGGTTTAAATTTAAATTGATTTCATACTTGTCAATTATTCTAATTACACTAGTATAATCTTCTACTTATTTTACTAGCTTGCTACTGGTGGTGGCTACTGGCAACTATTGTTTCTGTGGCTTGTGGAGGATTGCTGGATATTGGCTGCTGCTGTTGGTTTTTTCTTGGTGCTTGCTTGGTGGTTATCCTTTTGTGCTTGGTGCTGTCAGTTTGTTTCGCTTTGTATTTGTGGTTTGTTACATATGGACTTGCAATTGTGGTTTGTTGCTTATGGATTTGTAGTTGTGGTTGTGAACTATTTTGTTGCTATTTGGCTTTGCCTGTTACCGTGCATTTGGCACTTAACACCTCATGTGTTTGTAGCAAGCTAATTGACTTAAAATTAGCTAATAACAATGTTGGCACTTGGAAAATGTAATGTGTATATGTTGGTAGGGGTATAATTTTCGGGTTAGGGTCGGGTCTCGAAAATCACGACCAAGATGACCATTTGAAATTTAAAACCTGAATTGACTCAATTTACCTTTCTAACCTGAACTGACCCTAACCTGGAAAAATGGATCGGGTCAGGTTGGGTCGGGGTCTGAAACGTGAGAAAATGCAAATATATATATATATATATACTATTTACGCGTTGCAACTTGCAGTTACAGACATATATCAGGATTGAAAAAATGCATATTTTGTACTTAAATACAACTTTATAACATATAATAGTCAACAATCCAACACATACACATTACATTTACCAAGTGCCAACATTGTTATTAGCTAATTCTAAGTCAATTAGCTTGCTACAAACACATGAGGCATTAAGTGCCAAGTGCATGGCAACAGGCAAAGCCAAATAGAAACAAAAATAGTTCACAACCAGTCAACCACAACTACAAGTCCATAAGCAACAAACCACAGCTACAAGTCCGTAAGTAACAAACCACAAATACAAAACGCCTCAAACTAAACAGCACCAAGCACAAAAGGATAACCACCAAGCAAGCACCAAGAAAAAACCAACAGCAGCAGCCAATATCCAGCAATCCTCCACAAGCCACAGAAACAATAGTTGCCAGTAGCCACCACCAGTAGCAAGCTAGTAAAATAAGTAGAAGATTATACTAGTGTAATTAGAATAATTGACAAGTATGAAATCAATTTACATTTAAACTTACGAATTTAAGGTAATTACCATAAACATAAACTAACCATCAAGCAATGTCAACAATAGGTGGTGCGGATGGAATGGACTCCAATTCTTGGAAAAAAGAAAAAATGAAACAAAGAAATTAGGCACTTAATAAATCCAAATGTTACATATTAATATCATAAAAAATAAAATAAAGTTTACCTTGATCGAGCTTTTCAATTTCAACCAATTGTTCTTCAATATTGATAGGCTCTTTCCTCAATGCAGCTCTCATCCAGTCTTGTGTACAAATAAGCGCCTCTACTATTTTTTGGGACAATGAACTCCTAAAGGGATCAAGCACTCGACCTCCGGTACTAAAAGCTGATTCAGATGCAACAATAGACACGGGAATAGCCAAAATATCACGGGCAATCAATGAAAGTATGGGAAACCTAGGGCTATTAACTCTCCACCAAGTAAGAACACCGAAGCCCTCATTTCCATCTTCGCAGTTCTCATCCAAATATTTATCTAACGCACTTTTAGTCTCAATACTACTAATGGCTTTCATTTGCTTCCACTGATGAACTAGGGCTGCACTTGACGAACTCATTGGATGGTCATCCAAATCTATAACATTGGCAGTGGCATCTAAACTCCCAATTTGTTCCTTTCTACTTGAATGGTCACTCTGAGTTGAGTACATTGACTTGTACTCAGTAAACAATTCTTTTATGCCCATTTTCACCTTTGCAATGAGCTTATCTGCCACAGGCTTAGGATACATCTTTCCCACCACAAAATCCAAGTACTCCATTTTATATTGTGGGTCAAGCACAACAGCAAAAAAGATCATCATATTAATCTTTTCAGGATTACCCCAATATTTATCACATTTCTCCTTCATTTTCAAAGCCATATCAGAAAAGCTCTTATCATTATGTGAAGTCCCAGCCCAGTCACGTAACAAGATATCAACAGAAGAAATCTCATGGAAGTAAGTATTTGCAGTGACATAAAGAGAACCAGAGACACGTAAAGTAAGATCATAAAAGGCTTTAAGCAACTGAGTAACATGTTTTACTTTGTCCCAATCCTCTTTCTCAGGTTTCCCTAAACCTTCACCGTCTAAAAGTTCACGAACATAAAAAGGATCGTGATCCTCATATGCAACAAATGCCCTTTCAAATTTCAAGGCTGTTTTAGGCACTAAATATGTTGAGTTCCATCTAGTCGGGACATCAAGACAAAGTGAATTCTTGGACTGAATTTTCTCATCCTCAATACAAATCTTGAACTTCAACAACCGTGCTGGAGATTGCCTAACATATCTCACAGCATTGCGGACACGAATAATAGAATCAGAAGCTAGCTTAAGTCCATCATTCACAACCAAGTTTATTATATGAGCCACACACCTCATATGAAGATAGTTCCCATTTTGAATACTTCTCAACCTAGGACTGTTCATCATTTTCCTCTTCAAATAGACAACAGCTGTATCATTGGAACTTGCATTATCTACGGTGATAGTCATCAAATTCTCAATGCCCCAACTACCTAAGGCTTTTTCAATTGCCTTCCCAATTGTTTCACCCTTATGTCCAGAAATTGGGCAGAAGTTCAAGATTCTTTTTTGCAATGTCCATTCATTATCGATGAAATGAGCAGTTACACACATGTAGTTAATTCTTTGAATTGAAGTCCATGTGTCAATAGTTATGGACACCCATTTAGAATTAGACACTAAAAACTTCTTCAGATTCTCTCTTTCATCAACAAAGACTTGATAACAATCTTTTGCAACAGTTATCCTAGATGGTATTTGAAGCCTAGGTTGGATAACATTGCAAAACCATCTAAATCCCTCTCCCTCAACAAATCGGAAAGGAAGTTCATCCATTATAACCATATAAGCTAAGGCCTTCCTACAAGCATCCAAATCAAATCTCCAATTACTCAAGACAGCATCCCCACCAATTCCTTTTGACAAATTAATAGTTGCTTGATTTTTCCTTTCAATTCCCTTGCATTTAAACTCAATATGATTTTTTAAATTAGTGGTGCCATGATTTTTACCATCACAAGTATAAACAAAACCACAATGGATGCACTCACATTTGTTTTGGTTGCTGCCCTAAAAAAACTTGACGTAAGCCCAATAATCAGCTCTTTTCCCACCTCCACTCCCACTCGACTTCATCTTTTTCTTGCTTGGCTCACTAGCATCATCATTGCCAACAGTTTCGGCAGTAGTATAAGTTGGCGTTTGGGCCATGCTTGTTCCGTCACCAACATCAATATCTTCCCCCACTAATGTTACTTGTCATTTGAAAATAAAACCAACATAATTTGATTAACATTCTAGATTTTCAATTACTAGCGCATTTAACTTAATCAATTAAGCAAACAAATAGGCAAACTCAACACCCAAGCAATTAATCAAACAAAACAAATGGGCAGATAGGTTTGGCCATTCGGCCATCCCTCTCAATTCTTAATAAAGCTAATATCCAATTAATTCATAAAATTAAATCTAAGCAAATATTCATCAATCATCAAACAAAACGTTGCTATTGAAATTGAGGGAGAACTTCTCTGGGATAATTTACCGTAAACCTAATTTGCAATTGAAAATCAACAGAGGCGTACGGTAACTAAGTCTCGCTTGGCTTGAGCAGCGTTGGCAGTTAGCAGGACTTATGAGAAGGGCAAGAGTAACTGAGATGATGAATGCTGCGAGTCCACGACAGCCACATGTCTGCCATAACTGAGTCTGGTAGATGCGTGTGATGGGTTAAGGGGTGAGGCTGACATCGAGCTCAAGTTGGCGAGAGAAGACGAGCAGCGTTGCAGCGGTTACGGTGGTCTCGAAGGTGGAGGTCGTTGGTATTGCCCTTTCTCGACAGCGTCGAGACTCGACACTCACTGGTCTGTTCACTGGCTTACTGTTGTGCTGTGCAATTTCGTCTAGTTGGCTGGGAAAGGATAATTGGGGATTTGGGACTTAGTTAGGGGTTAGGACTTAACGGGCTAGGCTGGCCAAACGTATATTCTACCCAATTTCTAAATGGTGTCGTCAATGGTGGGCTGGTGGGGACTAAGCCTTTTTTCGGGTTGGATTCGAGTGGTATTCGGGTAATAGCCGAACCAACGCGATTTCAAGCCTTCAAAATAGTTTTGGTTTGGGTTGATCTGAATCCCCTTAATTTATCTCTTCAATCCAACCATAACCCATAAAATAGGGTCGAGTTTTGGGTTAGGGCTGACTTTTTTCACCCATACCCAATGATTTAAAATGAAACATTTAAATGAAATTACGGAGTCTAAACATTTAAATTAGAGGTTATGATTAAAACTGAAATAATAATTAAAACTGAAATAATAATTAAAAGTTAGAGTCTAATCACGCAATTTATCCCGTAACCTACCTGGTAATAAATTCATGTCCGTTACAATTGCAGCAAGTAGCATTTAGTTAACTTGCCACGCCATCGCCGTGTTGTTTGGTCTTGTTTAGAATATTTAACTCATTTATTTATTATACGCACCACTTCGATCGGCGCAACTTTTGACGGTTGGCTGCGTATCCGAGACGCGTGACGAAGGTGGCTCCAAAAGAATGAGAAATTTATTACAAGTTGCCTGCGGCTACGGCCGCCAGGTGTGGCGGCGACGCCTCTAGCTGCCAAACGGGCCAAACCAGACTCCATCGATCCATCTCCATGTATCGACAGGTCCGCGCTTCCCTGCGCTTTGTGTGCGCCCTGCCTCCACTCCACATTCACCCCCCCATTTTCTTTTCCCAAAATCTATTCCATATAAATAAATGCTTTGATCTCTATACACACACACACACACAAAACACCACCCCCCCCCCCCACCCCCCCCCCCCCCCCCCCCCCCCCCCCCCCCCCCCCCCCCCCCCACACACACACACACACAACAAAATTCAAGCCCTCCCACTCGTTTTTTTAAATGTATAATTTTTGTTTTTTAATATAAAATTAACATTATTTAGAAAGTATTATTTTCCTTAATTGTCTGGATGATATATATATATATAGAAAATAAGTAATTTTCCATTTTTTTTCTTACATAGTTTCGAGAAAAATATAAAATCTATAAAAACGCTATTTTCAGAAAAATGTTTGAAAAATAATTTTAAGTCTTCTTATACAGAGTAAAATTTTAGTTGTTGTTACAGTTTCAAAAACAATATTGCCAAAAAATTAATAATTAGCATATTACTTATCTGTTTCAAGTTCTTTACATCATTTATTATTTATAGTAGACTAATATGTGATTTTTTACTGTTAATATTTTAATAAATAAAGACTTATAATTTTTAAATATATTTTTTAAAAAAATTTATAGCAAATGGTAATATCATTAAATCAAAATTAAATTTAAGTAAAAAACATGAAACAGATCAAAAAAGGAGACGAACGGATTTGTTACAACAATGCTGCGAGTTGTCTTGCAAAATAGTTTAAATTTTAAAGGCATTCTTTACGTGTCTCTACCTATAACATTATCCTTTTTCGCTTTATAAAGCCAACATCCACTTGTCAATTTTTCTTTCTTTTTTGTTTTTTTGGGTGAAATCCACTTGTCTTTCATTTGTTCACGAGTCCGCCTCTTGTTTTGCTTTTGTCATCCAAACTCAATCCCACGCGCACATCACCGCTCGTCAAACAACCACCTCAGTTTTTTATTTGCTGGGGGTTGTTATTATATTCCGTTCGACTTCTACATGATGACCGTTTGTTGGCATGGCAGACGTATTATTCTTCATCTGAATCTGATTGCGGTTTGTCATTTACAAATGGTGATTAAATGGAAAGTGGTGGGCCTATTATGATAATAGACTATCATCCTCATAGGCTTGTATTTCATAGAAATAAATAAATAAGTATTTGAAGCCCATCAATTGAATGGTTAAGAAACACTTGATAGAATTTTGCTTTTATCAATTTTCACATATGTTGGTTTAGTAGTTATTCGGATCCTTAAAAGCTAGGAATCCCTCCTCTTAGATATCTATATACTTTTTAAATCCTATAAATTTGTATCAATATTTTTTAGTAACAAAAAAAAAAGAAGTGTTTATTACGCTTTTCTTTTTCTCTTGGATTAAATCAATATGAAAACTATTATTCTATCTAGCAAATAGTCACTTAAACTGTATTTCAATAAAATAATTAATTTTTATGTTTTTTTATTTAACCTTGAAAGGGAAAATTAATAGAAAATAATTAATTTTGAGAAAAATTGGTTTAAAAATAGTTCTTAAGTTTTCGAAATTGTAGAGTTTTTTTTAAAAAAAATACATAATTCATGATTACTCCTAATCTGATGCTAAGGTATTAAATTTTAGAGGTTAAATTACTATATTTAAAAATTTTAGCCTTGAACTTGGCCTCCACGATATATTAGTAGCTCTAAACAAGTCAAGAGTTTGAAGGCTAGCCACAACCAATTCCAAATTGAAGTATTCATTTTTAAATCATTTCTCTCGAATGCAACGAACTCATGTCCTGCAGGCTTCATGCTCGTTACCCACTCTTTGTTTTCCATTTTTTATTTATTTTTCGAAACCTTTCCTGCATATTAAAAACTGAAGATAAATACACATTCTAGCATGTAGGCAAAGCTGTTAACAGCTACAAACTTTAATAATTAATGTTGCCAATAAGATATTAACATAGTGGGAACTGCGTGAACCCTAGCCACACGCTCTCCCATTCAATCGATTCTTCTCCATCGTTTTTTGCGTATCCGGCTAAACTTTAATGAGTACTGATTGCGTAAACCTGGCTTATGCCATAAGCCTTCATTTTATTATATAACTACTGTCACTTTAACCCTTACCTATTAAAAACTATCATTCGATAGACGCTCTACAATTTCTATGAAATTGTTTCCTCATCACTACGTCAGTCATCAACATCGATTACCGAAATCCCTATACATACACATACACACACACACACAACTGATCAATGAAATTCATATAGGTTTTCAATTTGGTCAAACTAGGGGACTTAATTGATTTGTTGGATCCTAGAATTGTTGAAAAATATTGGTTAGAGCAATATCGAGAAACCTCAGCTAAAATAAGGAACTGGCTTGTTTGGATAAAATTAATATAAGAAAGAAGAAAAGGGAGTTAGCTAGCTTACCGGTTGGCCGAAGTGAAACGGACTGGTGTTGTTGTCTATCATAACATTCTAATCAAGATAAATCTCTTTACAAAAAGATCCTCCGACCAAGCCAAAAAAACACAATGCATAAGTACCAAATCAATGATGAAGATGATCTATGCTGCTGGAAATCGCTATGGCATTAGACTACTATACACTACTGCTGCTTTGCTTCTGTATATATATATATGTAATGCCATGGCATTGTTTGTTCTTTATTTTTCATGTTTATTTTTTGTTACTTAAGTTTTTATTTTTATAAAATGCACTATTTGTTCTTATGCATGACCTTGTTTCTGTAAACTTCTTGTTCTTTTGTATTCTGATGTTTGTTTTTTCAGAAGGGTATATTTGCTCTTTTAAAAGGACATATTTGTTCTTTTAGAATGCATTGTTTGTTCTTTCTTTTACATGTTTATTTTTTGTTACTTAAGTGTTTGTTTTTATAAAAGGCATTGTTTGTTCTTATAGAATGCACTGTTTGTTCTATACATGACTTTGTTTCTGTAAACTTCTTGTTCTTTTTGTCTTCTGATGTTTGTTCTTTCATACGGGTATGTTTGTTCTTTTAGAAGGGCATGTTTGTTATTTTAGATGACATTGTTTATTCTTTCTTTTGCATGTTTACTTTTTGTTACTTAAATGCTTATTTTATAGAAGACACTGTTTGTTTTTATACATGACCCTATTTCTGTAAACTTGTTTTCTGGTATTTGTTTTTTCAGAAGGGTATGATTGTTCTTTTAGAATGATATATTTGTTCTTTTAGAAGGATATATTTGTTCTTTTATAAGGCATTATTTGTTATTTCTTCTATATGTTTATTTTTTTTTACTTAAGTGTTTGTTCTTATAGAATGCACTGTTTGTTCTTATACATGACCCTATTTTTGTAAGCTTCTTATTCTTTTATCTTTTGATATTTATTAGTTCAGAAGGGTATGTTTGTTGTTTTAGAAGGGCATGTTTATTTTTTTAGAATGCATTGTTTGTTCTTTATTTACATGTTTATTTTTTATTATTTAAGTGTTTGTTCTTATACATGACCCTATTTCTGTAACCTTCTTGTTCTTTTATCTTTTGGTAATTTGTTCTTTTAGAAGAGTATATTTGTTCTTTTAAAAGGGTATGTCTGTTCTTTTAGAAGAGCATGTTTGTTCTTTTAGAATGCATTATTTGTTTTTTCTTTCATATGTTTATTTTTTGTTAC
Source organism: Aquilaria sinensis (assembly GCA_005392925.1). NCBI lineage: Eukaryota > Viridiplantae > Streptophyta > Magnoliopsida > Malvales > Thymelaeaceae > Aquilaria > Aquilaria sinensis. The sequence goes on along the minus strand of SMDT01002839.1, from coordinate 242,356 downwards.
TTAAGTATTTGTTTTTATATAAAACACTGTTTATTCTTATACATGACCCTATTTCGGTAAACTTCTTGTTCTTTTGTATTCTTATAATGATATATGTCATTTTGAAATCAAAAGTTCCCTTTTAATAAACATCTCATTTATGCATTTTATGAATATTCTGATTTCCTAATTTCTTTTCTATATCTTTGATTAATATGGCTTGTGAATTCTTTGTCTTTTTATTCATCATAATTTCTTATTCCTCTTCTCTCTTTGATGTAGACTTAGTCAAATTTCCAAAATATTTTATCCATTAGTAATTATCAATTAGTGTTAATATCTTTACAAGTTATCTATCAATGTTTTACGCAATTTTATTGTCATTTCACTTCAACAATGGGTCTTGCGGTTTCTATGCAATTTGGGTGATATTCTGCAAAAATTTTTAACAATAATCTTTAATTACTGGCAGGAGAAAAGTTCTTAATAATTTGGCTATTTCTTGTATCAAAGAAATAAGACAAAAATTAAATCTTAGGAACTAGATTGTACAAAATAAATTACTTTAAGGGCATGGATCACATGTGCGCCGGGCGCACGGAAGAATCAGCCAACTTGAATTTCATTCCATGTCTGACTAGTTGATTGGTCACTATTATTTTATGTGGTTATCTTCAATCATTTTTATTGTTCTTTCTCCTCTATAAAATTCTTTCACAACTAGTAACTGGAGCCACATTTAATTCATCTGAAGCTTTATGGTTGACAGATATAGATTATCCATTTTCAAAATTGGTGGTTACAAGAAAATCAAGCAGGTTGCAAAAAGCAGATGACACTACAACAAAATGTTATTAAGGCGACAGAAGGTTCCCGACATTTTTTGAAAAATGTGGGAAAATGTACATGTTTCCTGTCATATATAAAAAACTGCAGGTAAAGAACTCTTCAAGCCCAACTATTTAAAAGAATGCAGCTAAAGTACTCTTGAAAGCCGACTATCTTTTCTTAAAACGCAGCTTTTTAACTTCCAAAACTTGACAAGTTTAAAAAACTCGACTAAAGAGCCTTCTAAACCTGACAAGCTTCTAAAATCGCAGCCGTAGAATCCTTAAGCCCAACTGAAGCCCAGCCCGTCTTTCTTCACTTAACAATTCCATCAAAATTACCCGTTGCCTGTCCTCCCTTCACCTAGTTCGCGTCTACCCTCTCAAGTCTCGATCTCAATGTCGATCTCGGTGTTGTGATTCTTGTTACGCCAAAGGCTCTGTTCTTGATTCTCCTCACTCTCGAACGCCGGTGGTCCAAGTGAAGATCCAAAAGCTTGCTCTTTCACTCGCTCTCTCAAACATTGTCTCCTTTAATAACAGCTTCTGTAGCTCATCCAATACTGACATCCAGGCCTTCTCTCTCCACATCATGCCTCAGGTTTGTTCTTCAGGTTTCTCCAGGCTCTCTCTCTCTTTCTTGCTTTCTCTCTCATTATCAGTTTCTTTGTGTTGGCTGCTTCAGATTGAGTGATATGTTCATATAATAAGTTGTTATGTTACTCGGTTGAGAATGTTTACAAAATTAATCGTCATAATTAAATTGGTGAACTTGATCTTACTTTGAAAGGAAAAACAATTAAACTGATACTAGCGATTTCTTAAGCAAATCGCAAACCCTTTCCCTTTGGCTTCTAATTCTCTCAGCATTTTCCCATGTCCTCAAGAGCCATGGGCTTTAGGAAAAAATTGTGTGCGTCTGTTTAGCATTTGAGCCAAATCATAAATGATATTGTAGGGTATAAATAATGAGAGTTAGACCATTGACAAAAAAATTAAATTGATTTTTTCCTAGAGGACATTTTTGGCTTCCACAACCTCCCAGAAGCTATATATATATATATATATATAAAAGTACAGGTATCCTGAGCCTCTCTTTGTTTTCATTGTTTTTCCTATGTAATTTAGATATGGCAGCTTTGTTCTTAGCTTCATGTCCTGAACATCCAAGCCACCTCTTTCGTTTGGCAAACAAAACATGTTGCCATTCTTACCTCTTCCGCTTAAGCTCAGATCTTGCCCATAAGAATCTTCTTCGCAGGTAGATAATGCTACTAATTGCTACCTTAGGAAACTAAAAAAGAAACAAAAAATTTTTCTCCAATGTGCATGGATCCTATAAAGAACATATTGGGTACTGTTTCCCTGGATGACTCAAATATCTAGTACTAGTCCATTTCACTCTTCGTGGTTCTAGAGAACAAAACCAATGGGAGCCTAAGATATTTAATTGGAAGTTCACATTCCTGAGATTTAAGCCATTTCTTGATCTCCTTTTCTTTCAAAGTATTCCTTTATACCACTGAAAAGATCTGACCCTTGTCTGGGTTTACTTTCAAGCAGCTAGTTTCTGAAAACTGTTGAAATGTCACCACAATGAGGTCAGCCCAACAAAAAAGAAAAACCTTCCTCTAATTGTGCTGCCTGGTCAGTTGCAATCCTCGCTTCCTCTGCTCAGGTCCGTGCTTTCAGTTTTTTCAATTAGATTTATTTTTGTCAAGGCTTCTGCTATGTTATGTCATTCTGTGTTTGTTGAACTGCCCTGCTGTGTGACTTTTGAAGCCCTGCTTAGTTCCATACCAGTTAAATACTAGATGATTGGATTAGAGTAGCAAGATGTTTTCATGCCTGTTAATTTAATTTTGTCTCAAGATTACAGCAACACGAGTGATTTTCTCACAGCTTTTCTAACCACTTCCCTATATCCTGTTCGTTTGATTAAAGAATAAAGAGTATTGATAAAATCTTAAGTCTTACTATTTAAAGGAGCTAAGAATTTCAAACCACCAAACCTGACTTCCCAGCTGATCAACCAAGCTCTCATCTGCCATTGGATTTTTAAAGAGTTCCCCTATGAACTTAACCCTCAAGATTCTGCTAACTGCATCATCTATTGGGCTCATGGGGATGAAATTATTTTTAACCTGGTAGGTAAGTGTGTCAATGAACTCATTATAGTTGGACGAAACCATGATTTGAAAAGTGATACATAGAACATAAATTGCAATAAGCAGATAAAACAATTAAAAGGATGGAAACTTTTTTCGTGCTAGAAACTAAACAAACCTTGTCAATTCTGATTAGAATAGCTTTTCATTTTCTTGATCTCAAGTTGAATTAAAGAATAGTACCATAAACTACCTAGCTCGCTGAATATCTCTTCTCAGGATGTAAGTGATTACTTTCTTCTTGTATTTGTATTTACTTCGTTCTTTAAGACAAATAGAGTTGAATTGACTAGGTTCTCAGAGATCCCCTTTTTTTAAGGCCACTTTAATTAGCATCTCTCTGGTTCTTCACCTGAGTTGTTGAGCTTCCCACAAATCAGGTTTGTATAATAGAATTGTTGTATACCCTTTTTGTTCCAAAAAATTCAGAAGGATATTCATGCCATTATTAGCAGAGAACATGAAATTTATAGTTGGTCTACTTGGTCTTAAATTTATTTTTTGGCCCGAAAACAAGTTTGTGTGCTTTGGTTTGCTATTGAATATTTCTGTTTGTTTATTTAGTAATTCACACACACTACACGGAAAGATATTTGAGATCCCTTAGAGAAATGGTTCACTTTTATTATGGCAAGATAGATTGGTAAAAACTTGACAACTTAGGAGTACTAATTAAATTAAATCATTTCAAAATATTTTATTAAATTGGTAAGTATTATTCAAGTGCACAAATATTTTATTAAATATAGTTGTACTGGAATTTTTTTATTAAATTGGCAAGTATTATTTAGGTGCACAAATATTTTAGTGAACTGCTAATTCTTGACAGATTTTTGGAATTTATTTTGTAGAGAATGCTGCATAGATTGTTAAAAGACATCAAAGTTATTCCATATGAAAAATATGATGAAGTTCAAGAAAGAGAATGGGCTGATGATGTAGAACTTGGTATGATTACATATTCTTATTTTAATTTAGCTTACTGCATGTCATTTTTGTATATCATAGTATTTTTGTAACTTAATAACAGTAGGCTAGCCTCAAATACTACTCATGAGTACATTGCGTCATACTTTTGTGTTCTTCTTCTTGAGATTTATATAAGAGAGTTTTATTACTTGCATGTTGTCCTTGTATATGACAGGATCTTGTGGTTGTGTCATGATAATTACGGAAAAAATGATAAATTTATGTTGGCTTATGCTACCTATTAATGAATGGTTGTATGTTGGCTATTTGTTTGTTACTTTTATTGTGGTTTATGTATTTACTGCTGTCAAATTGAATCATCTTATACTTATCTTAGTTTGATGTAAAAGAAGTTATAATATTTTTGTTTCGAAGTTGCTCCTGCTATTCTTTTAAAGCATCATTATTTGTGTTTCATCTATTTGCTTGACTCTTTTCATTTTTTTTTTTGTAGATTTTAGGTGTTGATGCAATAGAATTGGCAGTATCTATGAAGCTTTTGGAGAATCTGTACTTTGTGGAGCTCCAACTTGTAGTTTTACTTTTATTTCTTCGTAAATGTTTGAATTTCTTAGTAGGAATTGACATGAATATAGCATTGAAAAATTCATATTTCCATATCTAAAATTTCTATATGTATGAATTTGTTGTAATTTCTATTAATACAAAAATTTCATTATTTGATGCCTTAAGCTTCAAAATGGATTTTATTGCAATTTACGTTGATGATAGTAATATATTATCTACCCCTTAATAGTTGCATTTTGTTCAAAAAATGCTAGGAAATTTTAGAGTATAAGGTACATTGCCGACAATTTTTTATAGAAAAAGCTATTGAATGCAGTACATTGGTGACGTTTTTTGGACAAAAATGCGGTTAAATATGGTACTTTACCGACATTTTTAAATAAAAATATCACTGATTATAAAGTTTTACTTGCGTTTATAAAATGCAGGGAATACCTACAGCCTTTACCAATGTGTTCCTAGGCTGCGTTTTTTTCTTGCGTTTCCTAAATAGTCAGTAAAGATATCCCAGCATTTTAAAACGCCAATAAAGGTAAAAAAAAAACATCGCCTATGATCCCTTTTGTTGTAGTGTGAGACTTAAATAATGAGACATTTACAAATAATAGATCGGGATAATTGAATGTTATTTTTTTTATTTATCTTGTCATTTATCTAATTTTTTTCCAGTTACTTATGAGTTATTTTCCCAGGATTATTCTAGTTTTTCTGGAAGATTTTGGTTTGATTTAATTCTCTTCTCTTCATTTGGTATTGCAGAGATACATTGCCTTTTCTTAACCAGTATATGTATCTCTGTTGTTCTTTAATATTCTATGTCATTAGTTTATAAAATATCGTTTGGCTTACTGGTAATTGGAATAAACTACCTTCTATTAAAAAAAATATATAGTAACTAAGGCTTATTCATCTCCGATTTTTTAAATTACTTATTTTGAATTTTAACTTTTGTTTTCTAGAACCCACATTGTTTGAAAAATAACAGTCAATTGACTCTATTCATTTAATAGTCACTTGGATAATATTTCTTATAAATTAATTAAAAACTTTATGAAAATTTGCATTTCCAAGCCCCTTCCAAAAAAATAAGAAAAAAAATATTATTATTTCGTTTAAAAAATATCAACTAATATTAAAAGAACAACAATTTTGGGGATGGTGTGCCACTTGTGGCAAGACAGAAACAGGAGAACATCATCAATTGGGGTTAATGCTGCAGTAAAGTTAACTAGTTCGAAGAGATATTTGGATTAGAATTTATATGTTACCAAAGTATGAATTAAGTGCGCTAAAGTGTCCCGAAAGCAAGGGCAAAGAGCAGAAGTAAAAGTGAGAAAGTTCATTTTTTAAAAATATAAGTTAGTAAAAGTGTTAAGAAAATGATAATAAAAGCAGTAATTGAGAGCGCAAGCCTAAGGATGAGAGCAGAAGGAATCGACACAGAACAGTGATTGGATTATAGAGATTGTATACCTCTCTGTACTCGATGAAAGGACCCTGATTTAAAAAAGATAGAGATAAAAAGAGGGAGGGACAGAGAGATTGTATAGCTTTGAGTATTCCTTGAAAAGACGGTTTAAGAATAGTGCTAGATGTCAAGGAAGTTTCACAGAATTCTATATTTATGTATACTTGAAAAATTAAGTGTAATATGTCAATATTTCACAATCTACTTAGCAAGTACGACCTACCATGCAAAACTTCGTATAAGCTTTAGCAGAAGTTACACCATTAATTTTCTTACGGATGATTTTTTTTAATCCCGACACAACAAGAAAACAAGGCATTTGAGACAGGAAAAAATGTAAGGAAACCGTAGGAAATGGTCATTTCCTACAGTTAAAATCGTCGGACAAAACCGTAGGAAAAAGTAGTGTCGGAAATAAAAACCGTCGGATAAACGTAAAATAGTCCTACGCTTTTATGACGCCAGTATATCCGACGGTTTTGAGATGAATTAATTCTTACAGTTTTATGACGCCTGTGGTCCCCATTATTTAAGACGGTTTTCAGATGCCCCTTTGTCCTACGCTTTTATGACGCCTGTGGTCCCCATTATTTAAGACGGTTTTGAGATGTATTAATTCCTACGGTTTTGTGACTTTAATATCTCCTACGTTTTTGTGACTTTAATATCTCCTACGGTTTTCTGTCATTAATATATCTCCTACGATTTTGTGACAATTTAAAGATTTTAGTAAATTAATTTATATACAAAATAAAAACATATTATATTGCATTATTAATAATAATAATAAAACAAACACATTTATTATTATTATTATTATTATTATTATTATTATTATTATATAACAATTGATCAAAGTAATCAATAAAATTACTATACATAAAAGTAATCAATTTTTACAGGAAAGAGTTAATTACAAAGAACTGAAGGAGATCTAATATAAAATCAATGAGATGCAGTGCCGGGCTAATCATTGTCATCTCGCTGGCTACAATCGTCAACAGGAGGCTGAGTGGAGGATCCGGTCCGTAGGTCGTCTGAGACCGCCGATGCAGGTATAATCCCATGCTGGATCAACCTGTTAAGCATGGCGCTCATTGCAGCCTTGGTCTCTCGCTGAACCTGAGTGCGAACGTCTGCCTGTAACCGCGTAAAATCACTCCGTAGCTGGGTGTTTTCAGCCCTCAGCTGAGCAATCTCCTCCGAATCAGCACGTGGAGCCTAAAAAATTTTGTAAGTAGCAATTAGCAACGTAAAAGTGATAAAAATAATTAATAAAGTTAAATACGAATGAAAAATACCCGATTTGGTCCAAATGTCTGGGGATCAGAGAGTCGGCGCGGAACACCCGGTAGTCGGCCCTTTTTTGGTGGGCCTCGTACCTCGCTCCAGACCTCTGCATCGAACTGCGGGCGGTCATCCGGATTCTGGTATTTTTGTTGAATCCGCTGGACATATCCATCCTACAAGAAAAAGAAATTAGAGTTAGTAAGACAAATATTATATTTTTAAAACAATGTTTATAGTGGTAAATGAACATTTATTACCTGCAGCTGCTGTGAAATCAGATCGATGGGCTGACCGGTCTTCTTCCGTCTATGAGTATGAGACCACCACTCATCAAATGATGGCTCAACTCCATCATTTGCTTTTGTCTGCACAATTTTAGATATCATTAAAAATTAAAGTAATTAATAAATCATACAAAAAATTATAATGTATGGAAGGTCCAAGTTGGTACCATACGATCCCAGTGCATCTCGCCTGGGATTGAGCCCATCGTGTGCTTCGGAACAAGGCCTGAGCTATCCGCTATGTGCTTGGCATGGGAACCAACCTCCGATAGCTTCTTCCATCGCTCCTGCTCCCACTGGTCACACAACTGATTCCACACCTGCTGACTGTAGCAGGGTGGAACATGTGGCCGCAGCAAATTGTAGTCAGGGTTGTCGAAGAAGGCGGGGATCTTCTGAATCGCGACGGACCTCCAATGATAGACGCGGTTCCGCACGGACCGCGAACAGTAGTCGAAGACAATTCGGCGGATGGCGCCGAAGTCTCTAGGGTCCCATCTATAGTAGTTCTGCAATTTCACAAAGAAGAAAAAAAATTATTAATTTTTCCATATACAAAGTATTGTTTAAAAATGTATAACAACCAATTACCTCTAACGTGGTCACGTGCTCCTCTCGTGCAGCTCGAGATGCATGTGACCAAGCTATAGAACTTTCGTCCCACAACCTCACATGAATAGAGGCTATGGTGGAACGAACAGAGTCATCAGTGAGTAAGCTGTAACAAATGATGATTATAGTAAGATATATATATAAACTGATGTAACTAAGAACAACGTATAATTATATCAAAATTAACTTTGTAAGAGTCAGTAATACTTACTCTCGAGGGACGATGAGCGGACGGTCCTGCGGAGGTGGAGGTGGTGGTAAGTCAACTACCCGTGGGCCTCGCCCTCTAGGTAATGGGGCCCCAGCAGCTGGATGTGCGTCAGGTGCGACCGCTGGGCCGCCAGTGGCCTGGCCCTGCTGACGCGGCTGCTGCTGAGGCGTCTGCTGCTGCTGCTGACTCGGGTGTAGGCCGGGTAGATGAGGAGTGGATATACCGAGCTCATTTGGATCAAGGAATGAGTTAGGATCGACATCCCATGTGGGCTGCCCGATCCCTGTCTGCTGGTACTGAAATGACCCGGATATTCCGCTCATATCCGGGTAATACGCATCAGTCTGCGTGTCTCGAAACTGCTGAAATGCGGATCCGGAGCTCGATGCGCCAAACGTCTGCGGCACATGAGGTCGTGGCACCGGAGTATATGGCAGCTGGGTCTGTGGCTGGGTCTGTGGCACCGATGTCTGAGCCTGGGTATGTGGGAGCTGGGTCTGAGTCTCAGTCTGTGACACCTGTGTAGGTGTCACAGCAGGCTGTCGTCGACCCCGACGTAGTGTATGTCCTTGGCCGGGGCTTTGCCCGAGCCGGACTGTCTGGGGCGAACCATCCTAAAATTAAAGTTTAACATGTTTATTACATATATATGTAATACTAAATTAGCATTACGTCACTAACATTTACATATTAAATTTCATTATTTTAGTAAACTCTGTAATTTTTGAAATTTCAGTCATTTGAATACCATTTGTGCAGTAACACTTTTTAAAATTGCCAATTATTTGATATATACTTATTTATAAAATTAAATTATTAAACTAGCATTAGCTGATTATACTTACATTATTGAAGTAACATTAGTGTTGTAACTTGCGCTTCTTACACTAACATTATTAAAGTGCTAACAATATTACTCTAACATTATTGAACTAACAGTTTTTTATATTAACCACATATATAGTAACATGCTGTAGTACAAATAGAAGTAACCATTATTACATAAAAAATTATTGTTGTCCCTAACCACATACATATTAATTACTAACACCATATAACTAACCACATACATATTCATTACTAACACCATATATAACATTACCTAAAACATATAATATAAAAACTAGCTTCTTAAAATTTAACCTTCAATACATGCATTATATATATATGTAAACAACAACTATATGTAATAACAAACATTAATTATATATGAAAAAGTACTTAAAAATAAAAATTACCTAGTTTAAATAGCTCTGTGGGAGATTTGGGGAGTGGGTTTGGAAGAGTTTGTCACAGAAACGAAGGAATGGAGTGGTGAAAACTAAAGAACTCCCACGAATTTAAAGGGGAAGTCTGTCGATTTAGCTACCAATTTGACCTACGATTTTCCTGCATTTTTTAAAAATGTAGGAAAACCGTAGCAACGTTTCCTACGGTTTTTCTACGAAAAATATAAAATGCATGAAAAGCGTAGGAAACTAAAAATTGGAATTTCCCGCCAGTAATTGGTTTCCCGCCTTTGTTCCAACGAACCTCCTACGGTTTTGCTACTTTACTCCTACGCTTTTATGACATCTAATTTTCCTACAGTTTTACTACTTAACTGAAATATTGACTCAAAACCGTCGGATAACGCGGTACCCTAGGTGATTATGGTCCTACATATTTCCTACGATTTTTTAAATGTTGACTCAAAACCGTCGGACAACGCGCTACCCTAGGTGATTATGGTCCTACATATTTCCTACGATTTTTTAAATATTGACTCAAAACCGTCGGATAACGCGCTACCCTAGGTGATTATATCCTACATATTTCCTACGATTTTTTAAATGTTGACTCAAAACCGTTTCCTACCCTTATTAATTACTACGCTTAAATATTAACTTAAAACCGTCGAATATATCAAATATTTTATTTATATATACATATATATATATATATATCTAATTTATAATGTGTTTAATATATATGAACTAATTATATGGTTGGAGGAGTTAATTATTACACTTTTTTTAGTTGATGAATAAATGAAAATATTTATATTTTAGAAATTAAATATATATTTAATGTGTATGGTCAGATTAAATCTCCCAAATTTATTTCCGGGTAAAAAAACCGTTTTGTATTTACCTAGCTATTTCCCATTTATCTAATTTTATTATTTTTACTTAAAAATCACTAAAACCGTACATTAACGCTCTATCCTATGATTATGTTTAGACATATTTTCCTAATTTAAATGATTTCAAAACTAACTGTAATTTCCTACATTTTTTGACATTTTAAATATTAAAAAACTTGAAATAAATATATGGTTGGAGGTGTTAATTATTACAACTTTTTTAAAATTGATGGGCAATTATATATAATTTTAATTTTGGACATTAAATATACCAATTTAATGTGGATTGGGCTGATTAAATCTCCAGCAATTTATACGAAGCGGCAATGATCCATTAGATTTGAAAATTTTAAGGTTACTTGAAATTGTTCATAGAAGTCAAATTAAATTTCATTGTAAGTTTATTTGATGAAATTCATACATAATTTTTTTTATGCCACGTAAGCAATTTCCGTTAGATATAACTCTGAAATTAACGGAAAGTAGTTAAACAGGACACGCGATAAGAGGTAATGTACCTTGGTAGGACAATTTGAAGGTAAGGTACCCGTTTAGGACAAAAAAATAAGCTAGGTCACCCCCGGTGGATTTTACCCATTTATTAACATTATTATTATTTTTTTAATAGCATGCAATAATTTCCGGTTGGAAAAAAGTTAATTATTTTCATTTCACCGACACAGGTAATTAGAAATTTGATGATTAAATTTCATAAACTTTTTTTCTGAAAATCCAAAACATAAATGCAATCAAAGTTACATTACGATTTCAAATAAAACATGCAAATGTTTTAAACAATTACACTTAATCAAACATCATCGCCTTCATCCGACTCTAAACTATCGAGCGATGCTTCATCATCTGATGTATCCCCATCAACTTATGTGACCTCGATGTTCTCATCCATGTTGTTGCACGATTTCAGGAACACACGTTAAATCGACAAGTATGTTAATCTCATCAAGGGCAATGCCATCAGTTGTTACCATTAGTACTTCACTTGAAATCACTTCTTGGAACGGCTCATTTGTGGTTTATAACCGACATGTTTGCTCATCAGACATTTCCTCATTCTCGTCAGATTGAATACTAAAATTATTCGATGACTAATCGATGAAAGCTCGTGGCTTCGTCTTAACCACCGGCCACCACTGATGAAGAGTCTTGTTAGGGTACTCACAGTAGTAAACTTGTTGAGCCTGGGTCGCAAAGATAAACGGCTCAGGTGGTGATAATCTTGACTTCCATTTAACGTCAACAACACCAGTACGTGCGCAAGTTCAAACACCACATGTCGGATCAAACCAAGTACATTTGAACAGCGTCATGACTTCATACCCACTCCCGTGGTACTCAATACGTATAATCTCATCAATAAGGCCATAAAAATCATACCCACTGGATCCCCATGTCTCACCCTTCACGCAAACACCATAATTCTGTGTCGTTTTGTCTTTGCCGTAGGATTGTGTGTGGAAACGAAAACCATTCACAATACATCCATTGTATGAAACGGCCACTCGAATAGGACCACGGGCTAATTGTACAATACGAAGGATCTAATTTATCCTTGAAACGGTTAACCTGAAAATATAAAGTTAATATAATAACATAATTGCACAGTATATTCAAACAGAACACAATTAGGAACATAAAAATTATCACGCCATGAAACTCACGTATGATGAGAACCATTCGGTCAAATGCTGATCTCGATAACTTTGTAATTCACTTTCACCTAATTGGGGAAATCTTGTTGATATATAAGAGTCAAAGTGCCTGAAATGATAACTAGTCAATAATGAATTAAAGCAATCAGATTGATATAAAAACCCTCACAGTTGTTTACATATATGTCACCTGACAATCGGTATAATCTCATTGCAGTTGCGCAAAGTGTAGATATGCATTTGATGTTTCTCAGTGGGATCAAGTAAGCGTTGTCGCCCGCAGTTGGGTATGTTACGACATCTTGTATTGAAGATAGATAACAATTGACCCTCGACATCAGCCACAGGAATAGCAATATCATCATTTCGTGGGACCCTGTTTAACCGTGTAGGAATATTTACTTCAAAGTAATGGCTACAGAATGTAGACATTTCCTGGACCAAGTACGCTTCCACAATTGATCCTTCAATTGCAGCTTTATTTCTAGCCTTTCACTTCAATGACCGCATTAGTCTGCCAAGTTAAAAAAATATAACAATTAATGACATATAATATGCGAAAATTATTGACATATAATATATGAAAATTATTGACAGAAATATGAATGCATATTAAAAAATTACCTTTCAAATGGATACATCCATCGAAATTGAACTGGACCACACAACTTTGCCTCATGAGGGAGGTGGATAACAAGATGTTCCATCGAATCAAAAAAGGCAGGAGGGAATATCTTTTCTAGCTTACATATGGTAACCACTATATTCCGCTCCAACTGTTGTATGTCATCAAATCGAATCCTACTTGTGCATAAGGTTCTGAAAAATGAGCAAAACTCAGAAATCGTCTCCCATATAGGACCTGGCATATACCCACGTAATGCAATAGGAAGCAACCTCTGCATTAACACATGACAATCGTGACTCTTGAAGTTATAGAATGTACCGTCACTCAAGTTAACCGTACGGCCCAAGTTCGAGGCATACCCATCAGGCATCTTTATCGTTCTCAGCCACAGAGTAACATCTCTTATATGTTCCCGACTCAACGTATAAGATGCTTTTGGTTTTACACATTTCCCCCTAATATTTCGTAAATGTAGTTCACGCCGCATATTTTTTAACTCCTGAAGCGAAAGGCGAGAATTGGAGTTATCTTTTGTTTTCCCACGTATATCCATAACAATATTAAAAATATTCTCGAAACAATTTTTTTCAATATGCATGACGTCCAAATTATGGCGAACTAGCAAATGCTTCCAGTACGGTAACTCCCAGAATATACTCCGCTTTAACCAATTATGCCACTCTCCAAACCCCGCAACTCGGTGTTTATCATATGAAGAGCCAAACGGAGGAAAACAATACCCAACCAACATAGCATGTATTTCCTCACCTGACTTATATGGACTAGCGACAGCACTAACCTTCTTCCCTGGGATGAACGATGTTACATTCAAACGGAATGTGTGATTATGTGGTAAAAAAACCCTGTGACAATCAAACCAACATGGCTTTCTGCATTTCTTCAACATAAATGTGTCAATTTCATCCATGCAATATGGACACGCCAGCTTACCATGGGTACTCCAACCTGAAAGGTTTCCTAGTGCAGGAAAATCATTAATTTTCCATAATAAACATGCCTTCATAAGAAAATTTTGTTGTCGACAATTGTCCCATGTAACAACCCCTTCCGACCATAAAGTTTTGAGCTCCTCAATCAATGGTCGTAAGAATACATCAATGTTGCGTCCTGGTGCTCTAGGACCAGGAATTAGGAGAGTCATAAAGATGAAGGGTTCTTTCATACACAGTTCTGGCGGAAGATTGTAAACAACTATAAAGATTGGCCATATCGTGTATGTTCCACCAACAACATTATTCGGGTTAAATCCATCGGTACACAATCCGAGCCTAACATTTCTAATTTCATCAGCGAATGATGGGAATGTTCGATCTACGTGACGCCACGCTTCAGACTGACATGGATGACCCATACTTCCATCATTGCATGATTTATTATAAGCATGCCAAGTCATGTGAGTCGCTGTTTTTGATGACATGTACAAGCGCTTCAACCTGCTTGTTATTGGTAGATACCGTAACAATTTTTTGGGAATCAACGTCTTTCTTCCGGAGGTTACTCTTTCTTTATATCTACTGCTTCCACATTCACGACAATGTGTTAATTTCTCATCTTCCCGATAGAATAGCATACAGTTATTCTCACATGCATGAATTTTTATATATGGCAACCCAAGTCCTTTTGTGAGTTGTTTCGCATCATATAGGGTGGATGGGAGTCTATTACTTTCAGGCAACATTTCTTTCATAAGCTCCAGTACTCTATCGAAACAACGATCTGTCATATTAAACTCACTTTTGCAACTTAACAATTGGGTCATTGCAGACAATCGTGTTTGTTTAGTGCACCCATCCCACAATGGTGCATTTGCATCATCCAACAAATTATAAAATTGTTGTGCGGTCGGATTAGGTAACCCCTCTCTCATTTCAGACACATCGAACACATTATCATTATTATCACTGCCATTATCAGGTTCTTCGACATCAGCATCGATAAACTCTTCCTTCACCAACATTCTTTCACTATTTTCAGATCCTAAATTCGATGATAACGGACCCATTGATTCACATACCATCTGTTCATACGCATTTACACTACTTGATTCTCCCCTTGTCCCTCCATATAACTGCGATGGAAAATAGCTACGGGCCATATTGAAATTGTGCAGATTGCTATCATATTGTTCATTGTGATAGTGCCATATGTAATAGTTTGGCGTAAATCCATATCGAAACAAATTCTCTCTCACTTTCAACTCTATTCGATAAAATCTATTATTACATTTACGATAAGGGCATTTAATCATTTCTAACTCCTTCCCACTAAATGCAAACTGTAGAAACTCATTAACACCAGCCATAAATGCAGAATTCATATATCCATCTGTATCTGTCCTCTGGTACATCCACTCACGTCCATTAGCAGCCATTTTGTTTCCCTTGTAAAATAGACAATAAAAACCCTCAACATAAATACATAATATATTTATTACATTTCATATAATATAAATATAATGAAACTGTAAATGAATTACTTATATATGTCATGCATACATGTCAACCTTCTATAACTGAACTACCTAACTACTCCATTAAGGTAAGGGCCCTACTCCATTGAAAGTTGTATAAGCAGTAAACCATTTTAACTGTTCCATGTTAGTAGCATTTTATGTAAATTTCGGCAGCATTTCCCTTCAGTTCCCGTTCACAGTGTTTCTCAATAATATCAACTTATTGAGAAACACATGACGGGAACAATTTGGGAAATACTCTACCAAATTTCACATATTGCTACTACGGCAGGAACACATTAACTGAAATACTGCTTATACAAGTTTCAACTGTCCAACTTGGACAATCCATGATTAGGTTAATTAGAAATATAACTTAATCCAATACATCTTGTTTGCCAACAATCTGAATCGGACCAATATTATATTTGTCATCAACACAATCATGGATGGAGAATCTAAGGTATAATAAATAAACACTTATATTATGCAACTACATGATGTGATAAGTCATCTACCTAAAACAACATAAGTATATCTCATAAAAAATAAATAATTACCATTTAAATCACTAACATCTAAAGTCAGCTACCTAAAACAACATAAGCATATCTTATAACAAATAAATAATTAACAGAAAAATTACTAATCTATAAATTACTTATAAATACCTCTATTGAGCTGAAGAAGATGTTGAAGCGGAAGTGAAATTTGAAGTAGCAATTGTTGCTGGGACGAGTTGGAGAAGAGAAGTGGGAGGGTATTTATAGCCAAATTTTGTAGTAATATCGTAGGTATTATATATGAAAAGTTAAACTGCAAGATTAATGTAGGAAAGTTGTAGTAACTAACGTCAAAAAAATGTAGGAAAAAAGAAACTGTCAGAAAATTGCAGGATTAAAATTCCTACATTTTTAAGACAATCACGCTTTTTTTGTCTCAAAAACGTAGGAAAATAAAAATGAAGGAAAAGCGTCGGACAGTTTTTTGTCTCAAAAACGTAGGAAAAATAAATGCAGGAAAAGCGTTGGACAACGTGTCTGACGCTTTTCCTACATATGCGCCTCAAAACCGTCGGACAAATTGGCGCCATTATTTCCTGCCATTTTACGCTGACATTTATCCTACGCTTTTTTGTGTCAGAAATTTATTGAATGAAAACCGTCGGACATAAGATTTTGTTCGACGGTTTTCATGCGAATAATTTTGCTACGCTTTTTTTCGTAGGAAATTTTCATAGCAAATAATCCTCATCCTTGTAGTGTGAGAATATTATAAGAAATGGTGTAAGAGTCCTTTTACAATTTCATCTATCTTAAATGTCACATTACCCAACTATGCTTCGCTTGGAACAAGGTTAGTGTTTATTGTTAATGGTTAAAAAACTACCCAACAATGAATTTTAGTGTTAGAAGTTTATTTAGTGTTAGAAACTTTAAAAAACCTATCACAACCACTAATAATTTATTTCACAATCCAATATTAATTTTAAATGTTATTCTCAAATGAAACCTAATTCTATTATTTCCCTCTAAGTAACTTGCGTTAACAAAGGAAAATCGCGGGATGATCAAAATCTCTTTCATCATCCTGCCATGATCCAAGTAGCCAATTATTCTCTCTATCTCGCAAAACTTGACCCTTTTACTATTCACAATAATTAATTCATTATTTTTAAATTTTTTTAAATATAAATATAAACTTTTTATGTGAAAATAGTATTTTAAAAACTCTAATTTATAAATATAAATTTTTAAGAAAATTTAAAATATAAATTAATATGAATATATTTAAGATAAATTTTAATTAAAAAAAAGAGTCATCCTTTACGAACCGGAATTAGGTTGAGGGTGAAATTAAGTAGGAGAAATGTCTTTATCGGATGCTCTGTTTATGACGAGTTTGCCCACCATGGCGGGGAGCGAGAGAAGCAAATAATTGTTGGTGATTTTTCGAAACGGCGACTTTCCCTTCCTGGGGACACATATAGAATATTTTCAATTCCTCTTTGCAAATAAATTATTTCTCCACTAATTATTTTTAAATGATTAGGAAATTGGACCACAAATTTTTGCCACCCATAAAATGAAATCAGTACTGCATGATCTGAATGGTAAGAGTCCGCTTTCTTTCTTCTTCCAAATGGTAGTTGCTTGAGTGCAAAGCAAATTGCTTTTTTTTTTTTTTTGGATTTGTTACATATAATATTAATAATAACGCTACTTAACGTTTATTCTTGTTTTCCTGTTTTTGAAGCGTTACTTAAAGTTTTATTGGTTCGAGGATTAAAAATTAAAAACGTTAATTAATGTGTTTAGATTGTTCCAAGAATTTTGCTTTCACATTTCAAATTTTAAAATTTGATTATTAACATACTTGTTATAAGAGTTATTTTCTAGTTTTTTTTATTACTTCGAATTTTTTACAAGTGTAAAGTATTAAAAGTTACTATTTAAAAAGCTGTTAGTTGCAATATCTGCTATGTAAAACTTGAAGGATTTAGGTTACAAATGGACTATTTCTGAATTTACCTTTTTTGGAGATTGTAACCACTATTCGAACCCTTGCCAAAGCCAACAGACGGTTGGAACTTAAGATATGTTGTTGAACTGAACTCTTACTGTAGCAAAAGAATTTAAAAGATTATGCAAGATTATGCAATGAGTGCTAAGTTTGGAATTTAGATTAAAAAGTGCGCAAAAGGCTAATGGCATGATACACCTCACATAGTCATTATTGCACCCTTAATTTTTAG
The DNA here is from genome assembly GCA_005392925.1 of Aquilaria sinensis. Classification (NCBI taxonomy): domain Eukaryota; kingdom Viridiplantae; phylum Streptophyta; class Magnoliopsida; order Malvales; family Thymelaeaceae; genus Aquilaria; species Aquilaria sinensis. The sequence continues at coordinate 224,369 of SMDT01002839.1, read as the reverse complement.
TTATTTACATTAATGCCATTCAATAGTTATTTACATTAATGCCATTCAATCCTCTATACCTATGCCTAAACCCTCACTCATTTAAATCCAGTGATCTTCATTTGAAAACAACATAATCGTTTAACATTAGAGGTTGGAAAAATTATTTAATAGTAGCTTTTTAGAGGCTTGGAAAACCTATCTCAATTATTGATAATTTATTTTAACTTCTAATGCTAATTTTAGATGTTATTCCCAAATGAAACCGAAGTTGAAATCTCATCTCACCAATAATTATTGTTCCCTACATACCAATAGATAGTATTTTCCCCATAGATAGTATTTCCAGAGTAATTGTCGTTCATTTATATAGAATTAATTTTCCTTTTGTAACAATTTTTGTTCTATATAATGTTGTTTATTTGAAAAAGAGATATTGTTTCTTTGCAAGAATTTATTATTCTTAAAATGCTTTTCATTTTATAATAAATGTTGTTCCAAAGGTGGTGAAAATCTTGTAATTAGTAGGTTACGAATGGAGTAAGACGAAATGCTACTTTCAGTATATAAGCAAACAATACTCATTCTTTAGGTTCTGTCATCCTCACATGTCAATTGTTGTTCCACTCATAAGAATTGGTTGTTCTGTAAAATGATGTTTACTACAAAGAAATATCATTATAGAAATGGAGACAGTCTTATTGTTTAGTGTTAAGTGTGTACATTATAACTACTCCTGGTAAAAATACTCTTTGCCATATTCTTTGAAACATTTGACTTTTTTTTAATAGTTTGACTTAAATGTGTTCATATTAGTATTTGCTAGAAAAAATTAATATATATATATATATATAAACACTAAATGTATTTATTTATTATTTATATATAAAGGTTTTTAATTTATATACTAAAATGTTGAAAATAAAAAAATTATAAATTAATTGTTGAATAGTGAATGTTGCAAATAATTTAGGACAAACGGAGTATTGCATTAAACTTTTTCAAAAGTACATCTTATTGCTTTAGGATATAACTAGTTTTAATACCTGGTGTTTCCTTAGGATCATATGGTTAAATTTAAAATATAAAGTATATGGATATCAAAAACATAATTCAAATACTTGGTATTGTCATGAGAACAAAAAAAGTTAGAAGTAATAAATAATGCAATAACAATTTTAAATAAAATAATAAGTAAAAATGTTATTTACCAACATGAACACTTTACAAGTAAAATAAAATGGAAGCAATATGTGTCTTGATAGTATATACAATAGTTTAAATAAAAATACATGATTATGTAATTGATAATTGTGTGTTATAAGGTAAATCAGTAACAAATCATATTCAAAATGAATACAATATTATACTAATATTTCATATTATTTTAATTTTTATGTAGTTCATAGTAGTAATAAAACATAAATTAGATAGGAAGTTATAGAATGTCTAATCTAAGATAATTATGTAGGATATTACAAAAAAAATTTAACAATTAACAAATTATTGAGTATAATTTAGATGTTAATATGAGATGATACAAAAATTTATCTTTATGCACCGTTTACAAAAATTGGAGAGTGAGAAGAATATGTTCGGAAGAAAAGATTTATTATGGCGTATCAAGTTACTAAGACACGTACGGGAAAAATAAGAAAACAAAAAAAAATGAGTATAAGTATTTTAAGAATTAGTTCTATGAACATACTATCAGTTCCCTAGTGTTGCAAGAGGACAACACCCCGGCTGTGCTCACTAAACTATCAATTTTATCTCATATCCCTCTAGGTTTTGAGAAACATGCAAGTTAGCTCATATACTTTACAACAATTTATTAAAAAAAAGAATATAGCTACATTAAGGTGTTTTGATATAGGCTAAATCAGATATAAGATAAAATACAATTGGCCTAGTTTGCCACTACCAATAGATATGACAAAAATAACTCTACTATGCCTAACCTACTCGAACTTGGCCACCCGAACTCGACCTTACCCGCAAAACTTGTTATGGATATATCTAATTTTACCTGAAATGCAAAAAAAAAAAAAAATTATTGTGGAGTATCAGGTTGCTAAACACATGTATGAAAAAAATAAGAAAAATAAAAAAAGTGTGTATTTTAAGTATTAGTTCCAGGAATATAGTCTCGGCCCTCTAGTGCAACTACCACCAAAGGACAAGGACCCATCACTCCCTAGAATTGCCAATTTTATCTCATATGTCCTCTAAGTTTCGAGAAATTAGCAAGTTATCCGTTATACTTACAGCAACTTATTAATTAAAGGAACACGGCTACATAAAAAATGTTCAAATGGAAAGCTTTGGGATAAGATAAATAAGAAATAATATTAAGCATAATTGGCCGAGTTTGGCTCCTACCAATAAGGATGATAGAGTCTCTGTTACTCTTACCCTTCCCAAACCTTGCCACTCTAACTTGACTTTACCCATAAAGCTTTAGTAAGGTTACGAATTTAAATAATTTTACTGCATCTTGACCTTTATAGATTAGTATATTTATTTCTAAATTTTTTTCTTTTATCACAAAATAAAGCTACAATTTAGTGTAAATTTTCATATGTTACCTTATTTTATAAATTTTAATTTATTGATTATTTGTAGACATACATATATATTTTTAAAACATACATAAAAATATATAGAAAAATAAAATTTATACACAAACGCACATCAAATGGGTAAGCATGTGTTATCCACCTACCTGTGAGAGTCGAATACAAGCTCACTTACATGTTGAGGGGGTTTACATTTAGCAATATCTTCACTGAACCTTCATCTTCATATCTCTATCTACCAAGGAGGACGTATAACTCATGATCAGCTTAACCTACCCCCTCAATGAACACTTAGAAAAATTCTAGCAAAATAAATACATACTTTATATCATAAAAATTGTACTCAAAATTCTAGCAAAATAAATACATACTTTATATCATAAAAATTGTACTCAAATGAAAATGTTTTTAACAAAAAAAATGTTCATTACTTTTCAAGATGATTGTTTAAGAAACTAATTATCCATTACATAGAATAGGGTTCTAGTCGAACCAAGCCAAATCCAAACACCCTTAGCTCAAGTTTAACTAAAGCTTTTCATCAAAATCACAGTATGATAACAATCATATATTAGGTGAATCCCAACTATTGGACAATTTCTCTTTTAAAAAGTTGATAATGATAACAATTAATAGGCGTATGAAAAAAATAAAGGGGAAGTTTATTTCCAACTTTATCGTTAAGATATAAATACCTAGGTAGGTATTGAGTATTAATAATAAACCTGTAAACTAATATTGTTTATAGTAAAATTAATGTAATAAAGACCATTATAATTAACAAATAGAAATAAAAAATTTGACCTATTCACCATAGAAAATGACTTAGCCTAAAAAATTTAACTTGACCTTAATTTTTTTTATTATTACATTCCATGTTTGACTATCTTCCTAATATAGTAATAGCATGTATTAATTAATCCTTAATATAGTGCTAGCTTATTTATTTAATTATTAATTATTTAAAAAATTTAATGAAAAATAATGAGGGTAATGGAGGAAAGTTATAATTTGAAGCTAACAAAGAAAAGCTCCAATCAAGTGTCATGTATTTTTGATAAATAAATATGATTGAGTGACAAAAATATTAATAACAACATATAATGTAAAATATATTTATAAATTTAAAATTAAAAATATAATAAAAATTAAAAATAAATGATAAGAAAAAAAATTAATAGTAACCAGCCACACCGCAAAGAGACATCAAACTGTTGAATGAAAAGAAAAAATGGAACAAAGAACATGTCCACTATTGTTTATTTGTTTACATTTTGTTTTCAATACGTACTCATATACATGGGAAAATTTATGATAGGAATGAGAAAAATCTAAGAAGTAATAAAGGTAATAATATTAACACACTTCATAATATAGTTTACTTTTTTATATAATAAATGATTGGCCAAACCATTTTAAAACAAAAAAAAAATGATGGTATTAGTTTGATTCGTTGGTTCAACCAAAAAGGCAAAATTTTGGCAATTACATAAGAATTTTAGATTGAATTCAAACCTTTATAGTTGAATAAAAAGCTATTTCCTTTTACCATTGAGATTAATAAAACTATTTTTTTGTAAGTGTTAAAGTGTTTCTATATTTTCGTAAAATGAATTAAATGTTAAGAAGTGTCAATTTGATTTTATTTTGGAAACAACTAACGTTGTAATTTTCATTTATGTTAGAAAGTGATTCAAATTTACAATTATTTGAAAAATTAATTGTTTCCTTTTTATGAAAGTAAGTACTAATTGATGTGATCTTTTTATTCTAGATAATAAATTGTTTCCTCATGAACAAATTATTCTTGTTAGAAAAAATATCTTGCCAATTAAATTTCTATAATAGAGAAGTGGTATGAAGGTTCTAGGATAAATATTAAAGGTTATGATATTGTTGTCAAAATTAATATTTCCTAATTAATTGCATTATATGTACAAGATTTTGAAGAGCTTCTCTTTCTTTGTGTGAAGTTAATGTGCACATTTATGTCAGAAAAGATGTTATAAAAATCTATTTTAAATATGTTATTGTAAGAAAGATCACAAGTAACATAAAGGAATATTAAAAATTTTGTTTTCAGAAGTATTAAGATGAATATTTTCAAAACTAGAATTATAAAATCTTGATATTGATTGGTAAATGAAAAAGTATGCAATAAAAATGCCTTTTATGGTGACAACATGACCATTATATATTTATGAGCTTTAAATAATTATATTTATCATAGGTTAAACTTACTAAATAGTATAATTATAATAATAAGATTTTATGGGTTTTACATAATGAAATTGGTGGACTTAGAAAATGTGAAAAATGGAAAAGTAACATATTGTCAAATATAAATAAAAAATTAACATATATTATACAACATAATTTTTTTTCTTTTTTCTTGTCTCCCATCAGCTCGTCTCCATGTCTTTAACTCGTCTTTGCATCTTTCATAACATATCTTCCAAGTTTTTCCTTGAATATAAAAATGATGAAAAATTAATATTTTTTTAAAAAAGTATCCAATAATATAGATATTATGTAGTTAAAATTGCAATCCAAAAGATAAAAATATCATAATTCAAATCTTGAAAACATACAAAATAAGAACTTTGATAAGACTGAAATGTATTACTACACAATCATATTGTGTCAATCAAAATAGATTTTGAAAATAAAATAATACACACACACACACACACACACACACACACACACACACACATACAAACATACATGCATGCATACACACATATATATATAGAGAGAAGAAGAAGAAGAAGAAGAAGAAAAAGGAAAAAGAAGAAAAAGAAAAAGCCTAAATTCAAGACATCAATGACAAAAAAATCAAGAATAATTTCAATCTTGGAAAATGTAATTTTTTTAAATAAAAAGAGAAGATATGCTTACATTTGTATAGATTTTGTAAGATTATGTTGTGTTAATATATATAAAGAGAAAAATGTGAAAGGAAACACATCAATTTTTCAAAATAGGTTACATAACATATGGCTAATAAAATAAATAAAGTATTTATTTATGGAAGTTATATATTTAAACGATGAGATATGGCTGTGTGAGGGTGAAAACACAAAAGCAAAAGTTAAGGAAAATATATTTTTAGACATGAAAATAATCCCGCATTAGCATACAATATTAGATGTAGTGGTGAGCTTGTTATGAGCTACTCCGTCAATTTCATATTAGCTGTCCCTTTTACCTTTTTTGACTAAAGTTTGACTTGAATATATTTATATTAATATGAATTGAAAAAAATTTTCAAAAATGATATTTAGAAACTAGAATCTTTAAAGTTTCATTTTCATGTAAAAAGTTCATATTTTTATGATAAATTTTAAGAGAAATAAAATTATAGATTAATTGCTGTAAATAGTAAAAAGGACAGCTTTTGTGAAACAGAGGGACTAGTATTTACTAAGTACTAATAGTACTTCACTTAAAACACTAATTCGTTTGGCCACTACAAAAGACAGACGTCATCTCTGTACAACATACTTAACTCTTGGAAAATAATTATTGGTAGCATCATCACAACTTAATGACTTGCGTACTTGGTTATAGCCAAAGCAATAAGTTTTCTTTAGTTGGTCTCCTTCGCCCCAAGGAGCTACGAAGTTCAATGTGGATGGCTCTCATCGTTAGGCTGTCCAGGAAAGTTTGCTATTTGAAGGCTTTTCGTATGATGATTTAAGGAGCTGAAAAAATGGTTATATTTGAAGAATTGGTGATGTTACTATTTCAAAAATGGAGCTCATTACTATTTTTGAAGTCTTAGAGATTGTTTGAAGTTGGGCTTAGTGAAGAATGAATTTGATTCTCTTGTTGTTGTTAGAAACCTTAGTATTCAGTGTCAGCTTTTTGTCCTATTATTCATCAATGTTGGCAGCTTATAAGCATATATTGAATCTACTCTCTTTGACACTTGTATAATGAAGTCAACTACGTGCGTGGTAGATTGGCTGACCCCAACTTCTCCTTGCTTTTGTTTGGCACTCTCGTATTGGTCGCTCAGAAGGCTTTATCTATTGTTTCCTTTCATTTTACAGAAAAAAGTTCTTATAGAATTTTTCATTTAAAAGGAATAATATCATAATCTAATACATTAAATGCATGCAACTAAGTAATTATGGCATTGCTAGTTTTCTTTAATCAATTGTCTCTCATTACACTCATATTAATTTGTTTATAGCTTCGCAATTCACAATTAAATGTCCAACCTTTATGCAATTAGAACAGAATTTCTATTTCATTTTTAGTCAGGAATGTTATTTTTTGGAAGTAACTTCCTCAAATTGCATTAATTAAGATATGAATGAAATATAGTATGCAACTATCCTGTAAAGGATCAGCAAATAAACTCGTATGCCAAGTGAATAAGAAGCTCAATCGTGTGTTGCCTTTGTACATGCTTTGTGCAAACTTTAACAGCTAATTTTGAGCCTATTATTTCATGTTTTTGCTAGTTTCTTAGTTTGAATCATCATTTCGTAGGTAAGAGGAGCTTGTGGATGGCTTGGATTGAAACTCGAGCAAAAAGTTGAAGTGATAATAAATGGTCTAAATACCCAGAACACCCATATATTATAGTGACTTGACCGTTCAATCCTCTTTTGGGGGCATGAATTAAGTCTTGAACTATAATGATCGAGACATGTTCACTTGACTTAACTTCTATTTATTTAAAAATGCAAAAAAAAAAAACCACATACACTACTAAAAAATTGCATTTTTCCAACTGCCATTTCCAACGGCCGGCAGTTGGAAATTTGAAGTTTCCAACGGCCGGCCGTTGGAACTTTAGCAATTGGAAATCCTTTCGTTGGAAGTAGAGCTTCCAACGGCCTATATCTTAGCCGTTGGAACTTCCAACTGTCAGCTGTTGGAAAATAAGTAGTTGGAAATTTTCCAACGGCTATATTTATTTATTTTTTTTTGTGTTCCAATGGCCTAGGCAGTTGGAGATTTTCCCAACTGCCCAGGCCATTGGAGATTTTTCCAACTGCTTAACTAGTTGGGCAGTTGGAAAATTTTGCCATATTTCCAACTGCTTAGGCCGTTGGAAATAGTTTTTTTTTCATATTTATTTATTCCAATACTGTTTGTTCCAATAATAATAATATTTTAGTGCTGTTTATTCCAATATTATTATTATTATTATTACATAAATGGTATATTATTAATATATAAATAATTTATATATCCTTAACACATTTACAAAAAATTTAAAAAATTATATCTTATATTTACAAAATAACATTCAAAAGCAGAAGGCAAAAACCACAAAATTACAAAAAATGAGCTAATAATAACAAAACCGCAAAAATAAATAAAAGTAGATAAAAAAAATACAACAAATAGATCCAGAAATAAATACAACAAATACAACAAACCCACAAAATAAATACAATTAGATCCAGAAAATTAAAAGAACGAAAACAAACAGATCTGCAAACACAGTGAATGGTGGCGGAGCGAGCAAAATCACCGGACGGCGCGCGGCAGAGCCAAGGCGATCGGCGGACGGCACGCGGCAGAGCCAAGGCAACCGGTGGACGGCGAGCGCGGATCTAGTGTGGATCTGGGCAGAGAACGCATTTTTGTTTTCATGAATGTATTACTGCAGTAAATGTGGCTCAGAAACACTACAGTGAATGTAGCTTGATAACAATACATTAAATGTAGCACAATATCACTCCATTAGATGTAGTTCAGTACTTACAGTAGACCAGCAAAAAAGAAATAGAAAGAACAACAGAGGCAAATAACTCGAACAAAACACCTAGGTGCAAAACAAGCGCCACAATCAAACCGACCACAGATCAACAATAAAGCAAAACAACAAACAATTCAGGGCAACTGGAACCAATAGAAATAACAATTAAACAAACAGGAACATAATTAGCAGAAAGAGCAGAACAATTAAGCAAACAGATAGAACAGTTATTCAAGTAACTAGCTGGCTTCTACTAGTTACCATGGCCCGAGAAGCACTCGCATCAATATCGAAATGGGTGTACCCTTAAACACGTGTACCCTTAAACTAAAAGATCAAAGGCAGTCTAAGCACCATCTGAAGCTCTAGCTACTAGCAGGAAGACGAAGGGGTGCACTCAAACAGCAATGTCCTTAGCCATCTTCGTTTGGCAACTGATACGTTCGAGTGATACGGATCTTAAGGAAGAATTATAAGAAAGCATGCATATTAGAATTCAATTCCTCCAAACAGCTAAAGTCCAAAAATATTTGTGACATGAATGTAACATGTGAACATAACAGAACAGAGACTCACAACTACAACATATCACAACTTCATCCATGAAGGACAAAAGAAAATGAGAGGCCATGGAAAGACTATGGAAGAAAAATCAAAAGATTGAAGAGTACGTTTACCTGAGAAAATGCATAAATTGCCCGCATGATTCAAGCATAATCAGTTCCAAGCATCTGAATAACAACATCGGCTAGTAATGTTCCCAAAGCCTAAAACAAATCAATGTTATATTGTCAGTCAGCAGAACCCATAAGAAACATTACAAAAATTGGTGGAGGAAACATAAATTTTATTGTTCAGTACACCAGCATTTGCCTTAACCACAGTTCTCCACATACCAATCCTCTGTTTTAACATGCTCAATTAAACCATTGACATTGAAAAGATCACTAGCCATTTAGCATATAGCCCATGATAATTTCCTGTGACTTGAGTTGAACTCAAAAGCATTCTAGAGAACAATAAATTGAACAATAAACAGTATTTTGGGCACAATTTCCAGCAGCTTAACCTGCCGTCAGTAGTATGTACCAGAAGGCAATAACTAGTGAATCAAAGTTTGTTTTTTAATACCATGGTCACTTGATGACCACTATATCATACGATGCCTCAACTTGTTGAACACACGCAAAGGCTAGACTTCTTTGCACCTGCAGAATCACATTCAGAACGAGACAGGAACCTGAGAACCAGTGGTCACTAATTCCCCCTTTCGAAACCATGATCCTTCAACAATAGTGTGTCTCCCATGGTTCCCCAACCTTCCTGATTTCAGGCATTGCCATGGACAGCAATACACTTCCATATATCCTGTTAAAAACTTAGAATAAACCTAAGAAATGTCCAAGTTCCTTACCTGTTCTTACTGCCAGAACCAGAAACACAACCTGGAACTGCCGCCCACTTGAACTCACCGCCTTGTTTGCTTCAGAAGAAACGATATTGCCTTCATTAATCCAGCAATACCCGAACCTTGAATCCTTCTGATGCCAAAGCTCTCCCCTCTGATACATTAATCCCAGCCAGAATTCATATTTTTCTGGTCAACGGCACCCAATAAACGATGAGCAGAGGGCAAGCGGATTGAAGAACGGAAATCAACTCACTTGATTCTCGGCGAGACCCATCTGAATGACGCCGGACTGGTTGCTGGATTCATCGTAAGGGTTTCCGTCGTAGGCTTTCCAGCCGGCAAAGTACGGCGAGTCTTCCCCGTGAGTCTCGGCGACTGCCACTTTAGAGAGGCCAACAGAAGGCGAGCAGAGGGCGAGCGAACGGGGAGCAGCGATGATGAACGGCAGAGCGAGGAGACGGAGGGCAGAGAGGAGACGAAGCACAGAGAAGAGGGCAAAGACGAGGCGGAGCACAGAGAGGAGACGAAGGGCAGAGACGGCGATGGAGGGCAGAGACGGCGTGAACGGCAGAGGGAGGAGAGGGTGAGAGGAGACGGAGAGGGAGACGAAGCGGCCGGCGAGAGGCTGAGATGCAGAGACATAGAGGAGAGGAGACGGGGATGGAGATGAAACGGCCAGAGGAAACGGCCAGAGGAGAGGAGGAGACGAGACGGTGAGGGAGGAGGGGTTTAGGGAGATGGAGGTAAGTGAGTAGTATTTATTGTTAGGGTTAGGGTTGGGCTTGAGCTTTTTAGGCCCAAAAGATTATTTTTTTTTTTGTTGTAGAAAATTATATATATATATATATGGTACGTATGATACATCATATATATGATACATTAACATATGTGATACATACATATATCATATAATAATAATAATAATATATGTATGGCATATACATCATATATCATATACTATGTATATGTTATTATGATATGTTTAAAATATGATATGTATTATAGTATGTACAAAAATAAACTAAGTATAAATATAACAATAATGTGTAAGATATATATATATGTATTAATATATATGTATTATGGTAAATATATATAAATATCAATATCAATGCAATATAAATATGCATACATATAAAAAAAGAAAAAATAAAATATATAAATGTGTGTGTATTTTCCAACGACCTAGGCAGTTGGAAAAATAAAATATATAAATGTGTGTATTTTCCAACGGCCTAGGCAGTTGGAAAAATGAAAAAAATTTCCAACTGCCTAAGCAGTTGGAAAATAAAATATATAAATGGGGTAAAATCCACCGGGGGTCACCTAGCTTATTTTTTTGTCCTAAACGGGTACCTTACCTTCAAATTGTCCTACCGAGGTATCTTAACTCTTATCGCGTGTCCTATCTGGGTACTTTCCGTTGATTCCATCGTTAAGTTTCACGGAAATTGCTGACGTGGCATTAATTAATGCTACAATAAATGTAAAATAATAACTTTGGACCCTAAACTTTTCTAATAACTAATTCTAACCCTTAAACTTCCACCAAAATTATTTTAGCCACCGTCAACCTCTTCCTCTGTCGCCCATCATCCCAGTCGCCCACCATCCCAGCCGCCCTCGACCTCTACGTCGTCCTCCCCGTCCTCCGCAGCATCCTCCAATTTGTCCTCCGCAGCTTTCGATTCATCCTCTGCAGTGTCTTCCCCGTCCTCCAATTCATCCTCATCGTCCTCCTTTTGCCGATTGCCATCTTGTTCTCGTCGTCTAATGCCAGGCTGAAGAGAGCTCCAGCAGCGTGCTCCCGTGCCTCGCCAGATCCGGACTTCAACACGTTAATCAAGGCTGGAACGAGTCCTGACCGTACGATCATCACCTTGTTCGATTTCTCGAGCGAAACGTTCACCAGCGAAGCGATTGTGTTCGTCTGGATGACGCCGTATCGCGACTCGATCAGTGATTTGATGGCCAAGAACAGTTGGGAATTGCAGAGCGAAACCCTAGCCTCTTCTTTAGTTCTAGTGACTCTCCTCAGCGAAATCACAGCTTGTTCTTACTCGTAAACGTCCATGCTCCTAAGGCCTTTGAACAGATCTCGCTCCTCCTGGAAGGACAATTGGGGATTGCTAGCGTTCTGAGCTGACAAGCAGCTCTCAGATTCTGAAACTTCGCAGGATGAAGCGGAGGAGAAGGAAGAAGAGTAACAAGCGGGGCGGGTCACAAAAGGCAGCGGCGTCGAGGGACTGGCAGCGACGACAACGGATTCCTCCGAAGATGAGCTTGAGCAGAATTGGTTGACCCGGGGGCCCAATTCACTAGCAGCGTGGGAGAATAACACCGGCGGGACATCGGCGACGGCCTTAAGTAATTCTCGCTCGGAGACCCTGATTTCACCTAGACCCGACTGACCCGCCTGGTCTTGAATTACTTGTTCAGCCTGAGGAACAACTTCTACCTCAGTGCATATCAAGCCGCCATCAACAGCAGCGACCTCCCCAAGCTGTTGCCGGAGGACGCCATCGAGCGCGATTGCCTCGTCTATCACTCTTACATTGCTCTCGGGAGTTATCAGGTATTTTGCTCTCTGTTATCTCCGAGTATGAATTGCTCCGAGTATGAATTGTCGAAAGTTGCAGAGGACAAATCGGAGGATACTGCGGAGGACGGGGAGGACGACGTAGAGGTCGAGGGCGGCTGGGATGGTGGGCGACAGAGGAAGAGGTTGACGGTGGCTAAAATAATTTTGGTGGAAGTTTAAGGGTTAGAATTAGTTATTAGAAAAGTTTAGGGTCCAAAGTTATTATTTTACGTTTATTGTAGCATTAATTAATGCCACGTCAGCAATTTCCGTGAGACTTAACGATGGAATCAACGGAAAGTACCCAAATAGGACACGCGATAAGAGTTAAGGTACCTCGGTAGGACAATTTAAAGGTAAGGTACCCGTTTAGGACAAAAAAATAAGCTAGGTGACCCCCGGTGGATTTTACCCTATATAAATGTGTGTGTATTTTCCAACGGCCTAGGCAGTTGGAAAAATGCAAAAAATTTCCAACTGCCTAGGCAGTTGGAAAAATAAAAACATTTTAACTTACATATTTTCCAACTGCCTAGGTAGTTGGAAAAATAAAAAAAAATTCCAATTGCCTAGGCAGTTGGAAAACTAAAAAAAATTTTCCAACGGCCAAGGCAATTGGAAAAATAAAAACATTTTAACTTACATATTTTCCAACTGCCTAGGCAGTTGGAAAAATAAAAAAAAAAATCCAACGGCCAAGGTAGTTGGAAAAATAAAAACATTTTAACTTACATAGAAAAAAAAAAAATTCCAACGGCCTAGGCAGTTGGAAAAATAAAAATATTTTCCAACGGCCTAGGCCGTTGGAAACAATAACTACTGAGATACACAATCAACTTACATATTTTCCAACATTTTACGCCATTGGAAAGGTGCCCGTTGGAAATTTAAACTCACTTCCAACAGCCAAGCAGTTGGAGAATTTTTTTTCACAAGGATCAATTTTTTCCCGCAATTTCCAACGGCCTTAGCAGTTGGAAATTTCCAACGGCCAAGCCGTTGGAAAATTGCCCGTTGGTAAAAAGGGTTTTTTTAGTAGTGATAATTGCCTATTAAGTTTTCTAATTTTTATCTTTCATGTCCTAATGTTTTGTCTTCTTCACTTAAACCACTATCTTAGATCCAAGCCTCTATCTCCTTCAAGACCGCTACCTTCCATCTCTGGCGCCTCCTCACATTCAAAACCTCACCCACAACCTCTTCGCCCTCCACTATCACTTATATAACCTCCTTCTTGATTCCTTTGTCTCCCTTTTATTTTTTAAATGTATATTACACAAAGTATAATTAATTTTAAAAGCCATTTTGAACTTTATTTTATTGTAATAGAAGGATGTAAATTATCTAGCAAAATAATTAAAAGACACTACAAAGTTAAATTCTACAATTTATAATTCGATTGGCAAGGTTAAGAAACAAATTGAAAAATTTTCAAAACTATATATAGTAATTAATTTGTGCTATATAAAGTTTGTATGGTTTACCTTAAAAAAATAGTTAAGCATTAAAATTAGAGCCAACAAATCCAGACGCATCTGATCTAAACAAGTATAGATCAAAATTCCAAACAAGTATTTGAAGAGCTACTACATAGAACAAAGTCAATCGACCTTTGGAATAACTATAAAAATAAACAATCCCCAGTAGATACCATGAAGTTAAATATCGTGGTATACCACAGTATATTGTGAATCGTGGGTAAGCGGTATGCGATATAAATATTTTCACATTTTGTCATTTTATCGAATAGTATACAACGATATTCGTGATATTTCACATATCGCTTATTTTTTATGTACATTTTGTTTGAAAACCATAATATATTGGAAATATCACGAGGTATATATCGCAGTATTTTATTTTTTGTAGATGTGTGAGATTTTTTTTTATCATTTTACATCAAAATATTATAAATATATAAAATATTAAAATATAATTAATACACATATCATAAAATAAATATTTACTTTTATTCTTTTGGTTACTTTTCTTAGTTGACATAAAAATTTAATGGTTACTTTGAACCACCTAGGAACTCAATGTGATATTAGAAAATGTATTGTTATTATTAAAGTATTTTTTTTCTATTATATCAATAAATTAGTTTCTTTCTGAATATTATTTATTTTGCTCTATAAATATAAAATTTTTTATGGTTTTTTTATTAAAAAATATCTTCTATCATATATATTTTATTTATATTTGATAAAATTATGATGAGAAAAATTAAAATACATATAAAATGTGCAAAAAAAACAATTATTAAATTTATGTCATCTTAAAATAATATTTTAACATTTATTTTTTTTGCGAAAACGGTAACAGTATGTGGTGTGATATACTTTAAAAATTTTAGCTGTAGAATGCTTAGCGGTAACAGTATTTAACACCTTGATGATACTTCTTCCCATGTCTTCTTGGGTGAGTCCTTTTGGATAACTTTTATTGGGTACTTTTTCAACCCAGCAACCAAGCGGTGGCCATAGGGTGCGGTTGCGAGTGCCGTCAACAACTTCATAATCACCACCTTGTGGTCAACGTAGCGGCCCTGGGGGACAATCACCATTAGCATGCAATTCACCTTTTGAAAACCCTGTCCTCAACCCCTTCAGCATTCACCACCTGAGGCAGGGCAAGCGTGCATTTGCCCTTGGCATCCCTGCCTCTAAAATACTGAAATCAAATATTTGCTTGAATGTGAGAGTCAAAATTTTGGGTGCAAATGATTGAAATAAAAAAAAAAAAAGATGATTATGTTTAATTACAATTTAAGTCCCAAAGTTATTGGTTTGTAGAACTAGGGGTTTGAAATTTTAGATTGTACAATCATATGCAATTTTGTTATATAACTAATGGAAAATGTCCGAGTTACAGAATTAAGTGGACAAAATGTCATGATCATCATGGTTTAGAGATTGTTTCATACCACCAAAATGTTCAGGAGACCTAACAGCTGAGTCACTATAGTACACGGGAGCCATAATAAATTGGGAAAACCTTGTAACGTATAATTTCATTACCATTCGTTTTCTGTTGCATAAGATAATAAAGTGTTTCGTTTGTCTTGCTAGTTAGGATGGGAGTTACGCACTCCTTTTCGTCAACTGGATGAAGTTTGCATTACGGTATAATATCTCGACGTAATCAAGAAAATTTTTTACTATTTTTTGGTTTGAAGAGTACTTTGTTACAACGAATATAGCTTAGGGGCCAACAATATAAATTTCCCCAAACTTTCGTTTGCAGTTAACTCAGCATTCTAATATAGGACCATTCATGTAACATTAGATATGGTTTATAGGACCATTATGTAACACTAGCGGAAGCCTTGTGATTCGCTATAGCCTAGGGGAAATGTTTTTTGTATTGTTATTTATGCACAAAACTGCTAAGTTTTCACAATGGGAGCCTCAATCATAAGAAAATAAACTTCTTAGTACCTTGATTTCAATTTTCGTAATAAACACAACTCTTTACATACATCGCCGCACATTATTTTTCCATAACATATGAATCCATCTCAAATCCCCAAAAAATAACATGATAAGGAGCAACTTACAGTGAACACACATTTTTAGCTTACAATACAAACACCCAAGAAGCCTTCAATCAAGAAAATTAAGGGTAAAAAGTCCCGCAACCATACATTTTCATTAGGGGTATAATTGTAACATATAAAAAATTAATGGCCTAAATTATAAATGAACCTATAAAAGAATCAAATATGTTGGAGTGTCATCCGAATTAGAACAGCAGAAGCAAGACAAGTGTCATCATTCTAATTTGGATACAATTGTCACCTTCCAAACTACAGTACACAACATGACACAACAACACAACCTTGAGGACCAAAATGAACATTAACCCCCACCCTTGGACAACCGTTAACTCCTTTCCCTTCCTTGTCCTTTAATGTATTATATAATTTTATGTTTTAGGTTGAAAGTGAAATATAGGCCATATTTTAAGGATAATTCGTGTTACTTAAGCTAAACGTTTCTATGACCTACATTTGTAAGCATATTCTTCCACCTTATAATGCTAATTGTTGATGCTCCTAACCTGATTTGGTACAATGTGTCAATCTAAGCTACTTCTGATTTGCGGGCCTCTCTCTTTGAAATATATGTATGTATGTATGTATAAAAAAAATAACACTTTGCCCATACTTTATTTACATAGTTCAACAACTTCAAAAAATTTTAATTTAAATTGTCTAATAGCTTCATTTCATTACTTTCAAATTATTTTTTTTTATGTCTTCGTTGCTAACTAATATTTAAGAATACTGATTGTGTTAACAGTGAAAAAAAAAACAATTACTGAGAAGAAAAATTAATAATATAATATATCTTTTAACTTTAAAAAAAAATTAGAGAATTCAAAATTACTAATTGCTATGGTACAATTTTAATTAAGGTCTTAGGATTATTTAATAGAAGTATAGATTTTAGTTTAGATTAGACCAAATCACACGAATATTATTGTAAGTTATCAGCAAAATAATTGACCAGACCAAAAAGGTTGACCCATTAAGCCCAATAACCCCAGCCGAACTGCTCCACCAATAAGATTAGTTTGACCGCAATCGAGAAATTAGAAATGGTCTGTGGGGGCTCTAATGGAAAGTGGGTCCAATGTTATGGCCCACCAAGCCCAACGAATATTCTGCAACAGGTTCTAACGGAAAAAATGTTCTTCAGGTGGCGCACAGACAGCAACGAACATAGAACTGCAAAGGACCGGAAAAGAACCGCGCCCGCCGCTCTCCGCCGCATGCGAAGAGAGACGAAGACGACGCAAAGCAGAAAACGACGAAGAATCTACATATAAAGTTATCGAAAGATTCCGTAATGTCATTATTCTCATCATTCTAAAACCAAGTGCCTTCAATTCCAGGTTTCAGTGTTCGTACATGCGTGTTTTTGCTGGTTTCCTCTTTGATCCAGAATTAGGTTTTCTGTTCGTGGTTTTTCTTGTTTCGATGTTTTCTGGCTTTCTCAGAAGTGGTTGAATGCGTTTATCAGTTTAGATTCTGCTGGTTTTGGGCTATGTCATTTGTCCTAGTTCCTCAGGCGCCGAATGACTTCGGCTAATTACAAGCTTGCTTTACATAATTGAAGGAATTCGTTAAGGGCATGTTTATTTGGCTCCATTTGCTTCGAATGAAAAATGACAGTGGCTTTGGTATAGGGCCTAGGTACTTCTGATCGTTGAGCTTTTCGTGTTAGTGGGCAATTTGTAATGGGTGCCTTTGTTCTTGATTATGTGCTTTTGCTGGATGTATTGGAAAGCAATCTGATATTCACCAATCTTTTGGCAGCCTGCTAACCATGTTGACCTGAGCTAATTGCAACAATTATGTCGTTATGAGATGGCCATGAAACGTGCTGTTTACATCAATGATTATGAGGCTAACAGAGGACTGTATTGTGATAACCGTATATCAAATAGAAAGTACACAGTGTTGAACTTTATCCCCAAAAATTTATGGCAGCAGTTCAGGTGATCCTTATTGTATATCAATGTTTGATTTAATGCTGAAGCAGAACTAGCTTAATTTGTTCAGTGTTTCTTCTCAATAGGTTCTCTCCTCCTTCCTCCCCCTGCCTTCTCCTTGCTCTTTGTCCACTCATTAATTGTTTTTTGTTAATTTCTAATTTCAGCCGGTTCATGAACCAGTACTTTCTGTTGATTGCTTGCCTTCAGCTATGGCCACTTATTGCCCCAGTGCATCCTGTCACCGCATGGGGTCCGCTAATTGTGATATTTGCAGTTTCTGCAACAAAAGAAGCATGGGATGATTGCAATCGGTATCTGTTGGATAAGAAAGCAAATGAGAGAGAAGTCTGGGTTGTTAGGCATGGGACCAAAACGAATGTAATGGATATTTCTTCTTAGTATTCACTTTTGTGTTTTATAGTTTGGTATAAAGTGTAAACTTTAATATTTGTTTCTTCAGTCATCCTCAGAGTTACTCTATTGCTTAAAGTACTGCAACTTGACTTCGGAGGTTTGAAATATGAATGTTACTTTCCATTAAATGGATCATATTTATTTCCTACTTTCCAGTGTTTTGTTGTATTTTAGCTAAAAATTTAAAATTTTTGTTAAACCAAGTAATTTTGCTACATTTTTTCTTTCTCACCGTTTTTGTTCAATGCTAATGGTTGGTTCAAAATTCTATGCAGATCCAAGCACAGGATATTCATGTCGGTGACATAGTCTGGCTTGGTGAAAATGACGAAGTGCCGTGTGATCTTGTCTTACTTGGGACTTCTGATCCACTTGGCATTTGTCATGTCGAGGTATCTTGTTTTATAGCTACTCATCTAATACTGTTTGTATGCAAAGCCCAGTATAATCATCAGTAATGAGTTGTTTGCCCGAGTCTTTCAGGCATTTTGAGATTATGAAGCAATATGATCATGAGATGTTGCTCATTGTGTAATGCGGAACGGATAATTTATAAGGATTCTTCTGGTGTTTGTTTTTCAGCCATCTTTTTTATTGTGTTATGTGTTTTCCAGACTGCATCACTTGATGGTGAAACTGATCTCAAGCCAAGGGCCATACCAACTGCTTGCATGGGATTAGATTCTGAAAAGTTGCAAAAAATCATGGCAATATATCTTATTCACTTGTATTTTTCAATATATTTCTCATTGCTATTTATGTTGTTAATATTTTGTTGTTTTTGCAGGGTGTTATTGAGTGTCCACATCCTGATAAGGATATTAGACGATTTGATGCAAATCTCCGCTTGTTTCCTCCATTTCGTGATAATGATGTATGCCCGTTAGCAATAAAAAATACACTTCTTCAGTCATGCAGTTTGCGGAATACAGTATGGGCTTGTGGTGTAGCTGTTTACACTGGTAATCTTGATTTGCATGCAAATCCAACATGTTAGAGTGCTAGTACTGCTTTTTTCATCATTATATATATTGTCCAAATCCTGTTTCTCCCAACCCAATGTGGTAAATTTTGGATTCTTCACGTAGTGAAAAGCAAGCATGTTTGGCATTACTACAATTTCTTTTTTTTTTTTTCCTTTCTTTTTCCAGCCAAACCTATATCTGTATGAAAGCTAAAGACTACTTGTCCCAAAAGTATTTGTACTTGCAGAATATATTTGTTTCCAAAAGCATTCATTCACAATTTTTGTCTTCAACTTGGGACATTTTCTTTTCAAATTGCTTTGGGAAAAGAAATCTTTTTGATGCTAATGGATGCTAGTGCTTTTGGTTCGTATAAGATTTTGACCATAAAATGGTATAGGATGCTGACCGAAAAGGAAAACAACAAACTTTTGGAAAAAACCTGGCCTAATATGTTTTAGGACACACATTATTGGATTGGATGCACCTAATGATGCCATTGGTTCTCTCTTCTGTGGCCCTCCTTCTCTGTCTCATTTTTATGCCTCCTGTGACTTTTACATTTATACGAATCCCTCTCTTCACCTTCCTTTAGCTAGATGACTTGGTACCTTATTTCCTTGAAATTTTTGTCTGGAGTATATCTTGATGATAGAGTGGGTGATTATTTAGTGTATTATATTTGTTGGACCGTTTTATTACTTAGCTTGATAAAGGATTGCTAGCTTGAACCAGAACTTAACTGACATTAACAATGATAACTCTCTTTTGTTGCTGAAGATCCTTACAAATTTCAATAGCATTCCTTCAAAATTTTACAAAGAAAAATCTGAAAAGTTGTTGCTGAGGATTCTTCATGAAAGTGACCAGAATTTTCTCTCATTTTTTTTTCTCTGAAACAAGAAATCAAGAGATTGAACCGGTGAAAAAAATTGACAAAAACATGGAACTGAAGTAATCATCTTCCAACCAAAAGATCTTGTGTTCTCTGATGCCTTACATGAAGCTTTGGCTGCGAAGGGATAATACAAAAAACAAATGAAGAATGAACAGAAAAAGCAAGAGATAGAGACAAGTGATGCTTAACTGCACCGGAGGGGTAAGCACAAAGTGAAAATCAGGTAGGTTAGGTAGTTTGGTTTTCATTTTTTTTATTTACTAATTAGGTTATAAGAGAGGGTTAGTGACAAATGGACTTCACGAATTTCATAGACCAAATTTGAATATGAAGTTTTAGGTTGGAATTGGGCAAATTATTAAAAAGTGTTTATCAGTGATTATTTTATGTATAGTGATTGTTTGCTCAACTTGTATGCTAATTGAAACCCTACACCTTAAGAAGCCTGAAAACCACTTTTAAGGCACTTTTTGCAAAAAATAAACATATTTTATTTATTTTTCTTTTCTAAAGCTTGGAAGGAAAAAAGTCTTAAATTAGTTACTCTGTAAAAAAAAATATGAATCAAGTGACTGTTAAGTAAAGAATTAGCTTTCAAATGAAATTGGTTTAAAAAAAATTAAAAAAAGTGATTATTTGATTACTTTTTTACGTTCCTTGAATGCAACCTTAAACTGGAGAATTTTCTCCATGAAATGTATGATTAGATCAAGTTTGATTAGGCTGATGACCAGACTGAAGCCGAGTATAATGTTTATTGAGCCCAACTTGATTAAGTGATCAAACTCCTACTTGGCTCAAAATTTGATTAGTGTTGGACTGGGCCTGAGCTCATGGTGTTATTTGCTACTCAACTTGTTTACAGCGCTTAATGTTGACAGGTGGAAGACTTTGATTTTATATTTTTACTTGTTTTCTCCTAGGAAATGAGACCAAGCTGGGCATGAGTAGGGGCTTACCTGAACCAAAGCTTACGGCTATGGATTCAATGATTGACAACTTGACTGGAGCCATATTTGTTTTCCAGATTGCAGTTGTGATGGCTCTAGGCGTAGCTGGTAACATCTGGAAGGATAAAGAAGCAAGAAAGGTTGTAACAAGTCCCTAGTTTTTTATGTTTCCCGCATTTGCTACAGACCATTTCTTTAAAAAAAGACTCACTCTTTTTTTTCTTTTCCCCTCTTTTGCGGAGTATTCCCTTATCTCAATGGAGTACGCCCACTCTTCTTGCAAGGGAGGGCTTTTGCCTTCAATAGCCCTTGTGGGTCTATTTATAGTCAGTCTCATGACAAATTGGCTGTGCTTGAACCATGCATTTTATTTCTTTATGCGCTGAAGTATAGACTATCATGATAATATCTTGATTGCTTGGTGTACCTCTTTTGCAGCAATGGTATCTGCAATATCTGGGTGATGGCCCATGGTATGAACTGATGGTCATCCCTCTTCGTTTTGAGCTTCTATGTTCCATTATGATACCTATATCCATGAAGGTAATATTGTTGAGACCATGTTTATGTTTGTAGATTCTTGAGAACATGAGCTATAGTTGAGATGGTAGTTCTTTATTGTTTTCCCCAAACTTAACTATAGCTGATTACAGCCATATGATGCCTACAGGTTCAAGTTGGTAGAGGGTTTATTAAGCTGAGTATTATACAAAAATGATACACTCGTATGATTTTTGTAGCTTGGAATAATGATGAAGTTAATGCCTAGAGGCTGAGCTTTGAGTGAGGGACTGACAAGAACAGGGTTGAATATATCTGCATGATGCAATGTATGAAATTCAAATGTTTTAACAGCAAACTATGACCGAATTTAATTTTGTCTTCTAAAACCTTCATGTTTTGGATTTTGGTTCAAATCATTTTTCCAATCTGTGAATGATCATAATGGTTCTAGAGTTCTGCAACAGGTTTCTCTGGACCTTGTGAAGAGTTTATATGCCAAATTTATTGATTGGGATGAGGAGATGGTAGACCAAGAAACTGGGATTCGAGCACATGCATTGAAGTAGGATTACTGTTTGGTAGGCTTATTGGATTATAAGTATGTGTAATTGGATAGGTTTGTATTGTTTAAAACCACTGTTTTGTGTGGCAGCACAGCAATAAGTGAGGACCTGGGACAGGTTGAATACATCTTGACGGATAAGACTGGAACTCTAACTGAAAACAAAATGATATTTAGAAGATGCTTTATAAGTGGAATTTTTTATGGAAATGAGGGTGGTGATGCGTTGGAAGGTCTGTTTGTTGAAAGCCTTTTCTTGTTGCATGATATTGTACTGTTGCTGTTTCTGTTGTTTCTTTTCTTTGCTTATTTTCAATGAATCTTTCTTCACGAGGTGGGTCCCAGGTTCCTAAGATATAATACTCTATTGTTTTCTTTTCTTAATA
Source organism: Aquilaria sinensis (assembly GCA_005392925.1). Taxonomy (NCBI): domain Eukaryota; kingdom Viridiplantae; phylum Streptophyta; class Magnoliopsida; order Malvales; family Thymelaeaceae; genus Aquilaria; species Aquilaria sinensis. Next base: position 201,913 of record SMDT01002839.1, on the reverse strand, counting down.
AAAACTACTAGATTTGAGACAGTGCGATTTACGGCCAGAGGCCTTTATGATAAGATGAAAGCTTCTACTCAGTACTAGATATACTCAAAAGTTTCTTTCAATACTGATTGAAGACAGATTATACCATATTCTGGAATCATATCCTCTCGTTTAGTGATGTTTCATGATAACAGCCTCCAAAGGAATCTTTTTTACCAAGTGTATGAGTGTAACCTGAGATTTTTCTCTGATTTTCTAATATCGATGAAATTTAGGAGATTTGCCTGCATGATGTGAATCAAGAAACATGATATGCATGAAATATGAGTTCATGTTTTGCTTTCAGTCTGGTCTTTCACACACTTTCTTTTCTCACCTTGGAATGTTGGTTTCTCTAGGGCAAGTTTGCATTTTTTGTGCTTTTGATTCTTATAGGTGAAATTTGAATAATTTTAATTTGTTTTGTCCTTTTTGCGCAGATGCAGAGTTAGCTATTGCAGTTGAAAGAGGTTTTCCTGATGTTATTCGATTTCTGACAGTCATGGCAATTTGTAACACTGTTATACCTATAGAAAGGTAAGCTCCATTTCTCCACACAGAATCCTTGCAGAGATTAAATCATTCAGCAACATATCACTAACCAAGTCTCACTGGCTGTCTTAAATATCATATGGTCATTCTAAAACCCTCTTATGTTCTCTCTGAAGTGAAAATGGATTGATACTGTACAAGGCACAATCTCAAGATGAGGAAGCTTTGGTCCATGCAGCTGCCAGGTTACATATGGTTTACGCAAGTAAAAATGGGAACCTTATAGGTGAAGACATCTGACTCCTCCCTAAATGCATTAAAGAACCTTGATATTTGATATTCATCTTCGGAGAACTTTTTGTTCGGGGAAAAATAATTTTTGGATGTAATGAATGTGCAGAGTTCAGGTTTAATGGCTCCATTCTCCGCTTTGAGGTTTTGGATATTCTGGAGTTCACATCTGACAGGAAAAGAATGTCAGTGGTTGTGAAAGATTGTCAGAATGGAAAAATTATGCTTTTATCAAAGGGTGCAGATGAAGCAATTCTTCCTCATGTTGTATCTGGTAGTGCGACTCCCTCCATATCATTTTATAAGGCATTTTTACTTCATTTGACCTGTATGCAACTCTTTATTTTTTATTTTTTTTATAGTAGTACTGTTGAAAAAAATTCTTCCAAATGGTACTTAGAAAGCTATCATTTCACATCTTTCTTTTACCATCATCATATTGCACATTAGTCCCAACTACATTGGGTTGGTGGCATGAAGTTCATATTGTCAATTAGCTGTTTAAAATAACTAACCTACGAGTTTGTGCAAAAGCAAAGTGGTAAAGTTTTACACATAATGCACTTCCTGACGCAACCATCTTACAAGGGAACACGCTTCTTTCATTTATACAAAAAATATTATTTGTTTAACTGGGTTCTGGAGGTGAGAATCATCTATTAACTGGTTCACATAGTGACAGTGCCAAAATAAAATTGATGGAATTAGTATTTTTGTTTTTTTTTTCTGTTGGTTCTAATAATCATTTTTTGTTAATGGTGCATGATCCATAGCTAATGCAAGTACTGTCACAGTTGACTCCTATTTAAACTCATTCTTTTGTGATATTAGTTTCAAGGGGAAACAAATCAATAGCAAATGGAAAACAACTGGCTATGTTTATTTTTTATTTTTTTTATATTATTATTATTATTGTTGTTGTTGTTATTGTTATTATCATTATTATTATTAAGATGCAATTTTTTATGATGAGCTACTATGCTTGCCAGTGGTAATTTATCTTATTACCTGTGGATCAACATATATGATAACATCCAGGCAATTTCAGTTCCAGAAAAAGGTAGCATCCTACTGAACAATTAGCATATGCCTGATGGTTTAGTTCTGATTGCCTTTTAGCAAATGGTTGGTGCGGCAAGTGCATGAAAATTATAGTTGCTCCTACACTGTTTTGATCAATCGGGGTCTAAGCCCGCTTGATTGCAATCCTTTGGAAGGTTCTCCAGTTTGGTACCTGTCCAGCAATGAAACTATCTGGAAGACTTAAAATTGGTCTGTTAGTGTTTAATAATGTATCTTAAAATGGAAAAGTACTTCCAGAAGGACTGTGGGCTGACTATCTTGCAACAGTATGAGCTCAGAATATTGAAGGTTCTCACGAAAAAGATTAGCAGAAGGGTTATCTGCTTTTGCTTTTTCATTTCAATACGGCTTTTGCTTCCATGCATAGTTTAGTTTACTCAGAGTTCTTAGGTTTTTCCTTTTATAATTCTTGTGATTGATAATATTTTATTGATCAATGTTGTAATCATTTGATGCTTAGTAATGAAATTTGCTTCTTTCTTTTACTTTTCTTCGTTAGGATAAGTAGCATTAGTGGATTTATGAGTGGAAGCTCTAAAGATTACTTCTTTATATAGACTTAACTGAATCGACAATTAATTGACCATAAGAACTTAATGCCACCAACCTGAATGCAGTATGGATTAAGGTGCAGTTTGATGATGATGATGATGATGTCCAATCAATTGCATGATAAATATAGGAAGCAAATAATCTATACACAATTAATTGCTCAGGTCAACAAACAAGAGCTTTTGTTGAGGCTGTGGAGCAATATACTAGATTGGGGCTTCGCACACTATGCTTGGCGTGGCGGAAGTTAAAAGAGGATGAGTATCAAAAGTGGTCATTGATGTTCAAAGAAGCTAATAGCTCTTTGATTGATAGGGAGGTACATGGTACTTCCAATAATCTTCTCGTGAATTTTAAGTGGCTAATTTTCATAGTCTAAGCAGTAGCATACTATAGAAATATCCCATGTACCCATCAAATTAGGTGAGCAACGTACTTAATTTATTCTATTTGTTCTGTAGTGGAGAATTGCTGTGGCCTGCCAGCAGTTAGAACAAGATCTTGAGCTCCTGGGAGTTACCGCTATAGAAGATCGTTTACAGGTTAAATCTCTGATAGTTGTGACATTATCCCCTTTCTCTTTGTTTCTTGTCTTGGAACTCTTTTCCTCCCAATTGTCTCAGGATGGTGTGCCAGAAACAATTGGGACTCTGAGGAAAGCAGGAATAAATTTCTGGATGCTAACTGGAGACAAGCAAAACACAGCCATACAAATTGCCCTATCTTGCAACCTTATTTCGCCAGGTAGTTAAATGTTATTAAAGGCCCCCTTCTTAAATTCCTCTTGTGGTTCCATCCATCCCATTCATAATGTGTTTTTGGTATCTTCTCTATCCTAATTGTGCCCTTCGTCTCAATCTAATCATCAGATTCAAAAGGTCGGCTTCTTCTGATCAATGGAGAATCTGAAGATGAAGTCTCTAAAAGTCTAGAGAGAGTTCTGCATGTTATTAGGATTACATCTGCTGAGGAAAAGGTACATCTTGAGGCTCAATGCATGAATTTAAGGCATATATCTGATAATCATATGGTCTGTCATTCTATAAAAATGGTCTAAAACTCCTATCCTCTGTTCGTTCTTTTGTTGTTTCTGAATTAGTTTTTAATGTGGATATGCCCTACTGTCACACTGGTTATTCTTGCATTGATATGCTTGTTTCATATTTTTTGTTTACCTATAGATTGAAACCGATAGAGATGCTGTAATAACTGCTGAGTAAGCCATTAAAAGCAGATGGCATTGACTTGACTTCTAAGTAGTATGACCAAGAACCAAGAAATTCTGCCTGTTCTGATAGCTTAATTACCTAGTGAAGTCGCTGTCTCCATAGTTGTGCCTTGCAGACAGTGTTCAAACATGTATGAAATGCTTAAGCCAAAGTCTGCACTTATCATATCATTAGTGACTGCTACCGAGCTTTTGCAGTTTAAACTTGGCTGAGTGCCCCTTGCCCCACTTGTAGATAGTCGCTTGCATCGGATATGCTCAAACTTTTAAAGCTCCAAATAGTTTAGACTATCATTGTTTAAAGTTTGTGAGAGGTTTACACATTCACGGTGGAATTAATTTACTTGGAAGTCCAGCTGGCTTATTTTATCATTTAATTCTGAGATAAGTGCCTTCTTTCCTCTATTAAGCATATGTTTAATATTTCAGTTGAATTATTCAGCTGATTACTTTGTTGGAAGAATTTTGTCAAGATCGCTTTCACTGCATCTTTTATTTTAACAGGATATCACATTTGTAGCTGACGGTTGGGCTCTTGAAGTTGCACTTAAACATTACCTGGATGCTTTTACTGAATTGGCAATGATATCAAGGACTGCTATATGTTGTCGTGTTACACCATCCCAGAAAGCACAGGTTTTATTTACCCTTGTCATTTCCACAGTATTTGGTTATTTTTTTAGTTCATATTATAAGACTAGATTGGTGGTGGATCTGAATCTGGGCCTCCATAAAGGAAACCACTAATCTTAACCTCTGGCCTAAGTGTTGCTTGATCTTGTGTTGTACTTATTCTTCATAGAGCATTATTAAGTGTTGAAAGGTGTTTTTCTTTGCAGCTTGTTGAACTCTTAAAGTCATGTGGTTATAGGACATTAGCCATTGGCGATGGTGGAAATGATGTGAGAATGATACAACAAGCTCATGTTGGGGTTGGTATCAGCGGAAGAGAGGGGCTGCAGGCAGCCAGGGCAGCTGATTATACCATCGGAAGTGTGTTCTCTCTTGTTCTTTTTCCTCTAAATTAGTTTGAATAAATAAAAGAATTTTATCGTTATATTATTTAATGTATTGATGCTTATTTGACATCTTTGTTTCAGTCGTGCTAATTGATAATTTTATATTGAATGCAGAGTTCAGGTTTCTCAAAAGGTTGATACTTGTCCATGGCCGTTATTCATACAATCGAACAGCACTTCTGTCTTTGTACTCTTTTTATAAGTCTCTATTAATTTGCTTCATTCAAATCTTGTGAGTTCTCTACCTTCCTCTCTCTCTCTCTCTCTCTCCTTCCTTTTTTTTTTGGTGCACTTGTTTGCTGATGTTAGAGAACAACAGTTTCGCTTTCATTTCAGGTCTTTCTGGAACCAGTCTTTTCAATTCTGTTAGTTTGATGGCTTATAATGTATTCTACACCAGTTTTCCTGCTCTAGTCAGTATTCTTGACAAAGATCTTAGTGAAGGAACAGTAATGGAATATCCGGAAGTGTTAATTTACTGTCGAGAAGGGAGGTGGGTCCTTGCTGTCTCATCTCTTTAAATTTTTTCCTGTGAAGGTTGGAAGGATGCCAGAGAGCTTCTTGCTTGGCTTTAGTGGCTTGCCTTCTGTCTATTTATTGAGAAGTGGCCGACAATTAAGATAAAATTGTTTCTGAACAGGCTTCTGGGTCATTTTGCTGGATGGTTTGGTCGGGCTCTTTTCCATGTGAGTGCCATGATTTCTAGGTTCTGCTTTTTTATTCATGGATTTTGTTGACATACCGCATCATTATTTGTTGAAGTGTGCACTGCATCAGTTAACTAAATTCGACCAAGAAACCATGTGCATTACTTGGAAATTCTCTAGTGTGGGGTTCTTTCAATTAAGTACATTGGCAATGATGAAATTGTTGAAATATTATATATGACGTTGATAAACCTAGTGATGTAGGAGGGATTGAAGAAAAGAACCTAACGGGGAGAAGAAAGATGGGAGCGGAGAAACACGACACCATTTCTTATTTAATCAAATCTGCAGATAACATATGATAGGATGCCTTATATAGGCATCTTAAAAGCTATAATGATAGCCATAAATAACTGAATAATTATAATTCCTACAATTACATTGTTTCCCCATAATTCTTCCAATCTCCCAAGTCCCCAAAATACAAGAATTATTCTAAATAATATTCTACTTCCCTTGTACTGCATCACTTAGAGAGAGTAAAAGTCTATGTTCTCTCACTGGAAAGTTCATAGTTTCTATGGTCAGAATTGAAGCTGATTTTCAGCCCAGCTTACTATAAACTCCTTTTTCTAGAGCTAGTATATCCTAATAAAGGGGAAATAAATGATTTAAAAATATGAAAGATGGCTGTCAAAGTTGTACAAGGCACAAAACTGCTTCTAAGGAAGAACATATGCTGGCGGTGGATGACCAATTAATTCATTTGGCAGATATAGTATAATAATCTTTGTCCTGTGTGGGTTGAAACAACCAATGTTGAAACCAAAACCCTCTTGAAAACTCCATTTGATAGTGTAAATGTGGTTTAAGGAAAACTGGGGAGCATCTCACATCTTTTTCCAGCAGAAGGAGCTAACTTACTACATTAGAAAGCCGAGGCAGGTCAATAGCAATACAGTATGAAGCTAATGTCTAACATATTTTATTTAGTTGGATCGCACATATCAGAGGCTTTTTTCATGTATACTCTTTACTTGAGACCCTTCCTGTGTCGCAGTAAAAGAATCCTTGAGTTAATTTTTAGATTCGATGTATGATGTTTTAATCATACCGTGTTGAAGCTCCTTACGAACAAAATGATGTATTCTGTTATTTCATGGGAAATTTGATGTGGCTCGTGGTTCTCACACATTAGTTTCATCGTTTTTGTTTGTTCAAAGCTGAGTTCTCCGAAATGTTTCCACCAAAGTAGCTTGCCTGTTGTGCATGCATTGCTCTAAAATCACACTTGACACTAGAACAGGCAACAACGGTTTGCTTCCTGCTTTTCCATGGCACATATTTCCCCTTAATACAAAGCAGCCAGTGGTAGATGAACAACCGTAGGAACCAGCTCATTCTGCATTCTGGTAACCACATTGGCAGACATGACCATCATTTGGTATAAAGGTTCTCATCTAGGGACACTGTTAAGGCACTTTCGATCTAGATTATTGGATTCTAGTAACTGGTGGATATCGCTGGTGTAAAGGATATTGCTGGATGGTGACTGTTACGAACTTTAATTCTCCTTCACTAGCACCAATCTTCACGTTAGGGTTCATAGGATTATTGACTGACTTGGCCCCTAACAACCCGATCTCTTCCTAAAGGTTTGGCACATACTTCCTTTTAGAGAATCAATATCACCTCAATGCCAAAAGAGTGTCTTAGTGGACATAAGGCTTCCTTGTTTAGTACCTACATCATCATCTTGATGTAGGGCAAATAGGACTAGAACCAAAAGAGAGAACACAAGAGAAGAAGAAGAAGAAAACCAGGGGAAGGGAAATCTCTTGATTCAATAACATCAAAAACTATCTCCAAAAGATCTTGTTTCCCCTATTTATAGGAGGGGAAGCATAAAGGAAATAAATATAAAAGGAAAGAAATAAACTATTAAAATAAACAAATAAATCCAACAATAAATAGAAGAGCAAAGAATCCTAATTAAAATTTACTTCCTAATTCTGCGCCTAAAATAAGTTTTGCCTAAAGTCTTTAGGCACTGCATCATTCTCTCCCAGTTGAAAGAAACTCGACTCCGTTGAGTGTGACTACAAATACCAACCTAAGAGCTCCAGGTCCATCTCACGAAGGTCGTCCTCAAACATCCAAGTAGCATTTGAAGGCGGGCATCCCTTCCATTGAACTAGATAACGACGACCACCACCAATAGTAGAACTCAAGAACTCATCATCAAGAATGCTGTCAGTCTCATCCTTTGGCTTAGGGAACTAAGGGGTTTTTGGGATAGATGCTCCTGCAGAAGGTCCACTTGACAAAATAGGAGGCTCAAAGGTGCCTTGATAAGGTAATAAATCTTCCACATTAAGACAGGACTAATATTAAGTTCAGTAGGCAAATCAAGCACATATGCATTTGGTTCAAGCTTCTTTAAAACAGAAAATGGGGCCATGGCTCGAGCATGTAACTTTTTAAAATTAGTTTTTGTTAGTTGCTCAGGTCTTATGCGAACTATGACTTCATCACCAACATTAAATTCCTTACCCCTACGATGAACATCAGCAGCAAGTTTATAGTTTAAATTATTCATGGCAATCTTTCGTTTAACCTCAGCATGCAAATCATGTGATGTAGGGCAAATAGGGCTAGAACCAAAAGAGAGAACACAAAAGAGAAGAAGAAGAAAGCCAGGGGAAGGGAGATCTCTTAATTCAATAACATTAAAAAAAACTGTCTCCAAAAGGTCTTGTTTCCTCTATTTGTTGGAGTGGAAGCATAAAAGAAACAAATAGAAGCGGAAAGAAATAAACTATTAAAATAAATAAATAAATCCAGCAATAAATAGGAGAGCAAAGAATCCTAATTAAAATTTACTTTTTATTCTACGCCTAAAATAAGTTTGCCTAAAGTCTTTCGACATTGTATCATTCTCCCCCGGTTGAAAGAAACTCGACTCCGTCGAGTGTGACTACAAATACCAATCTAAGAGCTCCAGGTCTATCTCACGAAGGTCCTCAAACATCTAAGTAGCATCTGAAGGCGGGCGTCCCTTCCATTGAACTAGATAACGATGACCACCACCAATATTAGAACTCAAGAACTCATCATCAAGAGTGTTGTCAATCTCATCCTTTGACTTAGGAAACTGAGGAGTCTTTGGGATAGGTGTTCTTGCAGAAGGTCCACTTGACAAAACAGGAGGCTCAAAGGTGCCTCGATAAGGTGATAAATCTTCCACATTAAAGGCAAGACTAATATTAAGTTCAGCAGGCAAATCAAGCACATATGTATTTGGTCCAAGCTTCTTTAAAACAGAAAACAAGCCCATGGCTCGAGCATGTAACTTTTTAAAATTAGTTTTTGCTAGTCGCTCAAGTCTTATGTAAACCATGACTTCATCGCCAACATTAAATTCCTTACCCCTACGATGCACATCAGCAGTAAGTTTATAGTTCAAATTGCTCGTGGTAGTCTTTTGTTTAACCTCAGCATGCAAATCATGGATAGGTTGGGCAGAGGATTCAACAGGTTCAGAAACTTGGAAGTGAGGGGGAAAAGGAACTAAGTCAAGGGGAGTGCGAGGCGAGGGTTGTACCCATAGACACACTCAAAAGGGCTCAACCCGGTTGTCCTATTGATAGAGTTGTTATAGGCAAACTCAACATTAGACAACAACAAATCCCATGTACCTTTTTTTTCACCAATAATACATCTAAGCATGTCCCCAAGACTACGATTAACAACCTCTGTTTGGCCATCAGTTTGGGGATGAAAGGTAGAGGAGAAAAGCATGTTGGTACCACAGAATTTCCAAAGCGTCTTCTAAAAATAGCTCACAAATTTGACATCTCTATCAGACACTATGTAATCTGGTAGCCCATGTAACTTAACTACCTCCTTAAAGAACAACTTAGCAATATGGGAAGCATCATTTTGTTTGCTGCAGGGAATGAAATTAGCCATTTTGGAAAATCTATCAACCACAACTAAGATGAAGTCATGACCTTGAGCAGTCCTAGGTAATCCTAACACAAAATCCATGCTCAAATCTTTCCAAGGGGCGCGTGGCAGTGGAAGAGGTGTATAAAGCCCAGTGTTCTTCTTTTTAGCCTTAGATAATTGACACGTTCGACATCTAGACACAATTCTCTCCACATCTTTCCTTAACGAAGGCCAATAAAACCTATCCTCAACCAATGAAATAGTCTTATCTCTACCAAAATGTCTAGCCAACCCTTGTGCATGTAACTCCCAAATTAAAAAATCTCTAAGTGAAGTACGAGGAACACACAACTTATTATCCCTAAATAAGTAATCATCCCAAATAAGGAAGTCACTATACTCTCTCCTATCCCCATCACTAACAACTTGGTAGATTTCACCAAAATCAACACATGTTCTGTAGTCCTCCTTCATCTTATTAACCCACGGAACCTTAACATTAAGCACTTGAAGGGTGCCAATCATTTTGCTAAGCCCATCAGCTACCTTGTTTTCAACACCCGACTTATACTTAAGTACAAAGTTGTATTCACTTAAAAAGGTAGACCGCTTAGCATGACGAGAGTTAAGCTTTTTTTGAGAACTAACATACCCTAGAGCTTGATGGTCAAAGTAGAGGATGAACTCCTGAGTTAATTGGTTGTATCTCCAAAACCTAAGGGATTGGATCATAGCATAAAATTCGTTGTCATAGGTGGAGTACCTCTGCTTAGGCTTAGAAAGTTTTTCATTAAAGAAAGCTACAGGATGACCTTATTGACTAAGGACACCTCCTACCTCTACCCCGAAGGCATCAAAAGACACCTCAAACACTTTGTTGAAGTCGGAATGCCGAACCACGGGGGCTTCAGTCAACCTCAGCTTGATTTCTTGAAATGATTTAGAGGCTGCTAAGGTCCACATAAATTCACCTTTCTTAAGACAGTCCGATATAGGAGCAGTGTTGGGTGCTGAAACCCTTAATGAAACGCTTATAAAAAGTTGCTAATCCTAGGAAACTTCGAACATTTGAAATTGTAGTAGGTTAAGGTCATTCTCTAATAGCTTTCACTTTACTGGGGTTTGCTTCAATCCCCTGTGCACCCACTATGAAACCTAAGAAAAGCGCTCTATCCTGCAAAAAACTATATTTCTTAAGGTTCACATACAGCTTAGACTGTTGTAGGGTATCAAAAAGCTGGCGTAAGTGACCAACATGTTCCTTTCTAGACCGGCTGTAAACTAAGATGTCATCAAAGTAAACAACAAGAAACTTGCCTAGGAATGGTTGAAGGACATGTGTCATAGTCCTCATGAAGGTGTTGGGTGCATTAGACAACCCGAAAGGCTAGGTGCATTAGACAACCCGAAAGGCATAACTAACCACTCATACGAACCATTTTGGGTCTTAAAAGCAGTTTTCCACTCGTCTCCCAGCCTAATCCTAATCTGGTGGTAGCCACTACGCAGGTCTATCTTAGAGTTCCACTTAGAGCCAGCTAGCATGTCTAGCATGTCCTCAAGTTTAGGTATGGGAAACCTATACTTAATGGTGATTTTGTTGATAGTCCTGCTGTCTGTGCACATTCTCCAACTACCATCACTCTTTGGTGCTAACAAGGCTGGGACAGCGTAAGGACTAAGGCTGTGCCTAATGAATCTTCTACTTAAGTGTTCGTTCACTTGCCTGTTTAATTCTTCATGGTCCTTTAGGTTCAACCTGTAATGAGGAAGGTTAGGTAACCGAGACCCTGGGACTAAATCAATCGCATGTTGAATTTCCCTCATGGGTGCTAGTTCGAAGGGGAGTTCAGTAGGCATGATATTAGAAAATTCCTGTAAAAGATTTGAGATCTGGGTTGGGTGTATTGGCTGAGGGTTTGAGCCCCTGGACATGACCTCCCTTGCTACCACAGCAAACACATACCCACTTGTTAAGCCCTATTGTAAAAAAATCTTACCGTTCAGAAGTTGGATTGTGGCTCTTTTTAGTGCTGTTGTAGTTGGACTTGAAAGGGCTGCAGCATCGTTGTAGTTTGGCCTGGCCGAATTAAGAATGATGTTCCTACCCTTATACGTGAATTCGTAGGTGTTGGCTCTACCATGATGAGTTACGTCAAGGTCATGTTGCCAAGGTCGTCTAAGGAAAATATGGGATACATCTATAGGTAACATTATAGTAAACCTGTTCTTGATAATTTCCAATGTGTAAACGGATGCGATTTCTCTCAGTGACAGGAACGGCGGTTTTGTCAATCCAAGCTACCCTAAACGGTGTTGGGTGCGGTTCAACCTGAAGGTTCAAACGAGCTATGGCTACGTTAGCTATCATATTCATAGTGCTATCCCCATCGATCGCTAGCTTACAACTATGCTCACCACGCCTAAGGAAAATGAAAAATGCTAGTTCTCTTCTAGTGATTATCTTTACTGCTTACAGGGGCTTTCGCAGTAGAGAGTACACACCTCACAACATTACAGTGTTCCTCAACTAGGGGTAACCCATCAAGTTCACATTCATCACCAAAATATTCTACTTGGTCAACTACTTGGTACTCATCAAGGGGCTGGTCATCGAGTTCTTGGTCAATTACTAAGGCTCTGTGAGGACATCGGGTTGCGATATGACCCTTACTGTGACAGTTGTGGCATTCAATATTTGCGTTCAAATGAGGTCCATTAAGGGTGGTAGGGGGCGTTACTCTAAGTTCTTGTGGAGTCGTCTTAAACAAAGGTTGGGTATTAGGCCTTAGTGGGGCATACCTAGGTTCTGGAGCTCGGTACAGTGCCTTATCTTTAGATATAAAATAGGTCTGTAGCCTTAATGCTCGTGGGTAGGCGTCCTCTACAGTGTCAGGCATGTTTTAACTCGACCTCATTGAGGCCTACTCTTAACATAAGTTCATCAAACCTCTACATGTAACTAGACACAGTAGAAGTTTGCTTAAGGTTGAGTAGCTGGTCATACAGGTGTCTCCTATGAACGGTGGGAAGGTACTTCTCAGTCAACTTTCGCTTCATAACAACCCATTGCCGAATCGGAGGTTTGTTCATGTTCTCGAGTAATTGTTCGACCTCACACCAGTACTTCTTGGCTGGTCCTACCAGCTTTAGCTTCGCGAACCGAATCTACTCCATATCGGTCATGTGATACTAATCACAATATTCCTCTAACTTCCAACCAATCCAAAAAATCATTGGCACCCAACTTACCATCATAGGATTGCATGTCCAGTTTGACCATCCTAGCAACTCCCCAATCTTCCTGAGGTTTCCTAAAGTTTCCCCACGTATTTCCTTGGTCATAATCCTGATCCTGAGGGAGTGTCCTGGGGCTTTCCTTGTCTAAATCATGGGTGGCAAAGTTGTCCCCTATAGTTGGAAAATGATTTTCAGGAACCCTAATAGACCGGTTATTCCTAAGTGGTGCAAAGGGAGTTTGTTGACCTACCCGGGCTTGGATTGAGTCATCAATGTTTTGGGCAAAAGTGAGTTGCCTTACAGATTGGTCTTCTTCCGGTTCATGATTTCTCCCCTTTTCAGTCTTATCCAGTCGGTTGATGGCCTTTTCTATCTTAGTTATCCTATCTTCTAGACTCGACATCATTTCATTTGTGACTTCAGGTTCGTGACTATGGTTGGAATCATGGGAATGATTGCTATTCCTACCCCGGTTAGTCATGATATGCAAGAAAGAATTTCACAAAAGATTGCAACGAATAACTCAAAAAAATAAACAAGCGTTGATGCAACAATCAAAGAGGCAAATAAGTTTAATGCTACTGGTAAGCCTAGTTGCAAAGACTAGAGCAAACAAATAAAAACCTTTTAAAATATATATATATATATATATTTTTTTTGAAACTTGGACTTATGCAAGGGATTGACTAAGTGAAGCTAATTATGAAAGATTTAACAACTTAAAGAAGAGTTATCACCTACTGCAAAGTCAAAGTGAGAGAAATAGGATTTTTGTTTTTTTTTTTACTAACCTTCCCCAGCCAAAGGAACTAGAAATAATTTGTTGCCCACGTAAGTGAGGAAGCGGCTTTGGTGATCCTTGTGTCCAATTGAATTTTGCGACTTGGACTTCTGATCGGCTTTTGTTTTACGATGGGGTGAAGAAAGCAAGCTTTAAATCTTTGGCCCCCACGCGGCTGCGAGAAGATGAAATCCGCCGATGGTTGCTGATAAAAGAAATTGGAGTGGGTTTCGAAATCCTCAAGCTGGTGGAATTGAAGTGGGTTTCGAAATCCCCAATTGGTCCTCAGCAACTACTTGTCCACTTGCGATGCTGCCCAATCAATTGGGGTATGAAGGGGCTGTGATATTTAGCGGCAGTAGTGATAGGACAGGCTCGCCCGATGCTGGAGGAATTACTTCTCGTCAGTTTTTTTTTTTTTTTGCAAGGGTGCGGAAGTAATGTGTAGGAATTTCGCTTCTGAAATCAAATTTGATGTTGGGTAAATAGGGCTAGAACCAAAAGAGAGAACACAAAAGAGAGGAAGAAGAAGAAGAAAGCCAGGGGAATGGAGATTTTTTAACTCAATAACATTAAAAAAAATTGTCTCCAAAAGGTCTTGGTTCCCTAGAAAAGGAAAGAAATACATTATTAAATGAACAAATAAATCTAGCAATAAATAGGAGAGCAAAGAATCCTAATTAAAATTTCCTTCCTAATTCTACGCCTAAAATAAGTTTGCTTAAAGTCTTTCGGCACTGCATCATCGTGGATAGGTTGGGCAAAATATTTAGTAGGTTCAGAAACCAGGAAATGAGGGGGAAGAGAAACTAAGTCAAGGGGAGTGTGAGGTTTGTGGCCATAGACACACTCAAAAGGGCTCAACCCGGTTGTCCTATTGATAGAGTTGTTATAGGCAAACTCGATATTAGACAACAACAAATCCCATGTACCTTGTTTTTCACCAATAATACATCTAAGTATGTCCCCAAGACTACGATTAACAAGCTCTGTTTGGAGGAGAAAAGCAAGTTGGTACCACACAATTTTCAAAGGGTCTTCCAAAAATAGCTCACAAATTTGACACTTCTATTAAACACTATAAAATTTGGTAACCCATGTAACTTAACTACCTCCCTAAAGAATAACTTAGCAATATGAGATGCATCATTTGTTCACTAGAGGGAATGAAATAAGCCATTTTGGAAAATCTGTGAACCACAACCAAGATGGAGTCAGGACCTCGAGCAGTCCGAGGTAATCCTCACACAAAATCCATGCTCAAATCTTTTCAAGTGGCGTGTGGCAGTGGAAGAGGTGTATAAAGCCTAGTGTTCTTTTTAATTTACACATTTGACATCCGGACACAATTCTCACCATGTCTTTCCTTAATGAAGGCCAATAAAACCTATTCTCAACCAATGAAATAGTCTTATCCTTACCAAAATGTCCAGCCAACCCTCTTGCATGTAACCCCCAAATTAGAAAATCTCTAAGTGAAGTATGAGGAGCATACAACTTATTAGCCCTGAATAAGTAACCATCTCAAATAAGGAAGTCACTATACTCTCTCCTATCCCCACCACTAACAATTCTGTAGATTTCACCAAAATCAACACATGTTTGGTAGTCCTCTTTCATCCTATCAACTCACGAACCTCAACATTAAGCACTTGATGGGTGCCAATCATTGTACCAAGCCCATTAGCTACCTTGTTTTCAACCCGACTTATGCTTAAGTACAAAGTTATATTCACTTAGAAAGGCACACCACTTAGCATGACGAGAGTTAAGCTTCTTTTGAGAACTAAGTTACCCTAGAGCTTGATGGTCAAAGTGGAGGATGAACTTTTGAGATAAAAGGTAGTATCTCCAAAACCTAAGGGATTGGACCACTGTATAAAATTTTTTGTCATAGGTGGAGTACCTTTTTTTACGCTCAGAAAGTTTTTTACTAAAGAAAGCTACAAGATGACCCTCTTGACTAAGGACACCTCCTACCCCTACCCCGGAGGCATCACAAGACACCTCAAACACCTTACTGAAGTTAGGATGCCGAAGCACTAGGGCTTCAGTCAACCTCACCTGGATTTCCTAAAATGATTTAGAGGCTGTTAAGGTCCACCTAAACCCTTAATGAAACGCTTATAAAAAGTTGCTAATCCTAGGAAATTTCGAACATATGAAATTGTACTAGGTTTAAGCCACTCTCTAATAGCTTTCACTTTACTAGGGTCTGCTTCAATCCCCTGTGCACCCACTATAAAACCTAAGAAAAGTACTCTATCCTGCAAAAAACTACACTTCTTAAGGTTCACATACAACTTAGACTCTTGTAAGATATCAAAAAGCTGACATAAGTGACCAACATGTTCCTCTTTAGACCAGCTGTAAACTGGGATGTCATCAAAGTAAACGACGAGAAACTTGCCTGGGAATGGTTGAAGGACGTGTCATAATCGTCATGGACGTGCTAGGTGCATTAGACAACCTGAAAGGCATAACTAACCACTCAAATAAACCATCTTGGGTCTTAAAAGCAGTTTTTCACTTGTCTCTCGGCCTAATCCTAATTTGGTGGTAGGCACTACGCAAGTCTATCATAGAGTACCACTTAGAGCCAGCTAGCAGGTCTAACATGTCCTCAAGTCTAGGTATGGGAAACTTATACTTAATGGTGATTTTGTTGATAGCCCTACTGTTCGTGCACATTTTCCAGTTACCATCACTCTTTGGTGCTAACAAGGCTGGGATAGTGCAAGGACTAAGGCTGTGCCTAATGAATCCTTTGCCTAAGAGTTCGTTTACTTGCCTATTTAGCTCTTCACGGTCCTTTGGGTTCAACTTGTAATGAGGAAGGTTAGGTAACTGAGACCCTGGGACTAAATCAATTGCATGTTGAATTTCCCTCATGGGCGATAGTTCGAAGGGGAGTTTAGCAGGCATGATATCAGAAAATTCCTGTAAAAGATTTGAGATCTCAGTTGGGTGTATCTGCTGGGGGTTTGAGCCCCCGGACATTACCTCCCTTGCTACTATAGCAAACACATACCCACTTGTTAAGCTTTTTTGCAAAAAAATCTTACTGTTCAAAAGTTGGATTGTGTCTTTTTTTTGTGCTGCTGTAGGTAGACCTGATTGGGCTGCAGCATCCTTGTAGTTTGGCCTAGCTGGGTTAAGAATGATGTTCCTACCCTTATACTTGAATTCATAGGTGTTGGCTCTACCATGGTGAGTTGCGTCAAGGTTATATTACCAAGGTCGTCCAAGCAAAATTTGGGATACATTCATAGGTAAAACATCATAGTAAACCTCCTCTGTATAATTTCCAGTGTGCAAAGGAACGTGACATCTCTCAGTGATAGGAAGGGTGAGTTTGTCAATCCAAGCTATCCTAAAAGGTGTATGGTGTGATTCATCCTTAAGGTTCAAACAAACTATAGCTGCTTTAACTATCACATTCATGGTACTACCCCCATCGATCACTAGCTCACAACTATGCTCACCATACCTAATGAAAGTGTGAAAAATGCTAGTTCTGTTCTAGTCATCATCCTTACTGCTTGCAGGAGCCTTCACAGTAGAGAGCATACACCTTACAACATTACAGTGTTCTTCAATTAGGGGTAACCCATCAAGTTGACCTTCATCAACGGAGTACTCTATCGGGTCGACTACTTGGTCCTCGTCAAGGGCCTGGTCATTAGGTTGTTGGTCAATTACTAAGGCTCAGTAAGGATATCGGGTTGCAATGTGACCCTTCCCATGGCAGTTCTGGCATTCGATATTTGGGTTCAGATGAGGTCCATTAAGGGTGGCTGGTAGAGTACCTCTAAGTTCTTGTGGAGGAGTCTTAAGCAAAGGTTGTGTATTAGGTTTTGGTAGGGTGTACCTAGGTTCTGGAGCGTGGTACAGTGCCTTACCTTTAGATCTAAAATAAGGCTCTAGCCTTAGTGCACGTTGGTAAGCTTCCTCTACAGTGTCAGGCATATTTAACTTAACTTCTCTCTTGATATCTCCTCTCAACCCGTTCACAAACCTACCCATAGTCTGAAACTCGATCTTATTAATGCCTACTCTTAACATAAGTTCATCAAACCTCTCCATATAACTAGACATGGTAGAAGTTTGCTTAAGGTTGAGTAGCTGGTCATGCAATTGTCTCCTATGAAAGGTGGGAAGGTACTTCTTAGTCAACTTTCACTTCATAATAGTCCATTGCCTAATCGGGGGTTCATTCAGGTTCTCCAGTGATTGTTCAACCCCACGTTAGTACTTCTTGGCTGGTCCTATCAACTTCAACTTCGCAAACTGAATCTGCTCCATATCAGCCATGTGATACCAATCGCAGTATTCCTCTTAACTCTTCCAACTAATCCAAAAAATCATTGGCTTCCAACTTACTATCATAGGATCGCATGTCCAGTTTGACCATCCTAGTAACTCCCTAATCTTTCTGAGGGTTCCTAAAGTTTTCCCGCCTATTTCCCCGGTCATAAGCCTGATCCCAAAGGAGTGTTCTAGGGCTTTCCTTGTTGAAATCATGGGTGGCAAAGTTGTCCCCTATAATTGAAAAAGGGTTTTAGGAACCCTAATAGGCCTAGTGTTCTTAAGCGGTGCAAAGGGAGTTTGTTGACCTACCCGGGCTTGGATTGAGTCATCAATGTTTTGGGCAAAAGTGGGTTGCCTTACAGATTGTTCTTCCGGTTCATGGTTTTTTCCCTTTTCAGTCCTACCCAGTCGGTTAATGGCATCTTCTATCCTAGTTAACCTATCTTCTAGACTCGACATCCTTTCATTCATGACTTCAGGTTCGTGACTATGGTTGGAATCATGGGAATGGATGCTATTCCTACCCCGGTTAGCCATGATATGAAATCAATAATTTCACAAAAGATTGCAATGAATAACTTAAAAAAATAAACAAGCAATGATGCAACAATCAAAGAGATAAATAAATTTAATGCTACTGATGAGACTAGTTGCAAAGACTAGAGCCACAAACAAAAAGCCTTTTTTTGTTTTTTTAATTTTTTTTTTTAAACTTGGACTTAAGCAAAGGATTGACTACCTAAGAACGAAACATAAGTGAAGCTAATTATGAAAGATTTAACAACTTACAGAGGAGTTATCACCTACTGCAAAGTCAAAGTGGGAGAAATAGGTTTTTTTTTTTTTACTAACCTTCCCTAGCCAAAGGAACCAGAAATAACCTATTGCCTTATCGAGTGATGAAGCGGCAATATATTCCAAGTCTGACTACCTGCTCAACAATTTGAAGACCAAGCGAAAGATTTGCACCAGATCAAGAGACCTTGCTGTGGGAGGCGATGGCAGCAACAAATTCCAAGAGTTTCTGTGATGCCGCAACGGAGAGCAAACAAGGGGCTTGGAATTTGGATAATAATTGCGCCTGGTTATGCTTGTGCCAAATTATCTTGGGGCTTGCAATTGTGCAAACAGAAAGCTGATGCTATGCGATTATGTGAGGGATGTAGAATTCAGATCTTGGCTCCACAAGGGGTTGCAAGATAGAGCAACGAGCGACAGGGCAAAGTTAGGTTATTTTTTTGGATTCTTTGGCTCTGAGTTTCTTCGATGAGAGGTAAAGTGTAGGAATTTTGGCTCTGATACCAAATTTGATGTAGGGCAAATAGGGCTAGAACCAAGCGAGAGAACACAAAAGAGAAGAAAAAGAAAACCAGGGGAAGGGAAATCTCTTAATTCAATAACATCAAAAACTGTCTCCAAAAGGTCTTGTTTCCCTTATTTATAGGAGGGGAAGCATAAAGGAAATAAATAGAAAAGGAAAAAAATAAGCTATTAAAATAAACAAATAAATCCAGCAATAAATAGGAGAGCAAAGAATCCTAATTAAAATTTACTTCCTAATTCTACGCCTAAAATAGTTTGTCTAAAGTCTTTAGACACTACATCACATCTTCATTTCCACTTGAATCTGTGAAGACGAATGAATGAATTTGCTATAATTTTGCTGCTTTTGGACTAGGAAGGATAGCTGTTGTCACTTGATCGTTGAATGATGATCTGTGGATTGCTAAATTGAGTCCTTGTTGAGCCAACTGCCGAGGGAACAATTTTCTCCTCAACAGGTTTGTTTGGGAAAGGCGTTTGGGAGTGAGACATTCTTGGAAGACGCTGAGGGTGGAGAATGCCTGTTTGGTTGTCAAGTATTAGCCGCTAACCTGATCAGACAGCTAGCGCGGGTACTGGTGAATTTGAATCACTCCTCCTCACCAGCTTTTTCGTTTCTAACTGGAATTCTGGATCTAAAATTAAAATTGTGCCCCTCCATATGGTTTTAGGAATCATAAATTTTTGAATTTTGGGAGCTTTGAGGCAAAGGTCGGAGTTGGGCAAGAGGGTGAACAGAGGTGGCAGCAGTTGTGCTTTCATGGTCAAAGTGGTGGTGAAAGCACAGTGAAGGAAAGTTCAGGGCAATGGGGCAGAGGTGTGAAAGGGTAGGGACTGATGCTGATGTTTTACCTTTTCTTGCTGTCATGGTTAAGTTTGAATTTCCAGCCCCTTTTCCAATGTGTTTGAGGGATCTTCACAGCATACAAGCAAAAAAAAAAAAAAAAATTCTATTTTCATTACAACTTACCCATTCGTTTTACTTACATGTGTGTCGTTTCAAGTCTTCTAACGTTTCAACAGCTAATTTACCAAACATTGTTTTGTATTTTTGCACTTGCTAACACTGATACCAATGGCTGTGACAAGTGGATTCTTGGTGTTCCCTGGTGACTGCAGTTTGTTGGTTCTGATAGTTATACCATGTAAACATAATTTAAGGCAAAAAACCTGAGTTCTTGATACTAAACACAAGCACCTGGTGTCTTTTCGTAGTAGAAGGAATTTAATGCATTAGGAATTTAAGGAAGGTCAGTGCAAATGCCAGAGCAACTATTCTACATTACTAACAGATTCTATTCCCACATCTGACAGGTAGCATCACCACTCTGCCATCCTCTGATATTCGAAAATGCTTTCAGATCTCAAGGATACGGAGTGGGTTGCTAGAAATTAGATTATTAGAGTGGATGTGTCGCAGAAGCTCCTCTAACTGTAATGTTGGATGTGGAGAATATTTTTGTCTTGTGTGCAAGGGTTTAGAAGTGAACTACTTTGCCTTTTGCTTTTGTTTTTTCCATTAATGTTTGACATCAGGTTTGCCTACTAATTGTTGAGCTTGTTTGCAGGCCATTGTTGTACTCTTGATCAGCATTAGTGCATATGCCAAAAAAGACATGGAAGAAGTCTCAATTGTGGCACTCTCAGGATGCATGTGGCTGCAAGCTTTCATTGTTGCGTTGGAAACCCAGTATGCTTTTCATCATATTATGCTGCATTTATACCTATGGGAAGGACAAAAGCTCCGGGGTTTGGTCATTGAGGGCCAATTGCTCCTAGCAGTGATGTCTAGTGCTAGATATAGTATGATGTGTGATTAGTGGGATTGTGAGAGATCGTTGGAACTGATTGCAGTTACAGTGGGAATGACCATCTGTACATTCCGGAAAATTTATGCTTTTGAATTTTATTTTAATTTCTGTAATTAAATGGAAACATTATTGAATTGGGAGCTATCCTGGGTTAACTGAATTTTGGTTGTCTGCAGTTCTTTTACGGTATTGCAACACCTTGCCATATGGGGAAATTTGGTTGCTTTTTATGTTATCAACTGGACTCTGAGTGCCATTCCTTCTTCAGGGATGCACACAGTGATGTTTCGGTTGTGCAAGCAGCCTCTGTACTGGATAGCCATCTCTGTAAGTTCTCCTCTTATCATTTATGTGTTTCTGATTTGCTTTTCTTTTATGTCGCTGCTTCTCTTGTGGACATTTCCTGCTCCCCTATCATGATATAGGGTTGATATGAAAAGGAAAACCATGGAGGGCAAATCATTTGCGTGACCAAACTTTGTGTAGTTTCTGTTGATGCTAACAACCCCATCTGTTCTTGTAACAGCTTACAGTGGCGGCTGGGATGGCTCCAATTCTGGCATGGAAGTTCTTCCGTTACATTTATAGACCTAGTGATATTGGTATGCTTCAGCAGGTGGAACGCATGGGAAGGCCGATATTGTCTTTGGGAAATATTGAACCGCCAGAAAGATCAGGAGAGGAAGATGCTACAACCTTGTCCATCATGGAGGCAAATAGTAGGAACCCAGTCGATGAACCTCTTCTACTGGGTTCTTCAATAAGTTCTAGCTGAAGGTATTCTGATTCAGGAGCTCTGATTTTTGCCGGTGGCAGTGAAGATTGAACTAGGCAAATTGCAAGAATAGTTAAGCTTCATTAACCGGATGGAACTGAATATTTAGAACAATGCCATGTAGATAGCTTCAGTTTTTTGTTCAAACTTTTATTTTTTTACTTTCTGGAGGTCTGGCCCACTCTATTTCTTTAGATTTTTTTTGGGTACACAGAATCTGGTATTACAAATAAACGTTATAAAGAGTTAAGTGAAAGGGAGAAAGGGAGGCTTGAACCACACAAACCTTTGAAACAACACAAGTCCACCGTAAACATCTCCAATAACAACTAATGTCATTCATCAATTTCACATAGATTCCACCACAAGTAAGCTATGAATGACATCAATTAAGCGTGAATCATAAATTTCTTATCTTAATTAACTTTGAATTAGTAAGTATAAAGCACCAGAAGCCACATGATCCAATATCAAAAGGGTTCCACTAGGTTTGTGGGTTCCAACACATAAACAAGGTTCGTGACATTAAATTAAAGCAATCCAAGTAAAACCCAAGCTTCCATTAACTCAAGAAACAAGTAAAATTATGGATTGAAATCATACCTCACACACAAAAGCCTGCCCAAGCTAGAAAACATCTCCAAGAGCTTCGAAACCATGAAAACAAGTGCAAAACAAGGTACCTCTCACTTAGGTACCATCAAAGCTTTCCAATTTTACCAAGAAATCATGATTTTGAGAAGATTTGAGGAAGAGATTGAGTGAGAGGAGGAAAGGCAACAAAAATGGAGAGGAAGAGATGAGTGAATAGTGGCATCATTCATCCTCTCCACCTATTTTAAACATCAAAACCCCTTCCTTCCCAAACTTTTTTAAAATTTGCAAAAAAACCCATTTCCCAAATAGTAACTAATTAAGGATTACGAACTTAAGTAAAAACATAATTAACTTGGGCTTTGATTTTGAAAACATGATTTTTTTTTACTCCTAGACTCATCTTGATCCTCCAAAATGCCAAATTATCTTTTTAACCCCGGGTAAAACTAATGTCATGAACCATTCAGGACCCACTAAACCTAAACTAAACCTAAAATAATTTACTTGATTAATTTTCTTAATGCACCTCTAATTAAGGTTTTTAAGTTAATTAAGGATTTGTGAATTTAATTACCTTACTCACTCAGCTCTTGGTTAAGAGGGCGATAACAAACTCAATTTGAGCCAAGTGAATCAGAAGTTGAAGAATGTCATTTGTAATTCAATAAACATGATTAATATACAACAATAACGAAATTATTTACCAAGTAATTAGTAAGATAGAAGATGCGCAAGTAAGACAAGAATCAATATGGAAATCAAAAGATATAATTGTCTAATTAAGAAGAACAAAGTAAAATGGTTATTTTTCAGCCATACAAGATTTTAGAAGTTCTTGATAGATTTAAGGAAGAAAAATGTCCTCCAACATTCAAGATCTTCAAGGAGAAATTAGAATGATTAAAAGGGAAATTCAAGAATTAAAACAAGATAATGAAAAATTTAAAAGAAAAAATTCTATATAGACTTATAAAAACATTTATAAGAAAATAAAAATATTCAAAAGAGTCTAGTACTTGTAAACTTCTGATTCCAAAATAATAAAGAATAAAAAATAATTTATTAATGTTATTTCAAAGGTTCATTATCACAAATGTGGTATGTAAGCATTAATTTATTTAGTTTCTGACTGTTAATTTTCTTGCCTTGGTATACCACGTGACTTTGTATTTTCTTATTCATTAATATATTTTTTACCATTTCCCCCCAAGAAAGTATTACTTCCGTCTCCCTTTAGCTAGCCCTTTTACCTTTTTTGGATTAAAATTTGACTTAAATATATTCATATTAATGTCTATTGAGAAAAATTCTTAGAAATTGTTTTTTGAAACTATTCCATTTTCATATAAAAAAACATATTTTTATGATAAATTTTGGAAGAAATAAAATTATAGATTACTTGCAGTAAATAGTAAAGTAGATAACTTTTATGAGATAGATCACTACAAGAAAAATGCAAAAAATTGACTAACAAATTGGTCACTATTTTACTTTTTGTGACCGAAAAAGTAGGTCACCAATTGGTCACTAAATCCTTAGTCACTAAAGAGTAGTGACAAACATAGTGACTAATGCTAGCGACTGAAAAAATCAATCACTAAATCAATCACGATATTAAATACTCATATGATCTCTTTGATTTTTGTTTTTATGGGATTTTCATTGGATTTTCCTTTTAATGATTCTTTTATTTTTCACTAATTTTTAGTTATGATGAAATTTCGTATAAGTTCTTTGAAGACTCCTAACTCAATTTTGTAGAAATTGAAGATGCTTGCTCTATCATTTAAATTGCTATGTCTCTACAACTTCAACTTCAAATCACTCTACACTCTTCATCCTCCTTAAAAATACAGTTATCAATTTTCTCTAGAACCAAACATCATCTTCTTCTTCACCACCCTCTCTTCATCAAAATTGGATAGCCTGCTCGTCCAACTTTACCTTCTAGGTATCAATCTCTGGCTCATCGTTCTCCAGTGACTTCCACCAATTGGTCTTCTCACACTTCATTAGCGGTAGTGAGAAACTATAGTGTGAAGGGGGAAGGGATTAATGAGAGTTAGAATGTAGAGGGAGGCAAGATTGGTGAGAATGATGAGAACCCCAATTTTAATTTATATGAGAGAGGTATGTGAAATTTGATTGGTTGAATTAATTCTCATGAATTGCTAACATGGAAGTTTTTTAGTGACCGAATAAAATAGGTCACTAGGTCGGTCACTATAATAACCGGTTATTGACTGCCTAGTGACTGACCTTGGTGACCAAAACTCATGCGGTCACTAGTCAGTCAGTCTCTTTGTTGGGAAAGCCGTTGCACTTTTTGTTGACCGATTTGGTGACCAAAAGTTTCTTGATTGCTTAATCGGTCATCATAATCAGTCACTAAAATCAAGTTCTATTGTAGTTATGGAGTGTTAATTTAATTATTAATAATAAATATCATCTAAATACCATTGCTTTAATAGACACTAGTGCTAATCAAAATCCTTACATAATGTAGATAACTCCAGTTTAAAAGTAAATTATAAATTGAGTACTGTTAAATTTTGTAATCAAGAGATGTGTTATAAGATGCCTTTTATTTTAGTTAAAAAACTCAATACCGCAATAACTAATACTAACACAAATAACAATACAAATACTAATACTCATACTCATACTAATCCTAATGCTACTGCTAATACTGATACTAATACTAATACTAATAATACTAATTAATAGACCTAATAATAATTGTTACACCCCTCGAGTATAGTGGTTAATTAACGAATTTGTGATCAAATACCAATTTTAGAAGGCTTGATCGAGAATTATTTGTGGAACAAAAATTTAGCCTTTTTTGAGAGGGAAATACAAATTTAACCTTATTAATCCCTTTTCGCTAATAAAAGAAGGAAGAATTTGGTATTTATGTATGTAACGACTATATGACGTGATTCAAAATATTCAACGAGTAAAAAGAAAAAGTTGAACTGCTTCTCCGAAAGTGCAAATGAAACGAAGCAAACATTAATTGAACTCCGAAGTTCACAATCAGACACAAGGAAAGCTGAACCGCACTTTCCAAACAAAAACATTTAAAACAAGAACGAAAACAGGAATTAGACGAAACACAGTCACACACAGGCAAAGACGAGCCAAACAGAACATGTTAAAAAGAGAGAACGAGGACAGACTGGAGCGAAACTAAACAACTAGACATGTTATCCTTGAATCAACTTCACTCCTCATCGTCGTCATCGTCATCGTCGTCATCATCATCAGCTTCGTCAACGTCCATGGCCTTAGAGAGAAACAGATTAAATGTGATTAGTATATTAAACTTGATTATATATAAGACTAACAAAAAATAGAGATTTCTGAAGAGTTCATGTACGTACCTCCCTGAAGTTGATCAAAGTAATCATGTTCATGTTAATCTTCCCCGGCTCCTGCACGGCAAGCTCAAGCGTGTAACCCCTCCACCTGTACCAGACCTGCAGAGCCCGCGGCCAAGCACGCCAACACTGGCTAATGTGTTCGAATAATATCACGAACGCGTTTTCGTGCATCTTCATCACCTCGATCCCACGGAACGATGCCGCCGGCGTGTACAGATACGAGGTACGTACACAAGCATAGTTCCTGAATATCGCCAACAGCCGCTGATTCTCGAAGTTGGCCTCGAAATCTTCCGGAACGGAAACCGGGATCTTTTTCCTCCTATAGTCAGGAAGCCGAATACTTCGTACGCCAAGATCGTGCCACGGGCGGGTTCACCTCTGGGACAGGCCCCTGGAAGAAGCGCAACTGGATGGTTCCGTCGATGGCCCAGCGGTAGTAGAGATGCAGCTCAATCCTATACTGGTGCCGCATTTGATAGGGGTCGTAAGGTCGAACTTTGAAGCCGGCACTGACAGCTTCATGCACAAAATCGAGCAGGTAATGCTTATCTTCTTCTGCGAGGAGGTCCAGCTTCTCAGGATCATACGAAACACCGCCATGGTTGAGGATATACCGAACTTCCAACCAACAGTTGTAGAGCAGGTCTCCGTCTTCATCGAGTACAACTGCCGGCAGGAGCCTGTCCTGGATCAGGAGCCGAAACCTGAGGTTTTGTGGGACCGAAAACACAAAATCAGGGAAGTTAGTAGCCGCCCCTCTAAAATAAGACTCCGAAAGAATGAAGGATCGAGCTCTGCAGAGCCGGCGCCAACCGCCCTCCATTTGGTTCGGGTTGAAGTTCATGGTTTGGCTAGCTAGTATATTAGAAATCGAAATGATGGCTGATGAGTGCAAATGAATCCGGGTCTCTTTTTAAACAGCCAAGGAGACAAGTGACGTTTGATATTAACTGGAACGAACCACTTTTCAGATTCGACTGGAGAGATAACAATTTTGGATTTCGCAGGCAAGGCAGTATATGTTTTTGGCAAGTTGACTGGACCAAGCAATCTTAATTTCGTTGCTCCACGAATTACCAAGAGTCAGAGAGAAAATAACTCATCTTGAGGAAAATTCTAGTTTTACCCAATGTTTTAAAACTCGGACCGTTACTCAAACCGTTGGAGGTTCCGGGTTGTGGTTTAACCAGTTTCACCGGTTTAACCGCCGGTTCAAATACACTTTCTATTTGTATTCTAAGGATTAGGGACTAGAGAGTGAATTTATTGTCAACAATAAAAAGATAGAACCTTAAAGGAAAATATGCAAACAATACAAGGACCAAGTTGATATTTAACCTAATATAAACCCTCACATCTAGAAACCTAATTCCTTAGCCGCTGCACACTTCCAGTTCTCTCCTTCACAGCCAACGATCTTCTAATTTACTCTACCTTTTCCATTTTCTCAGAAAACTTCTCCTATTCTTTGTTCAATATGCAGTCCCCCCGAAAATTATAAAAAATCGCTTACATCTCTATATTATTTTTTCATGATAATTGTGAACTAATCAGAAACAGACGACAGTGCAGGGGTAGGCAGGCATCAATGAGCAGGGTGGTGATGAGCGGAGCACGGAGCAGTGAGCACAAAGTCATGCACCTCTTGATTGAGTCGCGAGCAGCAGAGTAAGGACGTACTGCAAGCGCGAATTCAGCAGCAGAGTGAGCACGAAAAGTGACGGTGAGCTGAGGGCCGCCGGCTTGTCTTGATTTAACGGTTCACCAGTTTTGACGATTTTTCACAGTTTTGACTGGTTCTTGACCGAATCCAACATGGGCCGATATCCGGACCGGTAGGTTATACGGTTCACGGCCTAACCGGTTGAACCGTTCAGCCCGGCTCGGTTTTGATAACATTGGTTTTACCCGGTGGGTAATATACGAACCATGACGCAAGCCCTATATCTTTCCAGTCCTAACATTTTTCTTACTTTTGTATTTCAGTCCTATATCTTTTCACTTTTCTAAGATGAACCTGAAAGTCTTGCAACTGTGTGAACAATTCAGTCTTAAAATTTTTCACTTCTCTAAATAAGTCTTCAAAATTCACAACTATGTATACAGTTAATCTTAAAGTTGTTGACTTTTTTTACATCAACTTTTTTAGGAAAAAAATTTAAATTGTTTAGTAGATATCTTTCTTTTACACAATTAGAAAGGATGAATAATAAGTTATAAAGGAAGAAAGAAACTATGATCTCCTGTGCGTTACTCTAATTTTCCATCTTTAGAAGAAATAAAGGAAGTAGAACTAGTATTGTGAATAGCTATTATCTTGTGTTAGTTTTTAATTACTTTTTCTTTTCTTTTCTTTTCTTTTTTTCCCCCCTTTTTGAATGATGAAGTTCAAAACTGAAAGCCATTTCTTTTTTGGGATGGCCAAGGATAAAATACACCCGAAGTACACAATACTCTTACAATTTCATCATATTTACAATCATGCCATTTGCTTCTTGTATGTCTCTCCTCTTCTCTCATCATTTTTTGGTGATTCACACCTCTATCTCCTATCTCTCTTGTCTGGTCTTCTTTATCCTCGGGTATGTGCATATAGAAAATGCTCGACAAAAGGTTTGGAAGAACAATTGAAGCAAGTAGTAGAAGCGAGTAATGGCTTCAACAGGGATGGTGTCGCTTAATCTTCAACAGGTACGGAGAGAAAATCATCACATGGTATGTAGTAGGGATGTCAATGGGTCAGATTTGAGTTAAATGAGGGTATTCCCTATTCTACTGGAACTTTAAACGCTCTACCTACATCCTACTCATCACTCGTCGGGTGAACAATTTTTACATCCATATCCTATCCATTTTTAGATGGGTTGAGTCAGATCAAATCCATCCACCTATTACACCTCTACAACCACAATTTTATTGAGTCATATCATGTCTAATCTCACATTTATTACAATTAAAAATATTCATTATACCTTATCTATTAAATCAATTCATACTTGTTTTAATTTCATATAACTTATCTATTATACTTTTTATTTTCATCACATAACTAATACTAATATATTATACACACACACACACACACACATATGGGTCGGATGTGGGGTGGATGAACCCTAAACTCGCATCTTATCCAAACTCGATGGAGGGTGGAAAAAGAAAAACCATATCAGACCCAAACCCGATCAATAATTGCTAAACAAACCTGATCCAACGGATCAGGTGCAATCAAATGCCTGTCAGATTGGAGATCCATTGACATTCCTAGTATAGAGTTATACGGTGGATTTGTATTAATTATATTTTTTTTGTATACATTTTGTACTGTTGAAATACTAGTAATCTTCAGGGAGGACAAACAAGCATCGAGGAGGGGGTGAGGGACATCAATCCCAAAGCTTCCGAAATGGTGAACAAAACTTGCCTTTTCTTTTATTTTCCTTCATTTTTTTGTTGTCCGGCTATAGCAGTTTGTGTGTTCCCTCTTCAAGGTTCTAGATGTATGGTTCCCCCCCCCAACACACACACACACACACAAAAAAAATATTGGTGTTGTGCTTTCATAGTAAGACAAAAACAAAACAAAACAACTTGAAAATACTTTTTTCTGTCTATATCATCTATATAATGAATAAGCAAAATTAATTTAAGCTTTGTTATTCCGGGATAAGAAACAAGTTGAAAGAACAAAATGGTGATAAAGAGGAGAGAACATAGAGTGAGAGGTCTATAAAAACATTGACAAAAGATAACAAGAAAGAATAGAACAAAGGAGAAATTATATTCACAAAAAGAGACAGAGAGAGGGAGAGAGAGAGAGAGAGAGATAGAAATTATATAATTTTTTTAAGAATGATTATTCTTGTTATTCTATTCAATAAGAAGTGTTGTTCCATTCATAAAAATATGATTTTTTTTAATATATTATTTATTTCATAAGATGTACTATTTATAAATTATAGTGTTCTGTTCAATCAAAAGTGTTATTTTATTAAAACAAATGTGATATTTTGTATTGTGATGTTTGTTTTATAAGATGTGTTATTCGTAAAAAATGTTATTCCTTGTAGTAAGAAATGATGCTCTATTCACACAAATGTGCTATTTTATAATGTACTGTTTATTTCATAAGATGTGTTGTTCATAAATTCACTACTAAAAATACACAGTATACCAACTGCGACTTTCCAATTGCTGCGTGTTGGTAAATGCACATTAGTATTCGATTAATTGGAAATTTTTTTACCAACGCGCAAGTAATAACACGTTGGTAAAATTCACGTTGGTAATTACCAACGGTTAGGAACCGGGCTTGGGTTCCAACGTGTAGTTGTAGTTACCAACTGCCATGGCAGTTGGTAATTATCAACGCGTATGGCAGTTGGTAAATTACCAACGCGTATGGCAGTTGGTAAGGCATTTGGGAATTACCAACTGCCATACGCGTTGATAATTACCAACTGCCATGACAAGTTGGTAGGAGGCCGCGTTGGTAAGTTACCAACTTATAGTGGCAGTTGGTAAGTGTGGGCAGTTGGTAATTACCAATGCGTGCAGTTGGTAGGGGACCGTGTTGGTAATTACCAACTCGTGCGAGTTGGTAGCAAGTCGTTGGTAATTACCAACGCGCGTGAGTTGGTAAACCAAAGTTGCACGTTGGTAATGTACATTTTGCATTCCAGGATTCGGTTGTTTCGTATTTTTCCCAGTTTGAAACAAGTTCGAAACGGAGAACTACAATATTAGGAGAACTAATTGGAACCTAGGAGAACTACAGTGAGCAACCCCATCCAGAAGGCAAACATCAGTGTGCAACTTGGCAGTTTTCCCTTATTTTATGATAAAAACCATCAGCTCCAAAAAGTAAGAGTTGGGTTAAGGACAGGATGACTCACTTCAAGACGGTTTGGTCAATTTACTCGATAGCCGATACTGGCCAAAATTAAATCAATTTCAAACCAAAACTTTCACCCGCAATTTTCCAGAGCAAGAAAAAAAAAATTCTTTCATTTTGTCCTTTTGTGTGCTTAATGGAATCTAGCAGCCAAAAAAAAAAACAGGGGGGGAGTGAGAAAAAGGACACAACACACGTGAGTGTCTCCATCATGATTCAAGAAAACCAACAAACAAATTAACAAACAAGAATTATTAATCAGATCAACACATCATTGGATGAATTTTAAAATAAGGAAGAAAAGAGATGAGTTTCCTCATGGGCATTGACTCTTGGATGAAAATGGAACACAATTTTATCACTTTCTCAACGGTTGGCAAACCAAGATCATAAAAAATTTGGCACTGCCAGCCTACGCCGATCCCAAGGTAATTACTACTATTATATATACTAGCTGCTATCTAGTATATTAGGATTAAGTAATCATAACACAAATTGCCCACCTATTTGAAAATGGTTGACATGAAATCTCTGATAATCAATGTTGAGGTTTACATATGAATAAAGGGGAAAACTGATAATTGTATCCGACAACCATCAAGACCATTCCCTCTAGCAATCCAAAACTCTTCAAGTCATTAAGATTACTGATAAGTATAATGGACCTGAACTGAAGAGTTTAGATCAAGTGATCTTGACATCTCGAAGAAGTCGAGCAACCATTGCACCATATCTTCTAGCCTCCCAGTCACTTAGATTTTTTTTGGGGATGCCTATCACTGGTGGACAATCTTGCTTTGTTACTCCAGAACCAGAAGTCTCTGCTCCATTACTTGTTTCTTCAGTTGCACCATTTTCTAACGTTTCATTTGCTGTTCCGGAGTCATCATCTTGCTGATTGATGCATTGATCGATGCTATTGATGATTCTGGAGGTACCAACTATGGGCCTTAATCCCATGATGAAAAGTTGAATGCTTGGATGCTGGTATTTGCTGTCCATCTACATGGATTAGGAGAAATAAAATGAAGTTCAACATAAATCGAGCCTATGAATCCTAATTTATAATGATGGTTTCTATTCTCAACTTTTTTTTTTTAAACATTTGCAGGCCAAACTAGACATGTATTTTTGGTTTGCTCTGAGATAGGTGCCATCTGCAACGCTGAGAGAAATGAGAGACAAATACCTTTGCCTTTGGCACAATTTTCACATCAAAGTACTTCTTCCATGTTTGAAGCATTTGCTCATGGACACTTGTAGAACGGACCTCATAACCCAACTGCAAAGTGATGTCGGGAATAGAACTTAGTACAGAAGTCAACAATTTCAGAAACCTGAGACTGATTGAAAATGCTTGTTGCCTGGGGTAGCTTACGAGAATTGTTGTCTTGGGTCCTGATAATGCAAGCATTGTTTGCAGTAGTGGCTCCAGGAGATGCTCTGCATAAACCTTGAACACAAAGAGACTAGAAGTTAGTCAAGCAGTTCAATCAAGAAGCGCTTCAAGAACAAAATCAATTAACTTTAGTCTGTCAGCCACATAAATGTACAGAAGGAGAAGCCGAGGAAATGGGCTGCACTGACAGGGCAAATGTGTATGGTGCTTCTAAAGACGACTATCATATGGCTTATTATTCCTTGAAAGATAGAAAGTTGTGAAAACATGTTCAACCTGGTGCCTTTGGTCATTGCCACACAGTCTTGCTTGCAGCTCTATCTTCATTTCTGCCAGTGGCAGCAGGCACAAAAGAGATTTGCTCCAAATCAACCATGATTTAGACCCTGAGGTTGTGAGGATGAACACGTAGAATTATTGCCCTCTCAAGTTGAAAGTAGTGATGCTCAAGTTCCTACTTTTCTTGCTAGAAATTAATAAGAAACTCTTTCACTGCTTATATGGATATTCTTTCATTGCTATAGGCTGGCCTAGCATATTTCTAATTCTTGAATTCAAACCAATATTGTCTCCTGATGATTGTCTTCTGATTTGCTTTTCCCGAGAATGAGATTCTAACTGAACTTCATTGACAGTTATCTTCTATTCGGGGGATTGCTTGTTTTAAAGATTCTTGTAATGGAGAAATTTTTTGAATGATTTACTGGTGTTTAGTAGTCATGATGCAAATCCGTCTAGCTACTCAAATTTTGCAAAAGCAAAAGACAAGCAACAGTTAACATCGCCTATATGATCTCTATTGAAGAAAGATTATTTCCCAATATTGCTATCTGTCTGAATTATTTTCAAGTGATGTAGTACCTCTAGCCAGATACCAGTGTTTCAGCAACAAAGCATTTCCAACATGCCAAATGTATTAGAGCAAAGCAACATAATGTAATAGATGATTTAACCTGGAGATTTTGGCAAGTATCTTCCACCAGCAATGCTACTACAAATGAAACTCACACTTTATGAACCCATTGCTCAAGTCGAACCTGTCTCATAGGAGGACCACGATAAGGCTTACTCTTTTGAGGACATCTCCATTTTCCTGGGACTCCAATAGCCTCCTCACACTGGATATTGGTTCTTTCTGCCAGCATCTTTCTCTTCACACTCTCAACATTTCCACAGTCTGTCTTGTTGCACCCTTTGTTTCTTGAACAACCAAGTAGAGTGTCGTCTGGCCCCCTCCAAGGATTTTCGAAGTCTGTTTTTTTTAATATTCTCCTCTTCTTTGTCGAGATAAAACCATCCTCCACAATTTCTACCCTTTCTTTGTTCCCGTTTCCCTGAATTGGCGTTCCCCTCAAAGCTCCCCCAGCAGTATCAGAATCAGGAACATGTTTAGATGGTAGGCAAACATCCTCATCTTGTGAGCTCCTTCCTGGTAGAACTTGAGACTTCAACTTCTCTAGAGATTTACCATCACATTTTCTTGTACTGATGTTGGTCTCCAATGGTTCAGAATCAACATTGCTAGAAAGGTTATGCTTCAGTTTATTTAATAAACCAACCTTGTTTAAGCTCGACTCATACACCTCTTCCTTTTATTAGAAAATGTGAAGCCTCTAGATCCAAAATATGTGAAAATTCTGGTTCCTTACCCCTAAAACTGTTGATACACACTAAAAGCTGATGCAATGTTGCAAGTTGCATCACTAAAAAAACATGGAAAGGAAATCTAACATGTATTCAGATTCAACATTGGACACTGGCAAACAACTGTTTGCTTCTTTTTTCTTCAATTTTTATTCTTTTTCTTTTTATGCAGCAACTGTTTGCTCCCTAGTTCTTACTCTTTCATGACAAAGCATTTTCTACCATGAACATGCAATAACAAGAAACAGATCAACAATCAACAGAATTGCTGCAATTTGTATTCTATGTACGCCTGAATGCACAAAAGGCCATGATTTCAATATAAGAGTCCTTGTCCGGGACACTCTTAAGCTACAGATAACTGATGTGCCCAAAGAGATTAGTTGCAACACCAGAAAAAGATACCAGATGTGCAGAAATAGATTAATTATAATACCAGAAATATCATCAATTTCTCAAAATGAAAAAAAATGAAAAAATACACGTTTACCTGCTAATCTGGCACCAGATCCATGAAATGGGGTGCGAAACAGGTCAAGAAACGGTCGATTTCATGGCGGCCGGAGCAATGGACATGGAGCGGCGGCAGAGAGCTGTGGAGACGAGTTTCGGGTTTCAGACGCGAATGAACCAGCTGGAGGAAGAAGATGAAGTTTTAAATTGAAATTACCAACGGCCCAGCCGTTGGTAAAATTTTAAATCAAACGCAGCGTTTTACTTTACCATTTACCAATGGCTTAGCCGTTGGTAATAAAGCCCAACAAACGAGGCCAATTTCCACAGCCCAAACTACCAACGCCTGCACGTTAGAAATATTACCAACGGGCTTGCTCGTTGGTAATTACCAACGGCTATCAAGTTGGAAAAACCCAGCCCAGCGCTTCAATACCTACCAACTGTTGCACGTTGGAAGAAAGTTACCAACGGTTCTACACGTTGGTATTTACCAACGGCTAGGCCGTTGGTAATTTGGCAGTTGGTAATTATGTAATTTTTAGTAGTGATTATGTTGTTCTATTTAGTAAAAAGTGTTATTCTATTCATAAAAATATGTTGTTGTATAATATGTTATTCATTTCATGAGAAATATTTTTAACAAACAATCCAGTTTAAAAATTTATTTATATTATTAGTTGATAATAAATTTTAAAAAATTGCATTTAAAAAGCATAATTCATACTTTCATAAGATGTGCTGTTCATAAATTATGGTATTCTATTCATCAAGAAGTACTGATTTATTCATACAAATGTATTATTTTATAATATACTGCATGCTCATTTTGCAAGATGCGTTGTTCGTAAACTAAAGTGTTCTATTCAATAATAAGTGTTATTTTTTTCATACAAATTTGATGTTCTCTAATATGTTATTCTTTTTGTAAAATGTGTTGTTCATAAGTTATGATATTTTATTCAGTAAGAAGTGTTATTCTGTTCATACAAATGCGCTGTTTTGTAATATGGTGTTAATTTTGTAAAATGTGTTGTTCATAAATTATGATATTCTGTTTAGTAATAAGTGTTGTCCTATTCGTAAAAATATGTTATTCTGTAATATGGTGTTCATTTTGTAAGATTTACTGTTCATAAATTATGGTATTCGTAAGAATTGGCTGAAAAAGTACGTTAATAATAGTGCTGACGGACTCAGCTTTTATTTAGAGCCAAATATAGTTTTATTCTATAGTGCTGTTCTGTTTAGTGATAAGCGATATTCCATTTATACAAATATGTTGTTCTATAATATGCTGTTTATTTCATAAGATGTGCTGTTCGTAATAAGTATTTTTACATTCAGTAACAATTGCTATTCCATTCAGTAATAAGTACTTATTATATGTTCCATTTACATCAGTGTTGTTTTAATTATACAAATGTATTGTTATATAATATGTTATTCATTTCGTAAGTTGTGTTATTTGTAATAAGTGTTATTCCGTTTAGTAATAAGTGTTGTTCCTTTCAGTAATAAATATTTTTTTTTTTACAAATATGTTGTTCTGTAATATATTATTCATTTCGTAATATGTGTTATTCTTGGTACATGTTATTCCATTCATTAATAAGTGTTGCTCCTTTTAGTTATAAGTATTATTCTTTTCAGTAAAAAGTGATATTCCATTCTTATAAATGTAGTGTTCTATAAAATATTGTTAATTTAGAAAGAAATATTGTTTGTAAATAATGGTATGCAATTCAATAAGCAATATTGTTCCATTTAGATAAATTTGTTGTTCTATAGTATACTGTTGATTTTGTAAGATGTGTTGTTCCATTCAGTAAGAAATATTGTTCCGTTCTTATAAATATAGTGTTCTGTAAGATATTGTTAATTTGAGAAGAACTAGTTTTCATAAATAATATTATTTAAATCAATAAAAAATGTTGTTCCTTTCATACAAATGTACTATGTTGTGAAGTGTTATTATCTTCAGATAAATATGTTGTTCTCTTAAAATAAATGTGTTATTATGTACATCGGTGTTCTAATCAGACAAAGATACTATTCAGGATACAGTAGCATTTGTATAAATAATGCAAAAGTGAGTGAGTAGCAAACTGTACCAGGTGTACTATATAGCTACTCTTTTGGGATAATAATATTGAATTAAGTAAGGCATTGTTACCTTCAATTTTTTGGGTTCCAAATCATGCATGCCTCATATCATCTCTTGGTTGTGTTCCTTTAGAGAATATTACTCAACATTGTTTTTTGTTCTAAAGCCATTTTTGGCCTTCAAACCCGGTAGACTCAGACACTTAACCCCTTAGACTTCAACTCGGTCTAACTCGCCCCTCCAACATGGAAAAAGGGTACACTTTACCCTTTTTCTTCTACGTGATCGTCACGTGACCCAACTTTAGCAAACACCGTTGCAATACCATTTCACTATCGTTGCTGCCACCACTTGTCGTTGTCCTCATCACTTTACCATTTCATCCTTCATTTTCCCCCATCTCTCGATTCCTCCT
Source organism: Aquilaria sinensis (assembly GCA_005392925.1). NCBI lineage: Eukaryota > Viridiplantae > Streptophyta > Magnoliopsida > Malvales > Thymelaeaceae > Aquilaria > Aquilaria sinensis. The sequence continues at coordinate 165,493 of SMDT01002839.1, read as the reverse complement.
CTGGCCTCCTTGGTCTCTCGTCTCTCTTTCACCTCTGCCGACTTATCCTCTGACCTTCTCACTCTTAAATTCTTCCACAGTGTCTGCCCAGCTGTGGATTTCCAATTTGGCAACCATAGATAGTGGTTCAGGCAACTGAAGAAGACTAATTAGAGGCAAGTTGGTTAGTGATAGAGAGGAGGGAGTAGAGCCAAAGGAAAAACTAGTCTCTGCCATAGGGGAATATATCGCGAAGCTAGAAATTGAAATAGGAACTGAGAACCTACAACTCGAACAAACATCAAATTAAGAAAGAAATTGGAGGCATCAAATGAAAACTAAATTACAATTCTACGAAGATATAAACAACTTGGGAATGAAGCTAAGCTACCTCGGATTAGGAACTCGGTAACCCATAAGCAGAAATGGAAGAAAAGTTCAAGGGAAGCAAAAACAAGAAAAAAAGAAAGTTTGCAGGGAAAATTTTATATCCAGAGCTGCTTAGTTGGGGAAAAAATGAGGTGGGAAATTAGCATTGGAATTAAGTTGGATCTGAGCCGAGAGAGGAAATGATTAAGAGCGAAGCAAAATTGCTCAATCGCAAGTCATGCTAATTCAACACTGAAAAGCCAGTGACATAAGGGATTGGAGCCATAACCACAACACCCAGAAGGACCATGCCGTCATTTCGGTTGGCGGGTTGGAGAGCCTGGTCAGAAATGGCAGGCTATTTTGTTTCAGAATTTGGAGTCCTTGAAACAGGACACTTTTGTAGCCAGAAACTAGAGAAAAACCAACGACGGTGGCAAATGGATGAAATGGTCTCGCAAGTGACATCTATTGAAGTTGGGTCATGTGATGACCAAGTGGAAGAAAAGGGGTAAAGTATATTTTTCTAAGTTGGAGGGGTGAGTTAGACCGAATTGAAGTCCTAGGGGTTAAGTGTCCGAGTCTACCAAAGTTGGGGGCCAAAAATGGCTTTAGACCTTTTTTTTTCACTTAATACCTTTATTTTCTTCTTATTAATATTAGAGTTCGGCCGCTTCTCCAGCTCCTACTAAGGTATAAACTTTTTTGCTTGTTATGAATGGTAACTGATCCGTGTAACTTGCTTAAGAAAACGAAAGTCGAATCCACACCCACTTCACATTTTATTGTTTGCAGCATTCTGCTTGGGAATATATTCTATCAGGACTCTTTGAGATGTGAGATTTCAGTTCTCCTATTTAAACTACAATGAGCAGGCGTATAATACAAGTGCACACATATAATGCATCTAACTAATTTATAGTTAATTAATGATAATCTGCTGCATTAGCAGCTTATATATGCTTTGTGGCCATGGAATAGTATTTGTTAGACAAAATAGTCATGAAATGGTATACATATGACTGATAGCTTAATTCTGGAAATGTCTAGCGTTGGTTTTTTCGTATAATTTTTTTCTTTACTGCTAGAAGCAAGTTTGACGTTGATCTTCTATGTTCTTGAATTTAAACTAATTACCATGTGATCAAAGGTTTTGTTGTTCTTCTGTTGTTTGGTTGCTTGCTTGTACCAATGTATTCAATTTTAAGTACTCAGAGAAAGTTGGTACTGGTGACGTTTGATATTAATTGGAACGGGTCACTTTTTACTTTTCCGATTCGATTGGAGAAATGGCAATTATAAATTTCGCAGGCAAAGGCAGTAGAAAGAATCGGGCATGTTTTCGGCAAGTTGGTCCATCTACTTTCGTTGCGTCGCCAATTACCAAGTGTCAGAGAGAAAATAACTCCAAGTTTTAACGTCACAAAGCATCTTGAAAACAAGAGTGGCAGTGGAAGAGGAAAAATAGTTTTTCTTAATTTAAGCAAATAAAATTATTGTATAAGTGAGAGTAGAAGCGGCGACTTAAGGTAAAAGGATTATATGACTTAGGTTTTACCCAAGTGGATACTAAATACTATACCTGCCATGATACAAGCAAATTTATCCATTTTTCTTTGGCATATAGAACAAAACAAGATTTATGGTGCCTCCGCGTTGTAGTAGTTCAATTCATATCAACATTAAATATGAAAAGAAATAGTGGTGATCATTGATGAAGGAAAAAGGTTTCATAAAAAAAAAGCAAGAACCAGGATAAATAAGTCAAGTAAAGTTTTGCGAGAGCAAAAAAAAAATATTCTAAGTATGAAGAGATAAATAGTAGCGACTAAAATTTTGTTTTAGAAGAGAAAAATAATATGAAAATTTTAATAATATAAGATAAAAAGTGAAATTTCAATGGCAAAAAGTGGCGACTAAAATGATTTTTATGTCAAGAGAGAAAATGTAAAGATTTTTGGAATTAAAAGCTTAATCATCAACTTAATAAAGGAAAAAGAAAATAAATAAAAATATTAGGTAACATGAATTGATCAATTTGAACCATACAAAAAAGGATACAGTTCATATTGACTAAAGTTTTGTTAAAAAAAAATAATAAAAAATTGATAAAAAAAGTATAAACGAAGTCACTATGGTAGATTAAGCAAAATAAAAGAAAGAAACCATGGTTACATATATTTTACTTTATAAGACAATAAATAAAAAAAATTAAATTTTACTTGATTATCATAAATTTATTGATGATAAATTTTTATTTATTTATTATTAAAATTTATTACAAAAAATATCCGCTACAATTTGCGAGTTACCAAACCTCTCCATTTGTTTTCTTTGTCTCTATTTTTAAACCAAAATCATGCCAAAAGTAGGGAAAATTATAATGATTAAAGTTTCATTTTAGAAAACAACAACAAAGAAAATCAATAAAAAAGTTAGAATTAAGACAAAAAAAGGAAAAACTTTAGGTATTAAGGATTTAACAATTGACTTAATAAAGATAAAAAATGGATTAAATAAAAAATAAATAAATTATGGTCACCAATGTCTTACTTCAAAAGATAGTGCATAAAACAACAACAAAAAAAAAACTTGGGGACCAGGAGAACAAATAGAAGATCTAGTTAAATAGTTATAAAATTTGGGGACCAAAATCTAACACGGACATAACTCAGAGCCTAAAATGGAAAGATTAAAAAGTTAGGGACTGGAACGCACTTTTTTTTTTTTGCTTTTGTCTCTCTTTTTTTTTTTTTTTTAGATGCGATTTACTCAAAATCTAATTTTTAATATTGATGAAAAATTTATTTAGAAAATTTTACTTTCAATTTTAACAATTATAGATCAAATTACTTTACTAAACTACAGCACTTGAAGTAAATAATTGATACTATAAAACTTAATCATCAATAATGATAAAAAAATGATCGAAATATAAAACTATGTTTAATATATGCTAATCAATTAATAGTCTAATCATTATCTTAACAAAGATAAAAAAAAGTGAAAGATAAAAAGAAAAGAAAGTGAAAAAACTGACTAAAATCGAATCAAGTAGAACTAGAATAAAATAGGTAAATTATAATGATTAAAGTTTCATTTTAGAAAACAACAATAAAGAAAATCAATAAAAAAATATTAGGATGAAGACAAAGGAAAGGAAAACTTTCGATGTTAAGGATTTAATAATTGACTTAATAAAAATAAAAAATTATTTAATTTAAAAATAAACAAATTATGATTACCAATGTCTCGCTCTAAAAGATAGTACATAAAACAACAACAAAAAAATCTTGAGGACCAAAAGAGCAAATAGACAATATAGTTAAATAGATATAAAGTTTAGGAACCAAAATGTAACACGGACATAACATAGAGCCTAAAATGGAAAGATTAGAAAGTTAGGAACTAAAACTGTGTTGTAACTGAAACAGACTAAAACCCGAAAAATTACAATACATGTCATTAGAAAGTTGAGTGCCTTACGAAAAGATTATCGAACTTAAAAAAGGAGCAAATCACATTCTGGAAAAGTAACAGACTTTTCTGTGTTAGTTAATAGGGCCATATTAATGTGTTTTTTTGTTTTGGTTGTGGGCCAAACGGTGGGGTCTCACTTTTTGTTCCCAAAATGCCCAATTTATTCCATTTCATTATACACTTTGAGTAGCCTTTGTAAGGCCACATGGGTCTCTTCATTGGCGAGTTTGCATGTGTGTCTTTTCTAATCCACTAATAGTATGGGCCTTACAGCCAACTTTTATCTCACTTGTGTATTTAAAATATAGGGGGAAGGAGGGGACCGACCTATTATATATATTTCCAATCTTCTCGAATTCATTTGGCAATCATAAATGGAAATGCTCTGAAGCAAATTCTTGACTGCCATCTTGTTTACAACCGCGAGCCGGAGAGGGAAAGCTGAGATTAATGGATGATGGGCTGTTGTGCTACGCTATGGCCAGAAGTTGAAGAACGAGAAACACCAAAGTGGCAGATCTACAGAGTTCGGTGGAGCATTATGCTCCAAATTCCATTTCCGGCCACACAAGCTATCATAGGGAGATAGAAAATTTTGGCGAGGTGAGAAATCAGATTGGAGTGGGAGAAAGAAGATAAAGCTAATAGTAAAGTTTAGCGGGTGAACTGATAAGGGCTTGACCGTAAATATTACAAACTTTAATGGCAGATAAATGAAGTGCCCACATGCTTCTCTCGTCACTCCAAAATAACGTATACCAACCTCTTAACTACAACCGAACTAGGAAAAAAAGAGGGAGAGAGAAAGAGAGAAAAAAGCTTAAAAAAAAAAGGTCAAAACTGTTCATTTATAGTAAACATTATTAATGAACAGTAAAATGTTTTCCTTTTTTAGAATATAATATAATATGCTCAAACAAATTGGTAGCTAAGACCCTAATTAGACCCAATTATTACTGGGTTATCGGGCCCCAGACCTGATTTATGAATAGAGGTCCAATAAAGCCTATCAAACTCAGAAACTAGGGCACAGAGCCACTAAGACCACATACTGGCTATATATAAAGGGAGTATCTTTTTTACTTATCCAATTAGTCCTAGGGTTTTTACTTTACAACTATACTAACTTGAGCATCGGATGGGCCTCCCTTGGGACACACCCAGGGGCCCTCCTAATGCCTCTCATTCATGCTTTGTACGTAGGTGACCGGAGTCGATTGACGATCAAGGGTCTCCACCGTCCAGCTTGAAACCTTAGGTAGTTTAAATATTTAATTTATATGTGGTAAAAATTTTATTAAAATTTCCATCAACCCTAGTATCCAAAAAGATTAAAAAAACTTAATAAAAGTTGAAAATTGTTAAAACTATCAAGTAACGAACAAGAAATTAAGGACCAATTTCGCACTCCCAATCCCAAATTATTAGTTATGCCACTGCTTGGAAGAGACCTTTTTCTGGTTGCTCAAGCTCTAAGACCAAATTAATATAATGCATTTCCATTGTAAAAAAAAAAAGTATAGTATTTTTTCACATATTTTTTTTTAAGTTAAAAATATGGTGACATTTCAAAATTTGAAATTCTTTCGATTGATTCGAGCTATTCAAATCCATGGACAATGAATATTTAAGATGGATATACGACCCACTTAATGTCACATTTGGTAATTACAAGCCCACATTGCAATGCTTGGTAGAGTTATAATACTATATTAGTCTAGGGGTTGAATCAAACACTTAAGCCCTTGGACTTAAACTCGGTGAAACTCACTCCCCCAACTTGAGAAAACAGTACACTTTGCCTTTTATATGATCATGTGATCATCACATGATGGCACTCATTTGATGATGCTTCCTATTTTGTTTGCAAAATAATTTGCACGCGAGATTGCTACTATTATTTGGCACTAATAAGTGTTGGTCAAGGGCAGAAGGCTCATAGGGAAACACATTTTAGAGGAAGTTGGTAGGAAAGTAATAGAAAAAAGGGGTAAAGGATGACACATGGTAAAGTTCTGAGATTCTTGAAGATTGATTCACTGAATACTGACAAGGAGAAAGGTTGGACTATCGAATGCCGGTTTTGTCTTGGAATGGGTATAAATCAATTGGTGTTTGCGTTAACGACTATATGTTTGAGAGCTTCAAATCGGTTGAGATTGCTTGAGTATTGAATAATTGTTTGAGTTTTGGTGACGATAGGCCTCGTTGTATACAATAAATACATGTTGTTTTGTTGCCTGTATGGGTCCATTAATGGTGGTTGTTGGTTGTTTGCAATTGTAGATGGATGAAATAAATTTGAAAATTTATCATGGCGGTACAATGATGAGTCATCTAGAGGTTAGATATATTGGGCATAAGGTGTATGAAAAAAGGGTTGATAAAGACTTAAGCCCCTAGATTCTATTTACTTATGTTATCAACAATTTGTACCTTTCATGTGTTTTGTACATATTTTCGACACACCTTCCTTGCAAGGGGAGTGCAACACCTTTATGTGCACTTGTCATATCATTGATACATGTGCACATGTAAGAAGGACAAAATAACATATCCCACTATGCAATAACCATGCACTAAAAGAAATAGAAAACATTATGTGTGGTTGGTCATCGAAAATGCAAAAAATAATTTTGGTTTCACTAACCACCTAGAATAAATAAATTTGTAAAATAGTGGTGAAAACCAGGTTAAATCCCAAGAGAAATTTTTAATCGAAAGATTATTAACAGAAAGTTGAAATAAAAGATTAGAGGGGAGATTGTTTGCAATCAACAATAAAATTAAAAATAATCAAAGAACTAAAATTAAAAAACTTATCAAATAAGAAATCAATGAAACATTCAAGAATGCAGGCCTTGGTATCAGTCAACATTCATCACCGAATCCTTACAACTGGTCATTGATGCATATATAGATCAATCAAGCATTCGAATATTCATCGTTGGAGCTATCTTCCTACCTCTTCTTAGTCGTAATTAATCATAGAACAAGCGATTTAATAAACCCTAGTTACTAAACAACCTAAGACAAGCACTTCGTTTTAATTTAACAATTGCATTAAAAATTAAATAGATCGATGAAGCTAAACAACACAAACACAAGTTGTTACATTTAATTTATTTGAATGTTCTCCCTAAAATCTAATGATTTCTGACACAGTAAATCAATAAACCTTAATAGCTTTACAGATTAAAAAGACCAAACAATTACGAATTTGATATCTAACTCGACAATATATTGAATTCGAATAGCAACTAGTAGGCATCCTAACATATAAATGAAACAATTATAAAATTAATCATAGATGAACACCCAATACTTAAAATATAAATTGATTGAATGAAAACAACTTTGATCTTACAGTACTAAAGAATTCTAGATTTCAATCTCCTTAAGTCAAGAATAAAAAGATTAGCTAGACATGGCCATGGAAAGCAAAGAGAAGGAAAAGAAAAAAAAAAGAGATGGATAAAGAGAAGGATGAGAGTAGCCAAGAAGTGCCATAAGTCTACTATTCCTCTTCTAATATATGAATAAAAATATAACCTAAAGGAGAAAAACAATGAAAACTCCTCAAACTCTTACACAGTATTCTAAAATAATCCCATATAAATATAAAAGACTAAAAATAACTAGCATGCCTTAATGTGATAAGGAGAATGATATCTTTCAGCTGAAATTTTTGCCCATATGGTTTAGAAGCATTCAAAATAATCCACATAAAAATTGGCTTTAGAGTTGTGAGCTAAGAAATGTTCCAAAATATCAGCAATAACTTTGATCTCAAATTCAACCTTGATGTAGCCATTATCTTTTAAAACTCAAAACATGAAAGTTGTAGAGCTCCTTCTTAGATTTGAAATGACACTTGAATTGCATAAAACGGATATCTACAGTAAAAGTTATGTCCAAAAAATCACAACTGCATCTGAACCAAGGATGGCGCACAAGTCAAGACTTTGAAGCTAAATTTGACCCCTTTAACTGCAAACTGGGTTTCAAGGTATTCATATGACTTATAGCTCTAGATGTTCGCTTTCTAATGAATAAAAAATCACTCCATGTTGATCTCTGTAGCTCAAGTTATGATTTTTCTACTAGAATATCACTAATTCGTCAAAATTCTGAAAGAACACAATAATTAAAACTTATGAAATTACAAATTAAATTCACTTTTAATCAATTAAATCCAAATATGCTCCAAGCTATAAAACATACTCAAAATAGATCTTTAAGGTTTAAAACACATTAAAATAAGCTAAATATGAGAGAAATAAATATAACAATTGTAAGCTCATCAATGTGCATAAAAAACCATTTCTTTCATTGCTGAAATTCATTAAGTTTACAAAAGGCCCAATAGTTAGTATTACTAATTCAGCTTCATACAGTACCTACCAAAATAAAATAGAACAAGTAACACTAAGGTGCCACCTACACAACCAGCCCAAGATTGCTGTAATAAAGCCAAGACAAATGCATACCCAAACCTTAAACTTAATTTACAACAACTTATAGAAATTCTTGTGCATTGTTTTAAGTTGCAGCTATATTATTTGAAGTTGCTACAAAACTAGCCCATCACCCTTCTTAGACGCTAGCCTTTTGCATTTAATAATTGTGAGACTTGCACATTCAAACTTCGAACTTCATCTTCCAATGCCGTCTACCTATTTTAAAATTCTACAATAACCTTTTTTGCAAGCTCTAGAAATTCTTCATCCACCCACTCAAAGAATCTATAGTCTTTTTTGTCTGCAAAATACCAAACAAACAATTGTAATGAATTCAATTCCACTAAACAACTAACATAATAACAACCAATTTCATCTTCTGATCTCAAGAATCGATCCTTCAAGATAATAACAACCAAACAATAAGCCATAAAAAATCAATCCATCTGATCATTACACTCAGCCCTTATTAAAATGCATAGACAGAGAACATGGAAACCAACTCTATTATCCAATTTCATCCTTTATCAAACAAAAAAACAAAAATCCGACACTTACCCCATTAAAATGACATTAATAAAACCTTGTCATGTAATTTTCCTCATCCCTTCGTATTGTTCCCAAGCTCACAGGCAATCCATATTTACAATTAGGAACCTCAAATTCACCATATCGTGCCTTCAATGCAATAAACGAGTACTATGGTGACATTGACCTTTGGTAACCTATAGCAAATTTGGACGAAGCAACCCCAATTTGATAATGTTGAAGAGTACCAATCCTTTCTCAATTTAGGGTTTCAAACCTCACAAGCCACAGCCCCAATTTACCTGCATTTCCCCCTTTTTATCTCAAACAACCAAACAGAACAGGAAGCAACGTTAGATGAGTGCCATCATGTGATGATCACGTGGTCATATAAGGGGCAAAATGTATTGTTTTCTCAATTTGAGGGGTGAGTTTGACCAAGTTTAAGTTCAAGGGCTTAAGTGTCTGATTTAAGCAAATGCAGGGGCAAAAATGGCTTTAGGCCAACTGTATTGTTATTGAAATGATGGATTGTTTAAATATAAGTTTTCCTCTACCATATAATTGTAATAACTATTAAGGTAACAATTATCTTTATCATCATATTCTTTTACACAATTCATTATTCTTATAAATATAATAATATATATTCTCATAACTTATGACAAAGTTTATTAAGAGTTATAATTATCGAAGAAATTTAATGAAAGATGATTCCTTCAAGGGAATGGATTTATAGTGAGTTTAAGGAAGCACCTTCACTTATATAATGAAACCCTTACAGCATGCCTTAAGCATGAGAAACCATACTTTCAAGCTATTTTACACCCCTTTTGAGTATAGCTAATTTGGGCATCATATATTTTTCCTTGAAAAAACATTTATGTGGCTTTCCAATGTTGTCTTTGAGTGTAGGAGCATCATTAGATTAGTTTAGCAATTGAGGATATCCGGTCGACCAATCTTGGGTTAGTTTGACTATGACTAGTATTATTTCACTTTCTTTTAGTCAATTGTTTAGAACTAGTAATATTGTTAATCAAACTCTACATGATTAATTTTAGTACATTTAATGAATTTTTTAATTTAGCAACAAATGATAAATAAATTAGCCAAGGATCCCATAAGAAAAGTAGCACAAAAGCTAGTGACTTGGTTAAAAGTTCAGGCAAAAGATCAAAAAAATTAATTGAGGAATAAAAGCTTAAAATGAATTTCTTATGCTCCAAAGGAAAAGATGAGTAATTCTAGAATTATAAAATATTCCACAAAATGAATTCATAAAGATGAAATAATACATTATGATTTGTGGTTCCTGTACAATAAAATATTAAAAAAGTCATGAATATTAAAAATATAAAATTTTGAATAGATTTTGATCTCACAGGCGATACAAAAAGAAATGATTTTTTATTGCAAAATTAGTAAATATTAAAGAGTAAAGTAGGTAGAAAATATAAAAGAGTGTCACCTATTTATCAAGAATAAGTTAGGTTGAATCATGAGTTTACCTACAATCTTTGGATGTTTCATGCCACAACAATTAAGTGGCCTTGGTCACACAACTCTCAAGATAAAATATTCTAACTACCTTTTTGTAGTTCCACGCATACATGCACCCTCATGGATTGAAGCTCCAATCCACAACAATCGAAGGCTTTTGCAAAAGATCCGCATAAGAGATAAAAAGTCCAAGAATGATTGCAAAGAAGTAGTGCTAGGGAAAATGAAGGCGTTTTTCCTAGTTTTTTTGGACTCTGATAAGACTTGGTTGAAATCCCCAATTACTAAGAGTGGTTCAAGATAATCAGAAAGCATTGCCATTATATTAGTCCATGTCTAACTGTGAAATTAGATCTTGGGGTGTCCATATACACAGCCAATAAACCATTGGCACCCAAATTCATCACAGATATATGCTAGAATAAGATGGTGGTCACTAAATATATAACCTGGTAGTTACAGAAGGAGGAATACCAACCTCGCCAAAGGCCACCACCTTTAACTACTATACCGATTACCATAGACTTATCATAACCTAGGCTAGTCAGGGCACCATTAATAGAAGTAGAATCCATCTTTGTCTCCATGACAAACGAAAGATCGGGTCGGTGAATTCATACTATGGACTGAAGATGGTGAATTGCTATTGCCTAACCCAAGTCTCAGCAGTTGAAGCTGATGATCTGCAATGTAATGTAGGGGTTGTTTTGGAACAACACCTGAAAATCCATGGTAATTTGTAAATAGCAACTTGCCTATTATTGTGTTATGAAATTTCCTTTTTTGGTGCCACTTGTTATGCACAATCGTTTGACAAAACTCAAAGTTTCTTCATCTAGATTAGTAACATGGAAAAGTGGCACATTGTCCTCAAGTTCCTATTTTCTAATGGATTTCATGAATCGATTAGTGTGGACTAATTTCTTCCATATCTATTTACTTTTATTTCATATTACTCAAGTGATTGATTTTTGAAAGATGATACTTCAATATGTATTTTTTAAGCTATGAGGTAACACATATTTGAAGGCGTTTGGAAATTGGAATCTTTCACTCCCATGAGTTTTTGTTGTATTGCATTTTTGTATTGAGTCTAATTGCTTCATCTTGTCTATAATTAGATTTAAATTATCCCAAGAGGATGCACAGCCATAATTGAAGTATATAACAACAAATTGAGGATTAAAAGCGGGTCAATGTAGATTAATCGAATTTTACTTTCCATAACCTGAATTGGCCCGCATATATGACTGGTTCTGTGTTTTACCATTCAACCCATGGGTAAATTGCACCCATGGCCCCTAACCTTTTATTATTGTCCTATTTTGGACCCTAACTTTAAAACCCCGTATGAGACGTCCTCAACCTCAATTTTTATTCCATTTTAGACCTTTGGCAAACAAAAAGTTTTAAAATTGATGGAATTGGTCACGTGACATGCCAACGTGGGCAATTTGCCACGTCGCACAATGAATCACAAGCTATAAATGCCTACAATTGCCCACATAAAACATTTAGGGCCTATGTTACAAAAATTGAAGAAATTTATGGCATATACAGGGTTAGCCCACATCTCTTCTTCTTCCTCCCTCCCCCATAGCTTCCAGCCCTTCCCTGCCACCTTCGGCCTCGGCCTCATCCACCGCTCCTCATCCTTTCTTCCCCTTGTTCCCTCATTCATCAATCCCCCTCCATCAATCCGGCAGGATTTCGTTCAATTGTAACCCTCAATTTCGGCCAATCATAGCATATGGTATCGTCCGATTTCGTTCTCTGTTTGCCTCCATCGTCATCGATTTCACTCGGTATTTTTATTCCCCCACCAATTTGGTTGCCTCCTCAACAGATTGACCTTTTCTTACCAACCTTTGATTTGAATCGAACCAGCTATTCGAATCCCAGCCATGCCATTGCATCCATCGTCGTCTTTGTCGTTTCCTCACCGTCATCGTCTTTTCCTTGGATTTTAGGTAGGTTTAGGGTTTGGGGAGAGAAACAGGGGATGATGATGGCTCAGGATAGACGAATTTGACGGGGGACGGCGACACAATGAAACAAGGACGGCGTGCTAGGATCTTTAATGATGCTGGGGCTGGTGGCTGGAATGGCGTCAGCAAGGGGAGCGGTAGTCCAAGGGTGGCAGCGGCAGTTGAGGAAAAGTTAGAGTTTTAAAGGAGGGAAGTGACAAATTAGGGACCGAAGCTGCTATTTTCTTTTAATTCTTTCTTTCTTCCTTTTCCACGCTAGTGATATCGTGGCAAATAGTCCACGTTGGTGTGCCAAGTGGCCAATTCCGTCAATTTTAACACTTTCTGTTCGTCAAAGGTCTAAAATGGAATAAAAAATTGAGATCGAGGACGTCCTATATGAGGTTTAGAAGTTAGGGTCCAAAATAGGATAACAATAAAAGGTTAGGGGCAACGGGTGCAATTTACCCTTCAACTCAGCATAAACTTTACATTTTTCTAAGTAAGTCTTAAAAGTGTTAATGTTGTATGCAAGGTTGTTAAGATCGAGATCTTATCCTGTATCATTTTTTTGTCGTGCAAGGTCGGGATCGCAAGATCGAATATTAGATCGTAAGATCTTACCAAAATCTAAATTTTTTTAAATAAATAATATAGTTCATGAAAAAAGGTCAATTATATTGGACACTTATATAAAACTTGAGTGCCATAACAATGTAAAAATTTTCATTTAAAAATTATTACCCTGTTTTATTTCTCTTTCTTTAATAATTTTTTTATCTAATTAAAAATTTTTTAAAAAATTATTCTTACTAATTGATTTTTTTTCCTTATTTTTTTTTACTCTTGACCTTTCTTCTTATATCTGTATTGGGACTTGACAAAAATAAAAGAATTTGTTAGTAATTAAAGGAAGAGGGTTGTACCATGGCGATTTGTTTGACTGGCCATCTTTTCTATGTCTTGGTACTTGACTGGCCCCTTTTTGCTGGAAGCAGAACACGAGCTATGTACCTAGCGATCTTTTTCTTCTTAATACTTCTCTTCACACTTACCGAATTGACCCTGAATGCCATGCTCGCCCCCGGCCCAATATTCTTGTACTCAGCGCACACAGCGATGTCTCCTTTAGCCTTGTTCTTCATCTCCGCCCACCCCTTTGGTGTGATCAGATCTCCTAGCTCGTTCTCCATGAACACGTGAACGTCGAAGCTTCTCCACAGTTGCCCAAGGTACGTCTTCATTTTCAACCTGTCATTGAAGAAATTCCTTTCCGGGATGACCCGACAGCCTTGGATCACCAGGTCCCCGTTGGCTTTGGGGCTCTACTATTAATGGGCTAGAACAACGTTGTATTGGCTTGGCCACCTCTACAGAGGAAGAAGAAGAGCCCAAGTCAATGGTGGAGCAAGACGTGTAGGGGAAGCTTGATTGCTATGATGAACTAAGATCATTGGGATCCTATTTTCATACAATCTTATGATTCCAAACATGATACTACCATGATCTTGCTAGGGCACCAATCCTATTACGATTTGAATAGATTTTCTAGGCTCGAATTATAGAATCATGCGATTCTACGATCCAGATCGCGTTTTTAACAACCTCGGCTATATGCATTGTTAGTACTAAAATGGATGCCCATACACATGTTAAATGGAATGTCTTATCATGGCCTCTAACTCCTGATTAACCCCTTTCATATAAGCATGAGTAAATATCTTCTTGTGGTGACTCAGCTCCAACTCATCGGTCTTGTTTGGAAATAGCTTTTGTTATCAACGTTAGAGTTTTTGATAATTTATTTAACGGTTGAGATGAAAATGCTAAAGCTAAAAATTAAAAGCTACCATTGGATAGTTTTTTCAAAACTCTAACACTAATCACTGACACTAATTCCAACCGGGCTATCAACGGAACTATCACTAGACTAGGCTGCAACATCTCTCTTGTCGCCGACGGCTTCGTCAAAAAACTCCAGACCAATTTCTTCAGCTTCTTTGAATCCATTTTTACCCTTAATTTTTTTATCCTTCCCTAAACTCCAGAAATGGCATCCAAATTGACCAAGAGAACCATGAGCTGGTCATGGCCGTGGAGGGAAGCAATCGAAATCCCCATATTATTGGGCGACGAGAGCAAACTGGCTGACCAAATTGGAATCAGACATTAGGTCTGAATCAAAGGCACAACTAGAGGAGCCAGCGCTGGAGATCACTGAAAAATAAGTGGAGGTACGGGGACGCGGCGATGGAGTAGAGGAAAGTGTGGTCGGCGGTGCAGGTAAAGGTAGAGATTAGAATAGAGCTGCCGAGTAGGCCGATTAGGACTCTTCTGCGGCGTCTTCGTTCTTGTCCTTGAGTTTCTTTTTCTTCTTCTTGTCGATGGACTCGCAAATCACTAGAGCGCTTCCTTTGAAGACTAGCCTCCTGCCTTTCACCTTCTCATACGGATCTGATCACATCGATTAGGACTTAGTGCGTGCCCGAGTTCACTTAAATCTTTCGTCTTCCTCACGTCGCCGATCATTCGTGTTGTCGGATTCCCAGAGTTGCGAGTCGTTGGTGACTTTCATGGAGAAGATTAATGGGTTGGGGGCGTCAGACTTCCTCCAATGGCCGCTCAAGCACGGAGAACTCATAATTTGCCCCTCGATTTTTGGCTTCACCATGAAATCGTATGTTTCTGGAGCCGAGTCGGGGCTGGAATAGATAAGGGTCTCACCAAGGTCATGGAACATGGTTCTTTTCTTGGCGACGGTCGTCAGCGGGAGGAGTGGCTGATCTTGGGTGTTGTGATGTGGAGGCCATCAAGGAATATGGTTCTTTCCTAGGCGGAGGTCGGCGGCCGGAATGGCTGGTCTTCAGGTCTTGACTATTTCGTGAAAGTAGGTATGGAAAGTGGAGACAAACTTCAGTATTTCCAGCTATTAACCCATTTAATGCTTATATTGAATTTATTCGCCCATCAAACTCTATTTTTTAACAAGCAAACCCATTAATGCTTTTATTATGTAATTGCTTATGCTTATATGGAAGGGATTAACAAAAGCTACGTGCCAGGTTAAACATTCCGTTTGACATGTGTATACGCATCTATTTTAGGACTAACGGTGCATACGGTGGAAACATTTTAAGACTCATTTAGAAAAATGTAAATCTTTAAGATTGACATAAAAAAAATTCAAAAATTTTAGGATTGACTAAATCTATTTTCCCCTACATAAACCCATTTTGTCATTTGTTCAACTTGATTCAGTACTGTCAGTTTTTTACATGTAGGCCGTGTTGGACAAAGATGAACACCTGTACTAATCCTTAGCCCACCCCCAACCCCTTTCTTGCTCTTACAACATAGCCTCCTCTTCAGCCTTGGCCAGCCCTGACTAGTGATGGGCATAGAGTCTTGCTCCGGTAGAGCTTTAGTTTGATCCACTCCGGTGGAGCAGGTTTTTTAAATGATCCACCAATTTTGGGCTGGATCGGATCATGATTCATCTATGATGTTTTATAAAACTGAGCGATGATGGCAAGAACAACAACAAACACGAACTTGCAGAACCTTGCGTGTTCTGTTGCAACTACTACCAAAGGAAATTCTACCCAAACAAAACTACAGATACCCTTTTCAGGTAACCGAAACAAAACTTAAAACAATACCCAAAAAACATAGCCATTGCGCACCATAGATCAAGAACAGAGGAAGCCAACCTGACCAACTGAAAACTCGCCGGCATTAAAATAGCATCCATCAACTCAGAATTAAGGAACCCTGAGAATAGAGTAACAGGACAAGCAACAAACTGCACAAAACAAACCTAAGAATAGAGACGATTCGTTTAAAATCGAGACTAATGCCGAGGATCAGTGGAGTGCAAGGAAAAGACCAATGACTAGTGGATCGACGCCTCAATTGTGGCTGAAATTGAGTATCGCTAAGAGAATTGCTAGTGACAGAGAGAATTTTGAGCACAACCAGCTGCCTCATGAAGCGTAGCTCGATGGGAGGATATGAACAAGTATGTACAATATATATTTCATTTGCTAAACCCTTGCTCCATGGAGCTCAACTAGAGCTCCAAACCCACCCTGTTTTATTGTTCTGTTAAAAAGTGAACTTTTTACATCTCAAAATGGAGAGAAGAATGTTAGTCGAAGACAGAGACCTTTACAAAAGGGAAAGAAAGATCACGTTTTCCTGCTTCCCTATAGGGCCTAAAGTATTAAAATATGTCTATTACTACAAGTTAAGGGTTTTTGAAGGAATGAAGAGGGGAAAGGTAGACTCGAACCTAAATAAAGGGTATATAAGTTGTGTTTGTTAAACTATATAGGTATGTTTAGCTAAGAATTTTGTTGTTTTATGCCCCGGGTATATTTCTCAAAAAAATAGGTATGTTGTTTTCCTAAAATTTGTTATATTAATAAAAAATATATATTGAAAATTATATTGTGTATTTCTTTGTCTCTATAAAAAAATATTTGAAATAGCTGTAATTTTTTTTTTTAATCATCTATTAAAATATTATGGATTAGATAATCCATGGATATCAACAAATTAAGTGGGGCAGGTTATGCATCAATTCATAAATAAGTGGAGTGGGTCGTGGATTGATCCATTTCTTTATGGATCAATAGTGGATCGCTCTCCATGGATCCGCTCCATGCCCATCCCTAGCCCTGACGCCCTCGACCTCCTCCTCAGGCCGACCTTCCCTCGCTCCGCCCCCGGCACCAGCTGGTTTTGGTTCGTCCTCACACTAACGACCCTAGCCCTGCCTCGCCCCCAGCTCAATCGCCCTGGACAGCACCGGACGGAGTCATCAGCACCGACACCAGCTGACAGCTCGACCCCTCCTGCTTGGTTGCTCACGCCGAGACGGAGTCGTCAATTTCCACGGTAAGTCTAAATTGAGTTCTGTTTAACATCGGGAGAAGAAGGTGAAGTTTCTAGTGTGAATGTGTGATTCCTGGTTCTATTTAACGTAGGAAGGTTTCAGTGATTGGTTTATTCTCTAATTCTTGTTGAGTTTCGTTTGTTGCTGAATGGGTTCTTAGTCATATGGCTGAAATAGTAGCGGCTTCTGATTTTTGAGCCAATTTTCTGCTGCTTTTGTCGAGTACTTGCGAGTTCTTTGCTCGGTTCTCTTAAAGGTTGCATATTATACCTGTACATGAATTGCTGACATGCTAAAGATGAGCTAAGCTTTCATAGTGTAACTGCGTTGTTAATACGAAAGCATTGTACTTCAATTAAGTCGCCAAGGTGGGATTCTTAAAGTGGGATTTTTTGTTTTATAACGATAACGTGAGATTTTCAACTCACAATAGCTACTTATATTTTCAAGGAAATTAATAAACATCGTCTTTAGATGGCCATTCTTTTTTATTTGAGACTAGCATTTTTTATTGTTGATGGTGTATCCCTTGGGTCAAGCTAAAGCAACCATCTTTTTCAATTAATTTTTTCAAGTTCTATTGCTGAACAGGGTGGTATACTTTCTTTTCTTGCTCATGTAGCATTCAATTTTGTATTCTCATAGTTGCTTGTTTCTAGTCTCAGCAAAATATGAAGGGTGCCTATGAAGTCATTAAAGATGATGATGAAGATGATTATGAAGCTGAAGGAGATGTTTACATTGATGACTCTGATATGGTTCAAGTAATCGACATTGATGAAGGAGGTGCCTATTATTTTTTTTGTGCTACATGACAAATTGGTTTTCAGTTTTTGTCTGACGACATAATTTTTCGTCTTCTTGAACTATCATCCATTGCTTTCTGCAATTTCCTCCATGCAGATCTCCCTGATGCAGAAGATGATCTCATGGACTCTAGTGATGAAAGTGGCGAAGATATAGCTTTGTTGTGTGATGATTCTGTGCAAAATTTCGTAGGCCATACTGGTATAATTTATAGATAATGATGGGTGAAAATTTTTAGGAATGATTTACTTATGTGTAATGGTGACAATGTTTCTTGTCTTACTAAGAGAATTGAATGTTGAATTTGGGGGAAAACAAGTGTTAGTAAGTGGTAGTTGAGCCCTATAAGACACAAGATAACTCTTTGTTTTTTTATTTTCTTTTTTATGAGAGCAAAAATAGTCTTAATTTGTAGCTTTTGTTGTCCTTATATTGGACTCAACATTAAAACTCAGTCAGGACAAACTCATTAGAGCCTTAGTTTCATGAATCTGTTGAACCTGCTAGATAAACCATATTTGTCCATCCTTTCAATTCAAAAATGCCTCTTAGCATAGGTTTACAGGAAGAAACAAGTATAGTTATTTACCATTTTTCTTTGTATTCTAGTACTATAAACACACACACACACTTCGTAAGAGAGCCTTGATTGAACCCAAAAGCTTAGCCTGATGGGTTGTATATCCACCTTTATTTGTATTCCATTACATAACCAGTATAACTTGTAACATTATCTCTTTGGTGAATGTTGTTCAGTACCTTGATTAATGCTGTAGATGTTGGGAGGGCAAAGCTTTTCATTCCAATTATTTATGAAGATGGACCTCTGATTGTTGCTTAAAGCAATTTTCTCATGAAATTTATGCTTCTTCTACATAGGTGAGGTCTACTCTGTTGCATGTAGCCCGACAAATGCTGGCCTGGTGGCAACTGGTGGTCAAGATGATAAGGGGTTCCTTTGGAGTATTGGAGGAGATTGGTATGTTGAAGTGCAAGGAGGTATCTGAGTGCAAAATTATCTTCTTTAGTTGAAACTTCTTAGCATGCTTTGCTTTTGGACTTATGTGTGTTTCCTCAGACTGATTTTAAAAGTATTTATCTTTCCAGATCATCGCGAGTCTGTTTCTTGTTTAGTCTTCAGCACTGATGGCCAGCTCCTTGCATCTGGAGATGTTAATGGAGTGATTCAAATTTGGGACAATTTAGGAAACTGTAAGCAAAAATTTGACGTGGGCTATGGGACTTCTAATGCGAACACTGACTTTGAGATTGAGGTGGAATGATAGATATGTGCATTTTTTTTGTTTGTTTGTTGTGTTCTACAATTACTTTTGTATATCAAAGGTTCAAAATGGATTATTAATTTCTTAATAGTGGGTCAAGTGGCATCCTAGAAGACATGTGGTATTGGTGGGTTCAAAAGATTGCAATGTATATATGTGGAATGCTGACACAGGTGCACTGCTTCATACGTTTCCAGGACATGGAAAATCAGTCACTTGTGGTGATTTTACACCTGATGGTATTTCTAAGTTCTTTATCTACATAGTTAAATCTATGGGTTTTTTTTACAATATATTCTGATATGTTATCATATCAGCTCCGGGCTAAATTATTATTCATCATTGGTTATTTTAGGTAAAATTATTTGTACTGCTTCTGCTGATGGAACTTTGAGGATCTGGAACTCTGTTAGTGGTCAGCGAATTCATGTTGTAAAAGGTATTATAGAGGATCTTTTTCATATTTAATCTTTTGTCATATTTAACTTTCTAAAAAGGTTGCTTTAGCCTTTAAGATCGTCAGCCAGTTATTTCTTTCTCTATTTCCTTTTGCCTTTCTATCATATTGCATTGTTGCTTCATTTTGATTTTCTTGATTTTTCTTCTATTTCATAGAGAGACAAGTACATTCCAAACTGGCGGTTGATGCAGAATGTGAGTCTTCTTGGAATTCTGGTTTTGTTTACCATTCTCCCTGTATGCCTTTTGCTGTGCAGTTTTCCTTGTACTTTAGACATTGAGATGGCACTATTTTGACCTTTGAGTTCCTAAGTGCACTACTTACATGGTCCTATTCTCAAGTGAAAAAGTCAATATTTTGTTTCACTGAAGTTGATCAAGTTCTCTTTTTAGAAGCATCCCAAATTATTGGATGGCTCATGTAGAAAGATCTAGAAAATTTCAATTCATAAGGTGATAAATGCCCCAAACTGAAGAATAGTGCCTGCGTCAATTTCTTTCATGACAATTATAGCTAATTACAGTAAAATCAAGAGAGTATAGTGAGTGACAATTATACAACTCTCATCATTCTAATGTAAACTGGGTCTATCACAAGGATACATTTCTTCTAGCTCGTCTAATCTCTCTAGTTGAATTCTATGAACATGACCTGCATTCCACTGATAGGTGTTGTGGGCATGTTATAGAGTCTGTCTAGTTGATGGTACTATCTTTGAAGGACTACTATTTGGTGGTTTGATTGATTGCCTTTAGAATCATAACTAATGATATTTGGGAAAGTTTTCCCTATGCACATCTGTGATTAACATCAGAGACATATGGTATATACAGTATTTTCAAATTGATGCTTGGCACATCTAAGCAAATGCATTTTCCATTTTCCTGTAGCTGCATTCATTTATGTGACTCTAGATTAAGCCTGATTTTAATGAGCCCTGGTGGTTCCACCTTGCAACTTGTTTTACAGTTTATATTTATGTTGATACCAATATTTGTCTCTCTCAAACTTCAACGGAGCAGTACCATTATTTTGTGCTACGCAAATATCTACTAGCATCTTTACTTTTTGGATAAAAGAAAACAATACTATTTGTAAAGAACAGTAGACAAGGAGAATGAGGAATGCAATATGGATTGTGTAGTTACACTAGTCAAACTATTTTGCGATAAAGTTTTATTTTCAGTTAAACCTAGAAACTCCTATTTCACAATCATCACCTGTACTTGCTGTTCTTGTTTTGGAAATTAATTTTGTGCCGCAAGGTTTATAATCTTTTCTTAACTCGCTTATACAGAAAAATAAATTCAGAAAAGTCTTTTTGACATGCTTCCTGTAGATAGTAGGACATGATGTGATATTCAGTGCTTCTGCTCCACAGGGAACGAAGGCTCGTTTACTTGCCTGGCTATCAAGTCTGATTCAACTATAGCTCTTACTGGTACAATTGGTGGAGTTGTTCATGTTTCAAATATAAAAACTGGGAAGGTTATTATTGCGTCCTCTTTCTCTCTTTCATTTTTTTTTTTTTTAATTTTCTTCTTGCTGCACTCAATTCTGACACTTTTTTGGCTTGTGTTAGAGGAATCCTTGTTTTGTTACTTTTCCATTAACTTCATATGTGGAGTACCTTGATTGTTCTATAGGCTCATAACAATGTTTAGTGTTGTAATCAGGTGGTTAATTCTCTGTCGGCGCACTCAAATACAGTTAATTGTATTGGGTTTTCACTGAGGTATGAATAAATCTTATGAATGCCGTGACTGTTTCCATTTCCTCTTTCTTTGATAGAAATGCTTTCTTCTGGGTGATTAAAACATCTAATAGTAGTTACTACCAAAGTTTATGAACAAAGCCAAGCATCTAAAGTATAGACCCCATAGATGTGCTAGTACATGATGTTTATGTAACTGACACTAACTAGTTGGGCTGAAGCTTAGTTGATTTATTAACAACTGACAAACGTTTTGCATGGCAGTGAAAGCAACAGGGTTGCAATTGGGGGAGCAGATGGAAAGCTTGTCATATGGGATGTGGAGCGTCCAGCTCCTCGCTGCGAATGCAGTCATGAGGTATATCCAAGTTTTGTCTAGCAAACTGCAATGAGATTGATTTTTGGGTAATGTCAAGGATAACTGAGGTATCTGTTATTGTTTCTAACTAAGGGAAGTTTATTCATTTGTATGAGCAGAAAGGGGTGCAATGCTTGACGTGGCTCGGCAAGTCCAGGTTCGTAGCTGCAGGATGCAAGGGTGGGAAGATATTCTTATGGGACACTTTGTCAGGTGAATGCGTGAGGGCATTTTCCGGGCACTCAAAGACGGTGGAATCCCTATCTGTTTCTTGTGATCAGAATTTTCTTGTATCAGTTTCACGTGACAAGACTGCTAGAGTTTTTGACATTAGTGCTTACAATTAGCCATGCCTACATGAAAGAGGAGAGTAATCTAATGGAACTTTCTATGATGCCACTACAGCATGGTGCTGTTGTGATTTTTTTATTTCTGGTCTTTAGTGGCCAATCAACTACTTTGGTAGGCCAATCTATAAGATCGACCTTCGACCTAAAACACATTTCCGAGCATACTATGATTACAACATCTCATGCCTTGATATGACCAGGACAACAATTTATGGTGTTCAAATGGTACTCTTAGGTTTAAACCACAACTAAGTTGCAGCTGTAACCTATAATATTTAAGTTTATGACCTGCATTATAATGCTTACATAGAGCAGTACAAACTGCTCATCAGAAGGATGTATTTGCTAAGATAATCGGGAAATGGTGGCATCAGTATGTGTTAGTGTACACCTGTGTAGACATACAGGCATATTTCTACCACATGTTTACCGTGTGCGTTTATGGTTCTGCATGTGAAGTTCTGAATTCAAACCATGGTCCTATTAGAGAAAATCAATGTCAATGTCTAACTTTACAGATTGTTATTGTAGTCGTGGTACTAGTTGATAAGCAAAAAGTATTGTCTATAACAAAAATAGAATTCGGAACAATGTAAACACAGCTCCAACAAGTGATGACTGTGTTTATACAGTACCATTTTAAGTTTTACCTGTAGTTCAATGGTCTCCAAGTGATAGTCCAGTTTGTAATGGAACCTCTTGCTATCCCAAACATAAATGGTTTCCAGTAGGAGGTTGGCCGTGAGGAGGTAGAACTGACCCGGTTCATGGATGGGGAGTATGAGGGGGGGTTATTTGTAGAAAAGGGCAAAGTGTTACACACAATAGAAAAAGGAGAGGATTAGGGACTGATAGGGAGGAGCAAGTAACTTAGTAAACTAAGGGAATTGACAAAAGAAAAGATCTCAAGTGAAATTCTCCCTCTGTCCTATATGTTTTGCATTATTCACTTTTCAGCAATTAATTTATAATTTTTTATTTTTAACATTTTAGTATATAAATGAAAAAATTTTAAATAAGAATGATAAATCAAGATATATATTTTCTAAATATATTTTTGTAAAATTTTTTCTAACAAATACTAATATAAATAAATTCAAGTTAAACTATATGAAAAAGTCAAATGGTACAAAGAATATAGGACAGATGTAGTAACAAATAAAAACTCAGGCAAAAATAAAATATCAAGCAAACACAAAGTATTAACTTATATCAAATGAAAAGTTTGGTGGAAGCAAATATAAGTATGAGAGGGAAATAAAATAGCATGAGAGCTTCAAATGGTGAGATGATTGTAAAAATGGCCTCTCCAACAAGGAAAATAGAGGCTATTCATAGATGAGCTAGATGTATAAGATTGCACCACATGTCCTTAGATCAACAATGATGAAAAGTAATTGTCATTTTTTGGTAATGGTCATTTTTTGGGATTTTGGGTTTGTCGGGTCGGTTGGAAATTCTAACGGGACTTGTTCCAAGCCCACAAAGCCAAAACTCCCTAAATCATCCATTTACAATATCGGATTAAAATTTCTGAAAACAATTTTATATCTGACATTGTCTAACTTGGAACAATCAAACAGTCTGTAAAATTTTATCAATAAATAATAAATAATAAATAAATAGATAAACACAAAATTAAAAAATTCTGCCACTACAGTAAGGAACATCTATGTGTGGTACAAAGAAGTCATCAATGAATAGTACACAAGTGAGGAAAAGCATGTAGTAAGGAAAGGATAATTGAATGTATTAGACACAAGCAGTAGAAAATCATAGTTACCGTAACGCACCTTGTCACAGTTAATTAGGTCATCAAACAAAAAACTCCACAAATTTTTGTTGTGGAAAAATTTGTCACTGATCTTTGTGTCACCCTAAGCCAAGCCCTAATACACAAAATAGGTAAAAACGCCAATAGCTTAATGTTTTGAACAAAATTAAGAAATGGTGGTCCTACAGCCATTATTAGAGTGAAGAATAAGATAGGGGTAAACCATACCATGAAATCAATAAGAAGCCACCAACTCTAGACAACTAAAGGCTGTGCTCTTGCTCTCACTACAAGAAAGATGACTTTTAGTGATCAGAATTGAATCTATCACAAAAAATAGTAGTTTTAATGACAATTTAAGTGTGTGATCACAAATATTTGAAGAGCTAGTATTTAGTGATGAATTGGGTGGTCATCACTCTTATTTTGACACTACAAGTAACACGTTTGTGATAAATGAAAAATCTCATGACAATTCATATTAGTCATTAGTGATGAGTACTTTTTTATCACTACAACTGTTATCAGTGACATTCATGTGATAGTAAGTAAAAGTTCGACACTAAATACTTGGTATTTGTGACCTTCACAAGATGAGTCACAATCTAGGATGTTTTTTTCTTTTGTGATAGATATTTGCATTGTACCAATTCTAGCTTTCTGTCATGGTAAGCACCTCAATAATTCTAGTTTTAAATGATGAGTAAGTATTGCTACTACATTATTATGAGTAAAAAAAATACTCTCTCTATAAAAAAAAATGTAACATTTGTCTTTTTTGGCCCTTCTAAAAAGTATGAAATGTTTTCTTCTTTAGTAATTTTTTGTACCAAACTTCCTATTTTACCCTTATAATTTGTACATGCGTCCTTCCCCATTGGTGACAACGCTGCCATAATTAGCTCCACCATCATCAACCCCTATGTCGATACATCGACAGAGATGACACGGATGAAGATGACATATACGGACCTCGACAGAAAGGACATTGACCGTTCGGAGAACAAGAAGATGCAAAACTGATGATTCGAAGAACATCACTTGTACGGGAAATCGAGGATTTGGAGAACAGCGGCTATACCCGACATAAGCACGGAAGACACCGATGGTTTTGAGAACCCGCCGACACAAAATCTACAATTCGATGAAGATCAAGGTCGATCCGGTGACGAAGATTCAACAGCTTGATTGATGATTCGACGATTCGGCGACTTGATCAATGATTCAACGAAGGTGAGGAACAAAGTTTTTGGGGAGATGAGAAAAAGAGAAATAAAAGGGCAAAATTGGAAAAAAAAAGGAAAAAAAATACCTTAAATGGCGTGCCTAGAGAAATGTTGCATTTAAAATGGGATGGAAGGAGTTTATAATATTGAACTAAATGAGTTTGAGATAAAAAATATTAAATAAAAGAAAATAATATATTTGTGACTTTTTGAATTTTCTTTTGGCACCACAATGTGTGAGGTACAAAGGAAATGAATTATTTAGAAAAGAAAAAGAAAAAAAATTATAGCAACAAGAGGTAATGTACGCAATATATTTAGAAATAGGTAATCAATGTAACATAATTATTAAGTTAGTCAAACTATAACTATTCAATCTTAAATCATCATCAAGATCGTCTTCAGCATCATTATCAATGTGTTCAACTTTATCCACATCATCGAACAACAATTCATCTTTATCATCTGTGTTACTTGTATCAGTCTCTAATATAGATTCCTGAGTAATCGGAGGCTTTTGAACAGTAACACTATCCAACTTAGTTGCATTTAGGATTATCTCAACTTCAAAATCATCGATGTGTTCAAAAGATGTTTTTTTTTTTTCCAATTTCCTCATTTTCCTAACATGGTATAGTTTTAGCTTTAGGTTCTACATAAGGAATATCATAAATATCTCGCGACTTTGTCTTTACAACAACTTGTCAATTAGGTTCTTGTGTGTCTTTAACATAGTAGATTTGTTCAGCTTGAGTTACAAATACATAAGGTTCATTTGTATTTAACTTGAGGGACTTGTTCCGTTTGATGATATCGGTCAATGTACAAAAATAATTAATAGAACTTGGACTCTCATTTCCCTTGACTTGAACTCCACTATTTTGTGTCGCCAAATTAAGATCTTGACCCCTTGTGCAAAATCTCCAACCATTAACTAGATATCTAGTGTAATGCCAAACCCGTCTATCAAGACCATAAGTTAATTCAATCAATTCATCATCAACTGCTTCATTTCCTTCCTTTTCCACTTGAAAAACCTAAGCAATGTAAAAACCAAATTATTAATATCTTGAACTAAAAAATAATAAAGTTTAAAGTGTGGTGCTTCGTGTGTTTTTCAAGTGTAAACAATTATATACAACAAAAAAAACAATATGCATGTTTTCTATTTTTTTGCCTTGTTTCTATATGAGTGCGTGTATGTTTTTCAGTACTTACATGTCTTTTAAACTATTGGGAAAATTCTTTCTTATGTTTCTCTTGTGTTGGATTTGTTCCATTCATGACTCACATTTATTTGATTTTGATGATAACAAAACATATTTGTTTTATGTGTTTCAAAGCTTTACCTAAAGATTTATACATTGGTCTTTTATTGATAAAGTTTTGATCTTTGGAAGGAAAATTATTTCATAAGTATATTTGAAGTATTTATGTTGATTCAAGCATTGCTTGTGAAGGAAGAAATCATTTTGGAGAAAAATTCATTGAAGTTTGAAAGTTTGGAAGTAAGAAAATCCTGGAGCTACAGTTTCAACAGGGTGAAAATGTTTCAACATGTTGAAACTGGAGTCAGTTTTCAAACCCGAGAGAATTTTATCTCTGGACAAGAAAATCATTCGAGTGAAATTTTTTCAACCGAGTGAAACTGGAGTCAGTTTTCAAACCCGAGAGAATTTTATCTCTGGACAAGAAAATCATTCGAGTGAAATTTTTTTAACCGGGTGAAACTGGAGTCAGTTTTCGAACCCGAGAGCATTTTATTTCTGGACAAGAAAATCATTCGAATGAAATTTTTTCAACCGGGTGAAAAATTTTCAAACCCAAGGTGAAACATTGGATTCCAGACCTGCGCGCGAGTTTCCGGTTCGAAAAATCTTTGAAAAATAATTATAAATTTATGCCACATCAGATTCCACGTGTATAAAGTGCTGACAGCTCATTAATTACAAATATAACCGTTGGAGGTCAAACCTTGAATTTCGTTATCAGACAGAATTTTCAACCGAGTGAAAATATTTCACCCGGGTGAAACTGGGCGACAGACGCAAAAACCTGTCAAATTTGACAGCAACGGTCACCTGCTTTCTTGGAGACATTTCTGACCTTCCCAACGGTTCTTCAACGTCTCTTTGGCCCCCAAATGAGCATAAATACATGGAGAAACACCTTGGAGATAACTCTTGGCCATTAGAAGTGAAGATTCATCATCAAATACTCATCAAAGTGTTCATCATTTGAGAAAAGAGCCAAGAGTTGTGCTTTCACTTGTATATCTAGCTTGAGTGCTATTGTGTGAGCTTGTAAGATTGTAAACATTTCAAGTCTTAGAATCTCTTGAGTGTAGAGTGGTTTCTAGTGAGCCTTGAAGAAAACTAGGGAGTGGTTTCTAGTGAGCCTTGGAGAAAACTAGAGATTGGTTGGGTGTGAACCTTGAAGAAAACACCATTGTAATCTTGATCAAGAGATAGTGGAGGAAATCTCAAGTGGGCAAGCTTGAGGAGAGGACGTAGACTCCGGTTGGTGGAGTTGAACCTCTATAAATCCGGGTGCACTCTTTCCTTGTCTCTATTTATATTTTGCTTTATATTTTCCTTATACTTGCTTAGTTTGTTCTTGATTTTTGGTTAAGTAAATTTAGTTGTAAAATTTGATTTTGCTAAAGTTTTTAATACAACCAATTCACCCCCCTCTTGGTTGCACTTGGGCCAACATCTTGTATATTAAAACTACGTTCTTTTTTAAGCCCCTCCATAAGCAACCTATGAAAAATGACATATGAAATAAATAAACACAATAAGTAATAAACAACAAAAATGTACCAGTAATATGACAATAGCTTACAAAAAAAACCTAAGAAAACCATACTTAGCAATGTGACAATAGCTTACAAAGAAAACTAAGAAAACCATACTTACTTTATATAATCTACAATATTTACACATTTCTTCTAAATACAATTTCTTGCTTGCTCCCCATTCAACAATAGTTAACTCTACATGTTTTTTCCCAAGAAACTGATTACTAGTGTGTGAAAATATATGAAAATTTGAAGTTGGTCTATCATTAACTCCCGCATAGTTTCTCCTGAGCCGATTTAGATGTGTCTAAACTTCGTGCAAGTATCTGGAGCAAAATTTGACAGACTCTTCAACAGTATAAGCTTTAGCAATTGATCATTCTGGACAAGCTTTGCTTCTCACAAATGATTTTAGTAATTGTAAATAACTTTCAACGAAAACCATCCATCTAAATTGAAATGGACTAGCATTTTTTTCTTCATTAGCTAAGTGAATTGATAAATGAATCCTTATGTCAAAAAGAAGAAGGTGGAAATAACTTCTCCAACTTGCAAAGAGTTAAGGGAATTGATTTCTCAAGTGCCTCAAAATCTTCTATGCTTATCTTCTTAGCATATAGTCTTCTAAAATATGCACTTAACTATATTAATGCCTCTCACACATTTTTCTTTAAGACCCTGCATATTGCCAGTAAAAGATAATGATATAGAAAAATATGGCAATCGTGATATTTCATGCCAAATATTTTGCACTTATTCGCCTTAACATATTGGGATATTAGAAGAATAACCATCTAGAACCTTTATATCGGTCAAGAAAAAACAAAATTTCTCATACTTGCTGGGATTGTGTAACATGCTCGATGAAATGAATATTTCCCTTCACTTACTTGTGTTGCAAGAAGTTCTAGCCTTATGCTCATAAATTCTAGATCAAATCAAACAATAGGGTGTATTTTGCCTTACCTTAAAGATTCAATAATGCCCCTAAAACACCATTACACACAGTTTTTAGAATAACAGCCCATGTATTGATCATTGCTGAACAAAGCCAAACCTCAGGAAACAAACAGAGATAATCATGGTGGCAAATCTCATAGGGACGACATGGTTGAACAAAAGTTTTGCTGTAGTTTGATGATTTAGTTGTAAGTAATTAGGTTTCACGAGCATGCTAACTGACAAACTAACATTCTATTCTCCCAACTAGGCATAGAGAATAAATTTATGTATTTGGGTAACTTAGAACAAACTGTTCATCTTTTGGACCGTAAAACTTATAAAGCAGCAGATTGTGCTCTTCTGGTGTAACTGGATGTTGAGCACTGAATAGGCCAAGTTTGTACATCATGTCTTTCTGTGAACACTTATTATCCCATTTTGTGAATGGGGATGTATGTGCCCTTGTGAGTGTAGGTATTTTGATTTCATCATTTTTTCAATAGCAAGTTCACCTTATTATTCCTTTATTTACATTTCCCCTACACAGAAATGGGAAACTGGAATATGCTATGATCACTCTATTACAACCAGAATATGTAATTAATGCATTGGTAACCCTAACTTACCATGTAGACATACCTCAGCTGGTCCATCATCAAAGTCCATCGAATTAGAAAACATGTGTTATTGGTAAATTAGTTTTGTTGGAATTCAAAAGTACGAGACCCTTTAACTGCTTACCATCATTACTTTTTCCATTACCATGGGGGGATGCTCTTACTTTAGTAATAGGAGTAGTATGTTCTATTCATTGGGGATTATCAAGGTCATGACTATCAAATCCATCAACCTTCTCATACACATCTACATTATCAATAAGAAGGAAGCAAGGTAGTGAGAAGGGTGAAAAGAATTAAGATGAAGCAGGAAACAACACAACAACCATTGAGGATGATGTTGACTTGTTGCAGTTAAAAACAACACTATGCATGTTGTTGATTAGGTACAGTATGGTTAGGAGATATTACATTTTTTTCACATCACGCCTTCTCGGGAATTCTTTCACTCTTCTACTATTGGACATTTTGGATATATGAACATGGGAAACAAATCCACATTGTAGATGGTTGGTATCAATGATATCTGGTTTGGGAACAATGTTGGGACCAAGCTATTGATCAAGGATATGAGATTTTCTTGATGTTTAATTAACTTGATTTCCATTAATACCCTTGATGATGCCTACATCATCATTTTTTTAGAGGTATATGAAGTTATGAAAGGTTCCCTAACTTTTTTAAAGGGGAAAAAGGCAATCAAGCTCTATAGTACACATGCCAAACATCTAGATAGGTGAATGTTGTGGAGCACATTGCTGCAATTTGTCGTGTATGAGGCTTGGTTACATTAGTGAGAACGGACTAAAAAACATAACTTAAAAAAAGCTTCTTCCAAATACAAGAGACACAATGCTCTATAGTACACATGCCAAGCATCTAGATAGGTGAATGTTGTGAAGCAATGCTGCAATTTGTCACATATGAGGCTTGGTCACATTAGTGATAGGGGACTAAAATAGCTCACTTAGAAGAAGCTTTTTCCAAATATGAGACATACCACTGCAGTCCTGCACCCACTGCTTGGCAGGTAAACAACATAAAGGTTTCTTTCATACATATCTTGCATCTAGAAAAGCTAATCTATAGACTTGGTTCATACTGATATTCACATTATGCCTGATAAAAGTAATGGTGGTATTATATTTTATCTCTTTTATTGATGATCATGATAGAAAGGTTTTGCTTTTATTGTTAAAAAAAATAAAGATTGAGCACTTGCTTGTTTCAAGATTTTCATGCTAGAGTTGAAAGGGAAACAAAAAGGAAGTTTAAATGTGTCTAAGCAGGTAATGATGGTGAATACCAAGGACTGATTAAGGGCACTGCAAAGCACATGACATCAAGCTTGAAAAAACCTTTCCTAAAACCCATCAGCAAAATGGTGTATGGCAAAGATGATATTCTGATCATTAATCGTGAAATTATGAAAATTATTGTGGATATTATACACAAATGTCTAATTAGACACAGTGGTTATTTTACAATTTTACCCCCAAAATTTCTCTTCTCAAATTGTTTTCTTTCATTGTCTTGAGTCGCTTCGATCTTCAATCTTTCATGCCACTCTGATATATGATCTTCTCAAACAGGAATGGACAGTAGGGAGAAGAGACAAAATATCACGAAGTGAGGAGGCAGCCTGGGAAGTTCATGGCCTTGGAAGTTCATGAGGAAGAGGATCCCAATCACGTCGTTGAGTCGATCTCTGAATTTTGCTATGGATCTGATCTCTGAGTCTTCAAATCGTGTTGTTGATCCAATCTCTGAATCTCTAAATCACCAAATCACACTGTCAATTTGATCTCTAAATCTCCAAATTGCCAAATTATGCTTTCGATATAATCTCTGAATTGTGTCATTAGTCGGGTCTCCGAATCGCACCGTTGATCAACTATTTCTCATCCATTTTCCCAATCTTCATTGTTGATCACCGTCTGTTTCTCATTGCCTCCTTCGTTGAATACGTTGCCAGAGTTGGTGCACTTCGCTATTCAAGTCAGAATGGTTCTAGTGAATTTTTGTGTTGGTTTCCTTTTTTTTTTTTTTTTTATAGGGCTGGTTTGCTTATAATACTAAACGAATATTTGCTATGACAATTGTATATATTTATTTAGATATTTTGATTTGTTTTTTTAGACACTTTTAAATTTAAAGCTAACAACTTTTTTACATATTGTTATAGTTACTTTTACATTTTGACTAAGACATTTTTTCATATTTGTGTAGACACTTTTGTTTACTACTTCAGACACTCTCACTTTTTTAAGATCAATTATTTGTATCTTACTTCAGTCATTTTTATATATTGTTGTAAATACTTTAACATACTTATTCATGCATTTTTACATGTCATATTTAGACAGTTTTAAATAGTCATTCTAACACTTTTGCTTATTGATTTAAACACTTTCATTTTTAAAGATAATAAATTGTTTGCATATTACTCAGACACTTTAACATATTTATGTAGATGCTTAAACATATCTATTCAGGCATTTCTACACATTTACATATCATTTTGGTATAGAATAAATAGTTTGCATGTTATTGAAAAGAATAAATAATCTGCATATTATTTCGGACCCTTATATATATTTGTTTACACATTTTTCTCAATTACTTTAAATATTTTACATCTTTGTCTGTGACACTTATGCAGATATGAGTATTGGTGGCAGCGATGACGATGGTAACCTTGTTGGCGATGGGATTGAGGGAATGATTTCTGAAGGGAGAGAGAGTTTTGGTGAGGGGAAATTTTGTCAATATTTTTATGAAAATGGATTATATTTAGAGAGTTAAAAGTGAGTTAGTATGTGTAATTAGACGTATGTACATAGTATAATAATTATATAAAATAGCACTGTTGAAAGAGGAGGTAAGCAATTTTTTTTGCCATGAAAGACTTGGGTCCATCAAAGCAAAAACTTGGGATGAAAATCTCCTTAGATAGGAAGAGCAAAAAATTATGGATTTCCCAAGAGAAATACAATGATAAAGTTTCAATATGAGAAAAGGCAAAACTAGTTAACTTTTCTCGTAGGTCATTTCAAGCATACCAACAAACAGTGTCATACGAGTAAGAAAGATAAGGAAGACACGAAGAAGATTCTTTTTTCTTCAACTATGGGTGGTTTAATGTATGTTACTGTGTGCACAAGGCCCAATACCACTCATGGAAATAGATATAGCTAATAGGTTCCTCTTAAATCTAGGTAAAGAACATTGGAATGGAATAAAATGGATTCTTAAACATCTTTGAGGTACTTTTAGAGTATGTTTATATTTCGGTCATGGAGATCATGTATGCTATGGGTTTACAAATGCAGGCTTGATTGCTGATGTTGATTGGTAAGTCTACTTCTAGATTTATGATGAATTATGTAAGGGGTGCAATGTCGTAACAATTCAAGTTGTGGATGTACTGCTTTATCGAAGTTGAATTTATAATACTCATTGAAGCTAGTTAGGATGTCTTGTGCTTGAAGCAGATTTTTGTAAGAACTTCATCTTTAACAAGAGAGTAATGTCCTTCATTGTGACAATCAAAATAATATTTATCTCATTAAGAACCCACTTTTCTTGGCCCAAACATATAATGGTAAGATTCCACTAGATTCGAGCTGCATTAAAAGATAAAGCTAAGTCTTAAGAAGATTCACATATATAATAATGGTATAGATATGATGAAAAAACAGGTGCCCAAGGAAAATCTAATAAGTTGAAAGCAAAGAGCAGGAATGCAAGAAAAGCCCCCGCTAAGGGTGAAAGAATTAACCAAAACCCAAATTGCAACCCAAACTCAAACCTGAAGTGTCAAGTCCAAGTCAAGTTTAATAAAGAAAAATGTGTATTCGGGTTGGCCCAAACTCGACCCAAATTAAAATTCAAAATTCTAGTTAGGGTTAGGTAAAATCTGAATAACCTGACTAAACCTGAATTTACCCAAGTCTATAATTAACCACAACCTAGTCCAAATATATAATTCACTACAACCTAGCCTAAGTTTATAATTAACTAGAACCCAAACATATTGGGGTCCAATAGGCCCATATGCATGCATACGCTAACCCTAACACAGCACACACGCCATTTGGTCTTCTGAATCTCTGATGCTCTCCTTGCCTCTCATTCCTTCCTCAAGGTCAACACAAACTAAGAGCCCTGCTCTGACTCTTCTCGCTCGTTGCTTCTTTCTCTGAGCCCCCAATCTCGCATAGAACTGAGCTCCACCACTCTTCTCACTTTTTTTCTTGGTCTCCTCATCCTCGCTGAATTGCCCACCTCATCCTCGCCTTGTCGTCCTCCTATGTTCCTCGTCCTCGCCGAATCACCCTTTGCATCCTTGCCTTGCTGTCCTCTTTGTCCTCACAAAATCGCCCTCCTCATCCAAGCCCTCGCCCTCGTCATTTCATTCTTTCATTCACGAATCATCCTTTCTCTTTGCTGTAGCCTCGGATGCCTTCTAGTGAGCTAGCTCCCTCCTCTCTCACAATGGTGGTGAATGACGCAAGGTTGGGTAAGCTTCACCTTAGTTTCTTTTTCATGCATTTTGACATGATTTTTTTTCTTTTTTTTAGGGTAAAGTAAGCAATAAATGATGCAAGGCTGGCTAAGCTTCACCTCAGTTTCTTTTTCATGCATTTTGATAGGGTTTTTTTTTCTCTTTTCTAAAGGTAGGGTAGACAATAAGTGATGCAAAGCTGGGCAAATGTTTCATCTAGGCAAGCTTCACCTTAGGTTTTTTTTTTCATGCATTTTGCCAGGATTTTTTTTTTCCTTTTTTGGGGGCAAAATACAAGACAAGGTGGGCTCCACGTAAAAGTCATAATATTGGATGACACAAACGCGTCTGTGATCCGTTATACATATGTATATGCTACAAGGGTCCTTTTGAAAATCGGTAATAATTTTGGAGAAACATTCCCCTCTTATATTGAACTCGAAACTTCAACTTCTTCATGCATTTTGCCGCACCACCGAAGAAATTAGGTTGATCGGATTTCAAGCAACCAAAACCGAAATAATTCGAGTTCTGGTCGAGCGAAGTTAAAGCCTGAATTAGAGCAAACAAAAGTAATCATACTTCCAGTCAAACCCTGAATATTCGGCCCGATTTTCATCAGGTCCCCACATGGTGGAGTAGACTGTTGGTTAGGAGGCCCAATATATAACTTATTATCTTAACCCAACCCAAAAATATAGCCATGTCACGAGCATATGAAATGTGGGACCTACTTGGGCATAAGGCTTTCCGACCTCTTTGCTACTTCATTCGAAAGATGAGTCTCACGAGAGTGAGCGAGTTGTGCGACGGCAAAAGATTAAAAAGGGGGAGCTCGTAGGCATTTCTGCTCCAGTTCAGCTCAAATATCAGTATGCTATTTCGAGTGTCCTGGCCTTTAGGCTGATGGTTCCGATTCGAGAAATTTTTTCTTTTACTGAACTACTACTTTTTGGATGAGACCCTCTGTAGTCACTTGTTATTATCCATCTGCTTGACGATGTTTTGATATTTGTGATGAAAGAATACGTTGCTCTGTATTGGCGGCCCCTAATACTATTTGGAGAGGAAGTTTGGCGGTTCACAGTGAATAGGGTGTGTGTGTGTGTGTGTGTTGGCAATAGAGGAGGACGAGTTGTGACGGAGAGAGGGGTTTGTGTGAATGGGGTGTGGTGTTGGAGATGGAGGTGGCGGAGGAAAGTAAGATGTATTCTCGTGGAGGGCTCCCTAGAAGGTGGAATCTTGCTGCTCCAAGATTGCAATTAAACTCTACCTTGTGTCCTGTCCTGTCTGTAACGAGGCACCTAAGAATATCAACCATGTTTTCGTAAGTTGTCCGTTCGTTGCAGCTGTGTGGGGTTTGGTTTGTAGATGCTGGAAGGTGCGGTATTTACCAGGAATTGATGTAGTGGCAGACGCTCCAAATCTGATACTAAATAGAAATCAAATGGAGGTCTGTGATGGTGTAAAGAAGTTAACAGCTTTTGGGTTATATGGAGAAACGGAAATGAGGTGGTTTTCTCGGACAAGAAAAAGGGGAAGCTCAATCACATGGGAATGTTAATCCTCCATTTGCTCTTAACAAGAGATTGTAGGGGAGTTGAAATGTTGTTTTGGTCTGTGGTTTGTAATCTAGCTCCTTGCTAGAGGATGAACGATTTTGTACCTTCTTTTCTCGCGTTTCATAGAAATTGACCAATTCATAAAAATTGTACCCATTATGAATTGGGGGAATAAAAGGAACTAAATTGTGAGATTACATTTGTGATTACAGAGCTTTTTCCAACATATATAGCTATATACATATATCAAAACAAGATCAATACTAGCACATATGAACTTCCACTTAGTACATGCATGCTAACTACACTTAATTTTTTAACCAGTTAATCAACGATATATGATTCCTATGTCAAAATAACAAGCAATTTTATATGCATGGATGCATCCAGAATCTACCTTTTTCTTCAATCCAAGAGCTCATTGACCCACTCAATATCCGGATCCTCACAACCCGACCCGTATTCATGCTTCCCTTTCCCATCTCTTACTCTACCAAACGAATCCCGGTCCCACTCCTCGTTCTCCAACCGCATTCCCTCCACTGAGCTCATCATCTTCTTCACCAATAGTTCTTGGTATTCTCTATTGCTCTTCCTCTCCGTCGTCCTCTCCAACTTGCTACGCAGCTTCACTGGCGACTTCGGTGGCGATAAAGACGGAGACCTAGAGAACCGCGACAGGCCCAGAAGAGTACTGGTCGGGGAAGACGAAGTAACAGCCGAACGGCAGAACATGCAGCAGCCGCTCTTACTGGAACCAGTAATGGGAGAGGGCTCGGGTAGAATCCGGAGCTCCCGAGGGGAGTGGGCGAAGAAGCATACCTTGCGCTTGCAGTTTTTGCCGTCCTTGCAAGCCTCGGTCCGGTACCGGGTGGGGTGAAGCCAGCACTCGAAGACTCCATGTGCAAACTCGCACTGGTCAGCTCGGGGACAGCTGCCACGGCGGAAGTCAGTGCATATGGTGGCGCAGTAGTGGAAGCGTCGAGGATCACGGCGGCGGGCCTTCTCGCCTCGGTGGAGGAAGGGGCAATCGGTCCAGTCATGGTTCCGGCTGCGAGTGCACTTCCTCACCTTGAACTCGTACATGCGGAAGTGATCAGTCGAATAAGGATCGAGATCGGACCCCTCAACATCCCCGCCGCCATCGCCGCCCACGTGGGAGAGGAGGAGCTGTTTCCTGGGAGGCATTATTTCGAGGTCCCTGAAAGGTTTGATCTTGCTAAGTTGGTGGCTGGCACGTATCATCATTTTGGTTTGTTGGGTTCCTGAAACTGAGAGGGAGTACTGTAAAAAACGGAATGGTGAGTTGGACAAAGAATGGAAGGGACAGTGCCCTTATAAAGGGTAGTTAAGGGGGCGCGTGGCGGGGTTGGAAGAAGATATCGAACATGCAAAAAGGTGGATGTGGCAGCTTCGGGAGCGGCATGGATATGTGTTGGCTTCTTATGATAAAATAAATAAACAGTGTTCTATTTGGATTCCTTTGGATGATAAGAGATGTTTCTGGAAAAGTGGAGGCATCTAGGGCCAACAAGTGGCTTCTTGGGGTTAAATTGCTTCTGATTCGGGTAATCACCTCTTTACTCAATCTTGTTTACGTTCTACTTTACGGCCTGCTTCTTTTGTGTTCTTTTCCCCCCTTAACAGTATGTGCGTTTTTTTTCTCTTATATTAAAAAATATATATGAGTAAAAGATAAGATATATTGTATCATTCACTTTGTGGTAATTAATATATAATTTTTTTTCTTTTTAATATTTTAGTATATAAATAAAAGAATTTTACATATAAATGATAAATCAAAATCTATAATTTTTAAACATATATTTTTTAATTTTTTAATAAACAATAATATAAATAAATTTATGTTAAACAATAAAAAAAATTCAAATGGAGTAAAGATAGTGGAGTGGAGGGATAGTTCATGTACAATAAACCTCTTACCATAGTGTCAAATACTGTGGTATACGGTTTACCGCTTGTACATGGTACGCGGTATAAATATTTTCACGTTTTGTTATTTTATCACGGGGTATATTGCAGTATTTCACAATATATAGCACACTTCTCACATTTTGTATGCATTTTTGCAAAAAAATCACAGTATACCGCAAATATCACATGGTACGTATTACGGTATTTTATTTTTTTGCGGCTATTTTTTTTTCATTTTACATAAAAAATATCATAAATATATAAAACATTAAAATATAAATAATACACATATTATAAAATAAAAATTTACTTTTTTTTGTTACTTTTCTTAGTTAATATAAAAATTTAATAGATGGTAGCCGCTTGAAGGTCCTTATAGTGTTGAATAATATCATCCAATTGGATTTCTGGTGTATGCTAGCACAACTGAATATCTTCTATCATATATATTTTATTTATATTTGATAAATTATGATGAGAAAAATTAGAATACATATAAAATGTGTAAAAATAAATTATTAAATAAATTATGTTAATCTTAAAATAATATTCTAACATTTTTTTTTTTTTTTATAAAAACAATAATAGTATGTGGCAAATTATACCATTCAGTATACCTTAAAAATTCAGAATATGATATAACTAATGGTAATGGTATTTAATACCTTAACCCTCACTAATTAAAGGGAAGGAAGTCTGGATTGAAAACTTTTGCCTGCCATGTGATTAGGGGGAGGCAGCTGGCGTAGGCTCGAGATATCAGAATATTGTAGAATCCAAGTTAGGGTCCTTAAATTTAAGATTAGATGCATTATAACTACTCTTCGAATTTGCCTAAATTTTCTTTATTAGAGTTTAGGAAAATATAAATTTTGTCCGATACTTCTTAAAAAAAAGTTAAGTTCACTGTTATACATGATCTGATAATTCTCACTCAATGAGGAAACAACAAATCAGCTTTTCTTTCATTTCTTTTGATAGAAACATATCAGTTTTTCTTTTAATTATGTTTGGTATAATACGTATAAATCATTAATTAGAAATACAGGTTTTACTTCGCAATTTCCATTCCATGTAATCTAGGTATATATTCTTTTTTGTTCTGTTTCTGCTTTTTTAACTAGTAGCTAACTAGTCTTACATAAATAAATTCAACCCCACCAATTTATTATGAGAAGGGTAAATTTAGAAAAGAAAGAAAAAGAGAAAGAAAACATTAACCTTATGTAAAGGTTATATAAGAAAGCAATTGGTAAAAGCAAGAACTATTTGTTTTAAAGAATGGGTATGTTTCAGGAAAGAGAAGAAAATAAATATTTGTTTGAAGTGTGGTTCGAATGCTCATCGAGGGTTTCCTTATCATAAGCCCTCTAAGTGTGCTGTTATTCCTAATTAAGTGACTTGGTATGTGCAAGAAATGTTCCACAAAGCGCAGAACAAATAAATCTAGTGGTGAATCTTCTGAGCATTCTACTCTTTCCGTCTTAGAATGGTTGCATTGTTCCAGTTTCGCACGTAGACCAAAGTGGCCTACTATTTTCTCTCTTTTTCCCAATTATGCCCTTTTCTTCTTCGTCCCCCCCAAGCTCCGGTTGCCCACCCTTTCTTTGACTCTCTCTGACTTTTGACGCGTCGATCGCAGTCGCCCTCAATTGCTCTTTGCTGTCCTCCTCCGCCATTATCCTCTATAGTTGTCCTCTGTCACACTCTGCCCGCTCTGTCACCTCTATAATCGTGCTCCAGAAGCACTCAAATCTCGTCCCTTTGCCTCTGTCAAGTCAATTCCATTCCCAATCGTGTCCCTCCGCCTCGACGCATCCCTTTTATTTTGCCGTCCTTTCCATCTTGTTGTCCTTTCGATCTCATCGTTTCTTTCTTTTCAGCTAGACCTTGCCATTTCCCTTTAATTGCACTTGGCGCAGGAAGCCGATGGTTGAATTAGACCAGGCGATGATGAAGGCACTACTAAAGGGAGACGCCGATTGATGACTTGGCAGGAAAAAGAAGTGAGGTCAGGCAGTTTAAAGGGATGAGTACAAAAGGGTAGAATAGTAATTTTATTGGCTAAAACTTTCTAAAAAGCAAAATGGAGCAATCAATTTGTGATAGCTTAAAATGAAAAGTGGTGCAACCTCTCTGGGAAACCCCGCGGGAGGGGGGTACTATGCAAACCCACCCCTTAGTCTCTTGCTTTGTTTACCTCCAGCCTAGCATCTACACCCCTTGAATCTCAATTTGAGCTTCATGCTGAACCTCAATCTCACCAAGAAAGATGGAAGAAGATAAAGAAGATAAAAGCTGGTGCAGTAAATGATTGTCAAGATGTCAGGAAAAAGGCTCATGCATAGGTTGGCTTTATTTTAACATTTAGCTATGTTTCCATTTGCTAAGGTTATATTCTGGTAGCTTCATATGCATGCTTAAGTTCCTCATTCACTGTTATTTAAGACGAACTCGTTGGTGTCCATTGTTAGCAAGAACTCCATTGACCAACCAGAAGTAGAGGGAGCCAATCATAAACGTAAGGAATCAAGAACCAACAAACTCATGGTGAAGTGTCAACAATTATTCTCTTCCAATGATTCCATCATGGATACAAATTTCCTATTGAATCGCCTAACTCAAACAACATATTGGGAATGGCAGGTTTTGTCGAGCATTAAAAATTCAGAGCTTAATTGGATCCAGGAAGCTCTTGGCATCTAGTAATGTAGCCTATATGGCATCCTTCTCTTATTTCTTTGCTCTTTTCTCTTTGAGTACAAAAATAAGAACTGATGGGAAGTGTAGTGATGATAGGTTAGCAAAATCCGTTAATCACACATATTCTTTCATGGTGGATGAATAAATGGGTAAATACCCATTATGGGGCGGAGATGGGTAATAAAGCCAATTTATCTGGCATGTACAAGTGAGTGATTGGTTTAGTTTATTCATGATAAATAAATCCATCCCGTTTATCCGCCAAAATTGCAAAGTGTGTAATTTAATATTTTTCATATCTACCCCATTCAACATATTTTTCCTCAACCTTCGATCAACTTGTGGTCACTGGAGTCACCTTTTTTATTACATAACAATAGTAAGATTTACACCTCATTTATACCCCTTATAATAGTCGTTTGTGAAGCAATAAACCACGAACTCATAAAGTCTATAATTTTGGAGGAAAAATCATGTGGGGTGTGATTACCAGCTAGTGATGAGCACTAGTGGGAAATTACCCATTGGTGGCTACTTGCCGCTTCAAGGGTAAGTTAAAATCTATGGGAGCTAATAATGGTGTTGTGCAAATTGCAAGTATATGGTTGTTGAATGAATAATAAAACCGGTGAGATTAGGTTATGTCCACAGGGATTAAGTGCTAAAGAAAACTAAGGTAGTTAAGAATTTTAAAAAGAAACAAAAAGAAATTAAATGTTTGTATTAAAAAAAAAGTGATATTTGATCAACATAAATAACTAATTGCAACTATTAATTGTTATCAATTAATATGGAAACAAACACTAACTATTACTTATAAGCTTAATTAAGTGACCATGAGGAATAAATTTTCCTAGAGCAATTGATCTTCTTGGAGTCCACTTTATGCTTGTTTCTTTATTGGCAATAAGAAAATTTTATTAAAGAAAATACTAAAATTTCAAACCCAACACCAAGAGACCTAGAAGTACAAAAACACAACCCTTACAATTACAAACATTATCTTAGAGGAAAAGATGATGAAGTAAAAATCTTTAAACCCAATAATACGATACCAAGGATAAAACCACCCTGAGAAAATATCAAAGTGAAACCACCCAGAAAATTCCAAAAACCCAAAGGCCAAGCAAGTAACCCAAGCCCAGAACAAAATACACAACAAAACCCAAATTTTTTTTTTTCAAAAAGAGCCATATCTTGGTGGAATATGAAATACTGGTATATTTTCCATGCTCATTTTTTGAAACTTGATCCCCTATTCCAAACATTTCAATTCATTTTTTATTTCGAATCCTTTGGCCGAACACCCATCTTCTTGCGCCCTTTTTTTTTTTTCTAAATCTTTACCTTGTCAAGATTTTCCATGATTTCCAAGGCAAGTTCATCACACCCGTCTAAAGAGTCTTCCAACCTTTTTAAATTCTTCAACTCCCGGTTTGAGGACCCAGTACATGACACATAATTTGCAATTAAGTTTCCTACCGCAAAATCAACTTTACTAATATTGGCCCCATTACTAAAAGATGTTGGCCCACAATTTTCTCCTAAATTAGTCCCATTAGATTTAGCTAGAGAAACAAAATTATGCCCTAATTAAGTTGGCCCATTAAGCCTTAACTCCCTACAACATACCCAGCCCACTTTCAAAGGATTGGAAGAAACCCTAATCTGAGATATAACCAACCTACCGCAACTATAAGGGACACAACTGGTGGCTTCCTGTAGGACTGTTAATGTCTGCGCTATTTGTTCGACATTGCCATTGACTGACCTATACCGAGATGCCTCAATCGCGTCACCAGTCCTCCTAACACCTTCACCACTATTGTGAATCCTTCCTCACTATCATGAATCCTTCCTCGTTTAACCGCGACCTCAGACCTTACTAGTTCTCTATTCATTTGTCTCTGCTGTTCTTTTTTCAACAGCGTTTCCTCCATGCCATTCTAACATCGGTTCTTTCACCACGACCCTAGCCAGCACAATCTCATTCACCCCTCCAAGCCCGTCACCCGTACCAAACTTTAGGTGCCATACCAACTTGCACCCACCGTCCTCGCCACTGTTTTCCAAATCTTTATCAGCCACAAACACCAGTTGCTACTTAAATCGATACCACCCATGTGATTTAACTTCTTCCTGTATGATTATACTTGATCAACTTAATCTCCTGACTTCAGACAACTGAAGAAAACGCCCAATGTAATTTTATTTAAATGATAAAAACAAGTCCCATCCATTTGATCATTAGGACAATAAATGAATGCAATGTATCTTCAAGGCTTGAGAAACATAAAGTTCATACCATTGAAAATGTTGAAAAATTTGATGGGTGTGGGAAGGTGCTTGTGATGGTTGTGCAGGGTTGTCACTCACCAAGTTGAAATTTGGATGATTCTTTCAACTAGAGTTATAAGTCTGTGAGTATAGATCTTGGGTTTACCTCTTAAGGTTGTTGAAGGCATTTATTTGTTCATAGAGACATTCTTTGAAAGAAAGTAAGGTTGGATAATTGCTAATGGATTGATCATTAGTTTCACAAATGTGACAAATAACTTTTTCAACAAATTTCAATTGGCTAGTTTTCTTCATTTTTAGTGCTTTAACATTTCTTGCTAAATATGCAAATTTTGTTTAAAGATCATTATCTTCTTTAAGAGGGTAGATACCCCATAAATCTTACATGTGGCCTCATAGGTACTAGCGGTGTCCCAATTCTATGCATTCTCTACTAGTAGATCTAGGCAATTCATTAACTTATTAGGATCTTTATCTTTAAATGTTCCATTGTACATTAATTCCTTCATTTGCTTTTCCCTAGGTGTCAGATCTTTGTAAAAATGTAAGACTATTCTCCATTTCTCAAAACCATGGTGTGGGTAAGTATTAAGTAAATCTTTGTATCTATCCTGATATTGGTAAAATTTTCTCATGATTTTTGTGTGAAACTAGTGATTTGCCTTTTGAAAGAATTTTTTCTATGGACAGGGAAAAAGTTTTTCAAAAATTGTTGTTGTAGTTCATCCTATGAATTAATAGATCTTGACCTAAGATTTTGTTGTCATGTTTTAGCTTTATCTTTTAAAGAAAAATAAAAAAGCTTAAGTTTGATGGTGTTCATGCTACAATTTAGGTTATTATATGTGTGACAAACTTTCTCAAATTCTTTCATATACAAATATGGATTTTCAAAATCAGTCTGGGTCATTATGTAGAGAATGATTATGCTTTTAGTCATTGATGTGTTCAACCATGCTTGAAGAACATGAAGATTCTCTCACTAGTCTACCACTTGATATACGTGACTAAGCTATCATATATAATAATAATAATATAATAATAATAATAATAATAATAAGAAAAATTGATGTGATTAAACGAAAAGGGATGAGGTTTAACCTTTCATATGACGAACATAAGAAGTAGGAGGTTTAATCTTTTATTCAAAGACAATAAAAATAAAAAAAATAAAGAGAAAACAAGATGATAAAAAATAAATTTGTACTTTAATCTTACTTCCCCAACAATGACGCCAAAAACTTGCTGCACTTTAATAGTTGTAACCCACGTATAGGTTGTTACAAGTAGTAAAATCTTAGGAGCTGAGTATCGAT
Source organism: Aquilaria sinensis (assembly GCA_005392925.1). NCBI lineage: Eukaryota > Viridiplantae > Streptophyta > Magnoliopsida > Malvales > Thymelaeaceae > Aquilaria > Aquilaria sinensis. The sequence goes on along the minus strand of SMDT01002839.1, from coordinate 121,658 downwards.
CATTAGGGAAATGAATTAAAAAATACAAGTTTATAGAAGTTAACCAAGAAAATTTTGATATAAAGTGTGAACACATGTAAATTGGAAACTCAAATGAAAAGAAATAGCTAAGGTTAGAGGATCCACTTTTGATATATCAATTATAATTAATTTTAGCCCACCTTTCCACTCAATTGGGATCCACACAAAAAGGATGTCTCAATCAAATAATTTTGTAATCAAATTCCAAAAACATTAGGCATAAGTTGGTATTATCCTTCATTTATCCTATAATGTTAACACTTGTCAATGGGTTTAAGTATCTATGATGTCAATCTTTGTCCATAATAGCGCAATATTCCAATGTATCATTGCCAGTAGGGCCACACTCTATAAAAAAAATCAAGTAACCTTTGTGTCAATGATTAACTATGATGAATCAAAACTTTCACTTAACAAGGAGGATTGCTAAGTTGATTAAGAAAGTAAATATTGATAACATTAAGATCCATTTAAATTTGCCATAGCTTTTATACTAAAAGTTTCACTTTTTCATATTAGCAAAAGGAAAATTAGTTAGACATGATAAGAGCAAATAACATATATAAAAATAAAATAAACGTAGATTGAAATATCAAAGGAAGAAAAAAAATAAAGCACCGTGGACACAGCTTCAAGATTGAAAACTAAGAAGGCATCACACTAAGGATCATCTCCACACTCTATATATCGTTGTCGTTTGCTTCATCGTGCTCTTTATTGAACTAGTGTAAGTCCAACCCCTGGGCTTTGTTTTTATGTTATCTAGGGTATTCTAAATATAATTTAATTCAATATTCTCGCCTAGATTTATTAGATTGAAGGGAAACTCTATTCGGACATCAAAAAACAATCCTACGCATATAGACGATTCTGAATTTGTCTATGTTAGTCTAAATCCATATGTATTACTCTTTCATGTTTATTTCCAGCACCTAAATATCTTATATTTTTGCTTAATATTTTTGGTAGATCATCCTTATTCAAAATTTTGGGTTTGTGCACTCATTCCTGGTGTGATCGAAACCCTATTTGCTCCAGAGCCCCAATAAGCTATTGTAGTCTATTTGAAGTTCTTTTGGCTGTCAATTTTGAACCTTATAGCCCCTATTAAGTCTTTTCTATTTGTTGTCCATGTTGTTTCAAAGGCCTAGGAAATCTTTACTGAATAGTTTAGAGCTTTTTTGGATTTCCAAAGCGCTAGAGACCTCAAAAATAAATTGTTAATCGAAATCAAATTTTTTCATTCTAACTTCTATTTTTATAGCCATAAAATGAGTATATAACTCATTGTGTTGGCTGCTGTAATTTTAGGATCGTCATCAAGAAAGGCTCCCGATATAGTTCCGAGTAGGCACAAGGCCACTAGAGACACCTTGCAACCTTTTTTGCCTACTAGATAAAATTTTAGCCTAGACGTCAAGAATGTTAACCTTCCAAGTATCATTTAGAAAATTTTCAAATTTTAGCATATTTTTTAATAATTTATCTTCCTAATCTTTTGTAGGATTTGTTCTAGGAAATCGTCCATTTTTACAAGGCTAATTCACACTAGGTAAGAAGGGAAGAACGGGTTAGTTCTTGTGGACCATCTTAAGCAAAAAATAAGCATTAATTTGAATAGTAAATTCTTAGTAAACAATTAGGCTAAATAAAATCTTTAAAAGCATAGGCAATATGGGTAGATTAATTAAATTAAATTTTCTAGAATTTTATTTTATTTTAATTTTTTTTATTGAGATGTAATTTTAATTGATTAGTTGAATGGTTGTAATGATATGATATATGATGTAGAAGTACACTAGGTCTATTTGAATAAGCCATGTCAGTACCATGTTTAAGGTTGGAAAGACAAATATTACTAGTACTATATTTAGGGCTGACAGACTTGCTAGCATTATGATTAAGGCCAAAAGCAACCGTTGGTGGCATGATAGGCCATAATAAGTACTATAAATCGGTAAATAAAGGATTAGACACGTAAATGTTAAATGACTTACTTGGAAAGAATTCACAAGAGAGGAGATGAGCATTTTTCATAAATATACTTAAAAAATATTATTGATTGTCATGTCATCATGCAAAACTAAACCAAGATAAAAAGATAAAAAAAATAGGATGCACTAGAATCATGACACTCTACTAAGAATAGTTAAAATAAAATAAGCTATGGTTATGCATCAATTGGTTGTTGCATATGAATGATATTTGTCATACATGGAACTACTTTAAGTAAAAGATTTTAAGAGTAAGATAAAACATGAGGCATGCAAAGTTGGCAGTGGACCATATTTGCTTGACCTGATGAGCCGTAAATTTAAAAAAGAGGTTTGGAACAAATGATTTGAACCCAAGAGTCATGTTAGGGTGGTGGTTGACCATCCCTACTCGTGACCCGATATTGATATAAAGTTTGGAAATATGATTTGCGCACTGTTGGACCATAGTTGGTAGCGGACCATGCTTATGGCTGGTATCAAAAGGTTCTACCTCGGCATAGGTATCCCGAGATGCTATGATTTGGTGGCATCCCTAATGATATTGCCTAAAGACTTATCCTGATAGTGGGTGATGTACACACTCATCACCCTAGGTTTGTCCGACGGCATTCAAGTATTAGACTAAACACCAGACATACAAGGTTGGCGGTGGACTGTATTTGCATGACCTGACAAGCCATAAATTTTGAAGAGAGGTTTGAAACAGACGATTTGAATTCAAGAGGCATGTTAAGGTAGCGACGGACCATCTCTAATCATAACCCGATATTGATATAAAGTTCGGAGATATGATTTGTGCACTGTCGGACCATAGTTGGCCGGGTTTCATGCTTATGACTAATATCATAAGAGGCTCTACCTCGACATGGGTATCTTAAGAGGGTACGACTTGGTGGCATCTCTAGTGGCACTGCATAAGAGTTATTCTAAAAATAGGTCATGTACACACTCACAACCTTAGGTTCGTTCGATGACATTCAAGTATTGGATTAAACAAATTGATTAAAGCGATATGATTTAATCAATAAAAGGAATTATGCATATACATATTAGTTCAAGCATCACAGTAGGACTTTAGTGCTGTTGTTATGATGTTGCATGAAATTGTTCTTTGATTAAATTATTGTAACTTAAAATTTATTATTCAATTGTTGTTTGTTGAGGGAATATTAGGACTCACGTGATGGGCTTGATATTTCCCCCTTATTGAGCAAGTGATGCTCATCCTCCTTTTAAATTCTTTTCCTTAGCTGAGTACTATGAGAAGATGGGGTATGCTGAACCATATGATGAGGTTTAAGATGTAGAGCAGACTGAGTGCTGACATGCTGTAGCCCCTCGAAAATTGGTTGGGATTGGATTTTAGTTCATGTGTTTTTTTTTTATAAATAATATGGATCATTAAATTTGGATCTTTATTTGTATTTTGGTTTCCTGGGATTATTGTTTAATTATTCTAATTTCCTTGACACTTTTATTAATTGGAAAAAGAAATAATTTTTTTAAAAGGGGTTTTTTTACCTCATATTTCTTAAATTATTTTAATTAATTGCTTAGTAAATCTTAGGAATCAAGATATTTTCCAAAATTAAAGTTTATAAAATTGGGGTTGTTACAAAGGTGATATAATTTAATCAATAAAAGGAATTATGCATATGCATATTAGTTCAAGCATGCTAGTAGGACTTTGGTGTTGTTCTTATGATATTGCATGAAATTGTTCTTTGATTAAATTACTGTAACTTAACATTTATTATTCAATTGTTATTTTTTGAGGGAATATTAGAACCCATGTGATGGGCCTGATACTTTTTTCCTATTGAGCAAGTGATGCTTATCCTCCTAAATTCTTTTCCTTAGGAGGGTACCATGAGGAAATGAAGTATGCTGAACCATGTGATGAGGTTTAGGATGCGGAGTAGAATGAGTGAGGGTACGCTGTAACCCCTAAAAAAACTGGCTAGGACTAGATTTTAGTTCATGTTGTTTTTTTTAAATAACATGAATTGTTGAATTTGGATTATTATTCGTATTTTGATTTCTTGGGATTATTTTTAATTATTTTGATTTGCCTTAACACTTTTATTAATTGGAAAGAGAAATAAATTAAAATTTTTTTTTACCTCATATTGCTTAAATTATTTTTATTTAATTGCTTATTAACTAAAGGAAATTAAAATATTTTTTAAAATTAAAATTTATAAAATTGGGGGTGTTACACTCACTTTACCTAGGAACTAGCTTAATTTCATCTTCCCCCACTGCCTATTTGTAGAGCCTTAGGGAGAGGGTAGGTGAAATGGTAAGGTAGGTAAAACACAAATCAACAAAGGTGGCTTAAACTTCTTTTAATTTTTCAACCATCGTCCACATCAATTCAACTCTTCCTCAAAGCATAATATTTGTAGATATTCTTTAGCTTAGAAATGATAGCTTGATTATTCAAAACTGATATCTGTAGCTGAAGTTATGACTTTTCTATCGAAACTGCTCTTCAGCTCACTACAAAACAAATGGTCTCAGTTAGAATTAGATTTCAGCAATGAAAACAATCAAACTAGTTCTCAGTATATAAAGTAGAGTTTAAGATCTTTGTATGGGCTTTTATATGGATCTAGAATCACCCAATTCTAACATCTACAATTTTAGATATAATTTTTCTCGTGAAGGATCACTAAGCATGCAAATGTTGGAAATGGTTTTGTTTGTGATCCAAATTTGGTCTTCTCTATCATTCAATTGGGTTGGACCATGAATTAAACATTGAAGATGATTAAGGCCCCGATCATTGGTTTAAGAGTTGTGAGATGTCATACATACGAGTAGTTATTTAGCATATTTTGTAAATGAATATTTTCAACTTTATAAGAATGAATAGTATCTCGTGTATGAATAGTAAATATGTATATGAACAGTAGTTGATGTATGGACAATGAAACATGGTGAATAAATACCTCGCATATGAACAATAAATATGCATTTAAACAGTAAATATGCATGAATAGTAATTCAATGGAATAACTACTTAGGTTAGAGAAATTAATCATATTCAAAGTATATAATGATGATTTAAACTCTTAATAATTATACATTGATGAGTATTCATTACAAGTCATTCATGTAGTGAGAATTACACCACCCAGAAAAAAAAGTTGATGGTGATTGACTCCCAAGAACAGTAACCGATATAGCTACTTAAACTTAGGTATACTCTAACCATCAAAATTTTGTTTTTGTTACAATTTGCTTTCAAGATAAAAAAAGATGGAAATCTATGTGTTCAAGTGAATGAGGCAAGGGAAAAAATTCTGGTGATTTTTTTCACTGTGTTTTCCTTTCTTAAATTGATATTGTTACCTTTTTGCATATTTTTACACAGTTACTTTGTAAATAAAATTATTATTGTTTAGTTCATTATACTATAGCTATTATAATATTTTTTTCTTGTCTTTTTTTGTAAAAAGTTTTTCCCACAGCAAGATAGAAGATGAACATGGAGGAAGTTGGGATCTTCATAGCTTGAACATTCACATGCCTTCCAAGTGAGTTAAGTCTGAATGATAATGAATTAAAAGCAATATTATCTATGGTAAGACAAAATCATCTCTGGTTGGTAGGAAAGTAGTTGATAAAGGGTGGTAGTGTGTTCTAATTCAGACATAGGCTTTAGAAGCTTTTTCTTATACTGGTTCTTTCTCGTATTCTGCAGCTGTCTAAACCTTTCTTACAAAAGAACAATTGAGGAGCTCACCACAATGGTATCTCCATGTTGCCCTCTATCAATCATGTGAGATTTAAAGGGTGGTTTTATTCAGGTTGAGAAACAAAAAAAGAGAAAATAGAAGGCAAAAACAGATTTCAATTTTTGGTGGTTAGGACAATAGATTTTGCAAAGGTAGGGAGCTTTTAGTTTCATCTTTGTTTTATATGCAATAGGAATTAACAGTGTAAGTATTGGTATTTGGAAAGTGAAGTAAAAAAAAAAAAAGCTTTGCATTGAGTAGGTTTCATTTTAGATAACCATTGGATTTTGTTTTGAAGATCTTGTAAAATCTACATTTAGTGAAATATATTTGATTCGTACATCTTTTTGTGATGCAAATTAACTATAGATATTTAGAAAAATAATTTTTGAAATGTACCAAAACCAGAATGTGAATATTGAAACTTATTAGAATATTAGGATATTTGCTGGCCTTTTGAAAAATGCAGGAAAAGGTTGAAATAAACCAGCATTTTCTAAGAAAATGTCACTGATTTTGTGCGTTTTCCTATTTGTTTTCCTAATACATTTGGCTAAAATAATGCTTTCACTTGCATTTTGGGGAAAAAGCTATTTAAGATATATGCTTTAGCTGCATTTCTATAATGCTAGTAAAGGCTAAGATTTTTACCAATGTCTTCCTAGTTTACATTTTTAGCTACATTTTTTAAATAGTTGGCAAATTTGTTGGTGGCATTTGAAAACACTAAGAATGCTCCAAAAAAATGTGGCTGATACTCCTTTGTAGTGGGTGTGAAGTAGTATACTGAATATTGGAAAGGATTTGGAGAAGATTTAATAAAGTCATTTAGATATAAAATTGGGAATGGAAGGAAAAATATCATTTTGGAAAGACTTGTGGGTGGGCAATTGCAAGTTGGAGTGTAGGTTCCCTAAGCTATATACTTTAGCATATAATAAGCATTCCAAAATTATTGAAAGAGGTGAGTGGGCTAGTGGAGAATAGTGTTGGGTTTGGGATTGAAGGAGGTACCAAGAGGAAGGGAAATATGTAATTTGATACTCTAATGGAGTTACTTAGAGAAATGTAGGTTAAAAAGCATTTCAAGGACCATATGCGACAAAATTGTTAAGATGTAGTTACAAGTCAACCAAGAGGTCGAGAGCTTTGAATAAAATAAAAGGATTCCCTCAAAAATAAATATTTTTCATCTGGAAGGCCTTATAAGATAGACTCCTGACAAGGTTGAATTTCTTGATATGAGGATTACAACACATGTAGGAAACTTGTCTTTTTGACAACAACAACATTGAGTATATAGACCATGTTATTTACTCCTGTAGGTTCCCATTCCAGGTCTAGTTTCAAGTATCCAGATGGTTGAAAATTTCGGGGCCGAGTAGCCCCAATTGAAAATAGCTACAAAAGGAAAATCAATCTTTACTAAAAGGAAAAAAATCAATCTTTAACAAAAGGAAAATCAATCTTTACGAAGAAGTAAAAAATAGTACTATTTTGGGATGCTGCAAAAAGAATTGTTATTTGGTTGCCTTGTTTGAGGTGACATAATGCTGTTTTTTATGCTAAAACCATTGGTGACTTGGTGAATGAAATCCAAAAGATGTCATTCCTTTGGCTTTCCAGTAGGTGTAGCAATTTGAATGAAGGTTATTATAATCGCGATCTTGATTATAAGATCACATGATCTTATGATCCTGACATAGAAAATCTTGTCAAAATGTTATAGAATCAAAGACATGGTATGATTGTAGTAGGATCGTGACTAGGATTGTGAGATTGTAGGGTTGAAGGATCTTACCGATCTTACTCAAGTATTGATTTTTGTTCAGGGTAAATTATATAGATGATCCTTAATTTTTAATTATCATTTTGTTTTCATCCATAGTCTATTAACTATTATATTTTGATTCTAAACCTATTAAAAATGTTCTATTTTGGTTTTAAATCTATTAAAAATATTTCATTTTAATCCCCAATTGGATGAAATTTGTTAACCTAAGGTAACAATTTGATAGCAACTTTTTAGAACATAATTTAAATTATTTGGTAACTGTCTTACAATAAATTTAATATGTATAATAATCATTTTTTACAGTTAATAGGCATTCAAATTACCAATTTTTATTCTTTGTAAGTTGAACTTATTTTATTCACGTGGAAAAAATTATTAATTTAAGCTATCCATTGACTGTAAAAAATTATTATACATTCTAAATTTAATAAAAATCAATTACCAAATATTTAAATTAGAATTTTTAAAGCTGATGTCAGACAATTATTTTGAGATAATGAATTTCATCTTTTGGAAGATCAAAGAAAAATAATTTTAATAAATTTAAGACCAAAATAAAACAATTAATAGGTTAAGGAAAAATTATAGACACTGTACTTTCTTTTATTTGTTAATGATGTGTTTGTTTATGAATTTCTTTCAAATTTGTGTTGATTATTGTGTTGGTTATGTTGATGTATACAGTGTCTTTAAAGCTTAAACTTTAATTGTATTGTATTAATAATTGTGTCATATCATTGCTATGATACTTAAACATTACTTAACTTTCTAATATAATCGATCTTTTACATAAATTGTATTATTTAGAAAATAAATTTTCAGCTTTTAATAGAATCTTATGATTTACTATTCGATTTTATGATCCTAAGCTTACATGGTGAAAAACAATTCTAAGTAGGATTCTGATTTTGACAACCTTGATTTTAATTGCTAACGGTATATGTGGTGCCGAGACCTTATTACTTCTATTCAAAATCACATATGTAATTAGTTGGTACCTGTAACTCTTGGATCGGAGAAATATTTGTACTAGCAAACCGGAAGTCCAGCTCCTTTGTTGGCTTCTCATTAGGTTTTAACTTATGTTTTTTTAATAAATTTCTTGCAGTTAAAAAAAAAAAGCCCTGATTATCTATTACTGTGTAATTTAATAGGTCTTACTATACCGTACTCAACATTGAAAAGAGAATATCTAATTGAAAAAATAGGAAATTTTAATTGATATACAAAATAAATAAATAATTATTATGCATCAAAATAATCATTTTAAAAAATTACTCAGATGAACCAATAATGGTCCTTAGTCGTTCGGGAAGCACCTGCAACTTGGGGCAATCACTAACGAGGAAACGGGCATGGCTAGGATTGAGGACGATTGATCTTGGATCAACCGTTATCTCCTCCAGCTCCGGCAGCGAACTGAGAATCAGAGATTCAAGCTGAGGAAAAGCACCAGCGGAGAACTCCATTTTCTTTCCGACAAAAGCTCCGCCTTCCAGAGCCAAGATCCTGAGATAAGGTAACTTGCTGTCGAGCAGTGGCATCGGGTCGTGATCGAGTCCCCAATACGAGGAGGAGGTACCATTGCCGGAACCAAACTCATGGCCGGAGGTGGTGTGGAGAAAGCAGGCGAAATGTTTGGAGAGATTATCATCTTCAGTATCTTTCAAGGCCCCGCGCATCCGGAGCTCCCGGAGATTGGCGAGGCCGCAGATCTCCTCCACGGCACAGTTGTTGGTCGGGAAGTTCACCAGTGTCTGCAGTTTCACAAGCGTTCCCAATCTCAACCTGGTTTTGTGGGTGCACCTCTTGGGAAGATAGAGATGCCTCAGCTCGTACATCTGCCATAGCACGTCCGGGACTTTGATCGGAAAGGCCTCGCAATCAACCCTCAGATCCAAGGTCTGCAGACACCTGAGTCTTCCTAGTGAGCAGGGCAACCGGAGCAGCCTAGCGTTGGCTAGAGAGAGATATCTCAAGTGTATCAACTTGTGGATGTCACTCAAAGTTCTGCACCCTATGAGCTCGAGTTTCGCCAAATCCAGCACCCTGATTTTTTTGAAATTGCAGAAGAATGCTGCCATGGATTGTCCCGTGACAAGCAGCAGGACGGAAAGAAGGAAGACATGAAGCGCGAAATCTTTGAAGCTAGACCTTCTGCGACGATCCTGGAGGTGGTGCGCAATCTTGTGGGACAGAGAACTGGTCGCTTCCGCATCATGGGCCCGAACATTGTCGGAGAAGTACATGAAGGACCGAAGGCGGGGGTTCTTAACGCCCAGAATCCTGAAGCTTCCGCACATGGTAAGCCTGCGAACAACGCTGATGGGGGTCACTCTGGGCGAGTTGTCTTCATCCGGGCGGTCGAATAAGTAGAGGAAATCCTCCTGCCTTGCTTTGGTCATGCAGAAATCTCGCATGATATCATGCATCCGGCATGTTTTGATCCTGGAGCTGTCTGGGCTTCGCTTCACCTCCAGGATCATGCCCCGCTGCAGAAACTCTATAAAGTACTGCTCCGCGACGTCTTCCATCGTTTCCTGCCCCACGACGTGCGACAGGAAACCCTCTGCAATCCACATTTTGATCAGTTTCCCTACGTCCATCTCGTATTCTTTAGGAAAATAGGCAAGGTAGAGGAAACAGGGTTTCAATTGGTAGGGCAAGTTGTCGTAGCTTAAGGTCAGAATATCTTCAACTTTTGTATCGAGGCCCCTTATGTAGGATCGAACGTCTCTGTGCACTTTTTCCCATTTCTCGTATGATGCGTAACCATCTGAAGCCAATATTCTTCCCAGCACAGTAATGGCTAATGGCAGGCCATCGCAACGCTCGGCCATTTCTTTACCCAACAGTTCCTTTCGATTTCTTTCGAAATCTGAGCAAGAGAATATATAAAGATAAAGCAGATAAAATAACAAATAATAATTGATAAAAAAATAAATAAGAACTCATAAAAGAATAGATAAAAACTGATAAAATATATAAGAACTGGTAAAATAAAAGTAAAAAAAAACTAGGAACAATACAAAAAATGAAACAAAAAAAAGAAGAAAAAAAAAAGAGAAAAACCAAGTAGAAAAGCAAAGGAAAATAAACTGAGAAACAAACCAGTGGGTAACAAAAGAAAAAAAAAGGGAAAAAATTGTGAAGAAACGAAAAAAAGGAAATGGAAAGAAACGAAAAAAAAAAGAAGAAGGGGACTGGGGAAAGAAACAAAAAATAATAAAAACAATAAAATAAAAAAAACAACTGGATGGGGTGCTGTTGGGAAAAGTGAAAGAAAAACTGGAAAAAAAATTAAAAAGAAAATAAAATGAAAAAATGAAAATAAAAAAACAATAAATAAAAAATTAAAAAAAAACATAAAAAGAAAACCGAAAAATTGTGATAACACCAAAAAGAAACGACCAAGGAATAAAATCTGAAAAACAAAAAATCCAGATGAAGTTAACAAGTGAAAAGAAAAAACTAGAACCAAATAACCATGCACAACATGATGTACCCGTGTCAGGTTGAAAAAAGGGGAGCAGAGGATGCGACAGTGGAGTAGATTTCATTTTTAACAAGGGTAGTATAGTAATTTTTCTAAACCACCGGCAGATGCCCGTTTGTTGAGACCTACACATACGCCCGACTTACACAAGTTTACGCCCTTTATTTTAGTCATTTACAGTATAAGATTTATATCTAATCTGAACTGTTCGATCAATATATGAGAGGGTCTTTTGATCTAGTATTCTATACTGAACAATAATTTTAAGAGATATACATGTGTTTATACTACATCTACACTCATACCGCATACATAAAGAATGTCACTTTTATATATGGTGTTCACATAAAAGGTAAAAGAAGTTCATACCTAATGAATACAATGTTCATATATTAATTTATGTAAGTTCCTGTTTTTTGGTACACTAATATATGTATATATTCATATCAATATTTCATCGTATAACTCTTTTTTTTTTTTTTATGTTTTTGTTTATAGTTTTTGATTGAGTATTAGAATAGTTTACTGTTATGACTATACATTTGGACATGTTTGAATACTATAATTTTTGCTTATGAATATTTTCTTTATTATCTAAGTTCAATTAATGAAGTATAACATGTAAGTTGATGTAAAGTGGTCTCTGGAGACAGAAAAAAAAAATGAATATCACACTTTACTGATATTTCCTAATTCAACATTGTTAATGATCAACAATTATTAAAATTTGACTGTTGCAATTTTTGATAAGGGGAAAAAAATTCTATCCTAACAATAAAAAAAAGTTAATTAACAAATGGAGTGCTAATTTAAATTACTATTGACTATCGGGTGTCAGTAAATTCAAAGTATGGGATAAATATCGTTTTTATAGCCACTACAACACGCTGAAAAAAAATGATTAGCTAACGGATGATTGATGATTGACAGCGTTAGGGAGCAAGAAAAGGGAAAAGGGAAGGCGTAATTATATCATATTGACTACCTGTGGCTGTGGAGGCTCTAGCAGTTGCAGGAAAAGCGATGGACTTGAACAAATCCCAACTCTCCGCTGGTCCTAAGCACTTCAAGTCGAGAAGAAAACCTTGTCCATCACCATGCGTGGCTACTTCCCGGTTTCGCGAGGTGAGCAGAAACTTGGTCTGGCTCCCTGGTTCTAAAGGGAAACCATGCTTCAGGTCGTCCCAGGCCTTGGTGCTCCAGATGTCGTCCAGTACGACCAGACACTGATTGTCCCTCAAGAATCCGTACAGCTTTCTCGACAGCTCTTGGGTGGTTCGACAGTCAACAGGGACCCCGAGAGAATTCAGAATATCCTCCCAGATATCCTCCTTCTTGAAGAAGGGCGACACGTAAGCCCAGGCCACACGATTCTGGAAATGGCCTATGATCTCTGCGTTCTGGACCAGTATTTTGGCTAGAGTGGTCTTTCCTGTACCCGCCATGCCACAAATGGAAAATATGTTGGCCCCAGTGTGTGTCTCACCCACCAGAACTGAGGTCATTTCTTGGATTTGGACGTGAAGTCCCACAATCTGGTTCTCCACTGGTGTATGAGGATAAGTACGCAGGTCGTGGGTGTGCACCCGACCACCAGCGTCACTCATCGGGCCTAACCCAATTTCCTGAAATTTCCGGTTTAGATTTTTCAGATTATGGCTGAGTTTTTCCATCTGCGACTTGATCCTATGGAGCCTCCATGTTTCTCTCAAGATGCAGGCGTATCTCTTGAAATAGTTTCGGCAGCCTGGTCTTCTCTTGGCCGCGATTTTGAGGTTGTAAGTTTCGATGATGTCCTCGATGTCGTAAGCTCTGTCTCTGGCCTCGTTGATGCACCGGCGCACTACCTCGCGGTCGGTTGGCCTCGGCTCTGCATCTTTCAAGAAACTCCGGATCGTCTCGAGCTCCTTCAGCAATTCGGTCACTTGCTCCTCGATGCCGCTCAAGAATATTGCCTCTTGTGCCACCAAACTCGCGAACTGTGTCACGGCGGAAGAGAGAATTGCAGCTCCTTCCGCCATGTTTGATTTGCCAGCTAGCTGCAGTACTCACTGATCCACCCGGTGCGTGGGAAGGCTATAAAAATACAAACTTCGACATGCTTTGTTCGGGTGTGCAAGCAATTCCCGAGAATCTCCTCTCGGCCGACTGCTCAAGCTAAGAACAAGAGTATATGAGCTGAAGTGAAGGACAGGGAAGTGATGGCCCACGTAACGCTGCTCTTTTCCTTCATCTCTTGTAGTTTAAGTAAAGAATGGTGATAAAAAGATACTTCTTAATTGGGTACCTACTTAGGCTTTAAGCTCTACATAAGAGAAATATATGCACCAATATTAGATCAAAACTGTTAGTCTAAGTGCAATTAAAAACTTTGATAAAATTAAATTTTATAACCAAATTCACACAACTAAACATCAATTACAAACCAAATAAACGTAATCAAAACATAAAGAGAGATAAAAGAAATATCACTTTCATTTATAGAGATTTAATTAACTCCATCAACGGAATCTAATCATCTCTATCTTTATAAATTAAGATTATAATAATGTTTTCTAAGAATAAAAGTTTTGGGTTGGGTTCGGGCCCGAATACGAAATAAATGGGCACATTCATAGCTTATATATGTCAACCCAAACCAATCCTAATCTAATATATGTCAACTCAAACCAACCCTAACCTAATATATGTCGGGTCGGTTTCAGGTTTTGTCTATTTTCTGCGACCTGAATAGAAATCATTCCATTGGAAACATATAGCACATTCTTAACTTGAAAATAAAGCATTCCACAAAAAAACATAACATAGTCTACACATAAAATTAAAAGTTTCATAATATAAGCTTTTAAACATAAAGTATCCAAGTAGGGATGAAAGCCAAAACAAGAAGGATGGCGCAACAATTCAACATGCAGCCAACGACACCAACATGAAGCCAACGCCAAAAGTTCAGCAGCAGCCAACACCAATTTCCAACAGAAGAATCTTCAGCAGTAGCCAACACCAATAACTGAATAGAAGATTATGCCAGTGTAATTAAGGTGTTAAATACTGTTACCATTAGATATACCATACCTATATTTTTAAGATACACCGTACGATATATGGCACCGCATATTGTTACTTTTTTTACAAAAAAAATGTTATAATATTATTTTAAATGAAATAAATTAAATAACTTTTTTTGCACATTTTTATATATATTCTAATTTTTCTAATCATAAATTTTCAAATATAAATAAAATATATATGATAGAAGATATTTTTTATAAAAAAAAAACATAAAAAATGTTATATATAGAGAAAAATAAATATTACTCAGCAAAAAAACAATAATTTATTGATACAAGAGAAAAAAATAAATAATACTTTAATAACAACAATACATTTTCTAATACACAACAAAAAAAGGAAGCAAAAGTAAAAGAAAAAGTAACCAAAAAATAAAAGTAAACAATTATGTTAAAATATGTGCATTAATTATATTTTACTATTTTATACATTTATGTATGACATTTTGATGTAAAATAACAAAAAAAAAATATCGTACATATGTACGCAAAAAATAGAATGCCGCGATATGTATCCATTGGTATTTGTGGTATATAGTAATTTTTTTACAAAATATATATAAAAAGTTACGATATGTGAAATACAACTGTATTTCATATAAAAAAATGATAAATGTAAAAACATTTATACCACATACCGCTTACCTGCGATAGTGTAATTAGTGTTGGATTTGTTCCTCTCATGACTTATGTTTATTTAATTTTGATGATAACAAAACATATTTATTTTTTTTTGTTTCAAGGCTTTATTTAAAGATTTACACCTTGGTTAGTCATTCATAAAGTCTTGATCCTTGCTAGAAAAAAAGTTTTCTCAAGTATATATCAAGTATTTTTAGTGATTCAAGCATTACTTGTGAATGAAGAAATCTCCTTAGCAAAAAAGCTTTTTGAAGTTTGGAAGTCTGGAAGCAAGGAAATCCCGGAACTACAATTTCAACAGGGTGAAACATTTTCAACGTGTTGAAACTGGAGTCAGTTTTCGAACCCGAGAGAATTTTATTTCTGGACAAGAAAATCATTCGAGTAAAATTTTTTTAACTGGGTGAAACTGGAGTCAGTTTTTGAACCCGAGAGCATTTTATTTCTGGATAAGAAAATCATTCGAATGAAAAATTTTCAACTGGGTGAAACTTGGATTCCAGACCTGCTCGTGATTTTCCGATTCAAAAAATCTTTGAAAATTAATTATAAATTCATGTCACGTCAGATTTCCACGTGTGTAAAGCGTTGACAGGTCATTAATTACCAATATAGCTGTCGGAGGTCAAAACTTGGATTTTGTTATCGGACAGAATTTTCAACAGAGTGAAAATATTTCACCCGGGTGAAATTAGGCAACAGACGCAAAAACCTGTCAAATTTGACAGCAATGGTCACCTGTTTTCTTGGAGACTTTTTTGACCTCCCAACAGTTGTTCAACGTCTCTTTAGCCCCCAAATGAGCATAAGTACATGAAGAAACACCTTGGAAGCAACTCTTGGACATTAGAAGTGAAGATTCATCATCAAATACTTATAAAAGTGTTCATCATTTGAGAAAAGAGCCAAGAGTTGTGCTTCACTTGTATATCTAGCTTGAGTGCTATTGTGTGAGCTCGTGAGTGTGTAAACATTTCAAGTCTTAGAATCTCTTGAGTGTAGAGTGGTTTTTAGTGAGCCTTGAAGAAAACTAGGGAGTGGTTTCTAGTGAGCCTTGGAGAAAACTAGAGATTGATTGGGTATGAACATTGAAGAAAATACCATTGTAATCTTGATCAAGAGGTAGTGGAGGAAATCTCAAGTGGACAAGCTTGAGGAAAGGACGTAGACTCCGGTTGGTGGAGTTGAACCTCTATAAATCCCGGTGCACTTTTCCTTTGTCTCTCTTTATATTTTGCTTTATATTTTCCTTATACTTGCTTAGTTTGTTCTTGATTTTTGGTTAAGTAAATTTAGTTGTAAAATTTGATTTTGCAAAAGTTTTTAATACAACTAATTCACCCCCTCTCTTGGTTGCACTTGGGCTAACAATTAGTATAATTGAAAAGGTAAACTATGAAATCAATTTAAATTTGAACATATCATAAACTAACCATCAAACAACATCAATAAAGCTGGTGCAGATGGAATGAACTCCAAATCTTCAGAAAAAATCAAAGAAAGAACTTAGGAACTTAATTAAATCAAATATTCCATATTAATATAAGGCAAAATATGATTAAGTTTACATTGGTCGAGCTTTTCAATTTCATGCAACCGTTATTCAATATTGATATTACAAGAAAAATGACATATAATGACCTGCCAAATCCATGACTATAGTCAGTAAAATTCATCACTATAGGCTATACGGACGCTCAAAGAATGCTTTGTAAGTCCATCACTATATCCTATACTGACAGTGTCATTACTGATGCAAATAGGGCATGGTTTCAATTCTCTCACCTGTATCGTAGCTTTGAAAAGCTTTCACATTTATCCCTACTAATAGTGAATCAACTGACATGTATTCAACATTAGCAAATAAAATTAACACAAACAACACTATTAATTAAAAAAAGTAAACTTGTATATAAAAAATATCATCCAACAAGATTATTACAAAACTCACAATTCTCTGATACAAATATTCCAAGGCCAAAATACAAAAAAAAAAAACTTACAAGTGACCCAAGTACCAAAATCTAACAAACTCTTGGCATGCCTAAAAGTTACGATCTCAAGCTTCATCCCATGTAAAATTGTCTCTTCATGATCTTCACCTGTTAAAAGTTTAAGAAAGAGACAATACAAGAAAGTAGATATGATGTTTAACAATATGGTACACTAACATTAGATAATACATGAAAAAGTTCTATCTTCCTAGGGTGAATATGGAGTATGACAGTGTTGCTTTTATAGTTTCAAAATAAACGGAAAAAATATTACCTCTCTAATTTCCTCTAACAATAGTCTTTCACAAGAACTAGGAAAGTCTAAGAGAAAATTAAAGGAATAAAGGCACTTAAAAGAGGATGCCAATGTGATATTAGTCTCAAAACAAGCATAAACTTTCAAGAAATTGAAGATCAAACTCAAGTGTGTAGCAAAACTTAGCCAGCTTGCACCAGTTAGTCTTCATTTCATTCTTTTTTTCTTTTTCGTTCCCACTAAAATCTGCACCTAAAGAAGCATTAACCTGTTCCTGAATTTCAATTTGTTCATATATTTGGCCTTTCGCTCACAACTTACCTAAAGAAGAAACATTTGTATACCCATTTAAACTTGTATCCTTGGTCTTGATTCCAAGTATATGGGATGTTCATGTGAAATATTCCAGCTACCAAAGAGTAGATAGATAGACAAACAGTCCTTGAACTTATAAAGATCTTTAATTGTGGTGATGCGAGAAGACAAGAGAGATATAAGGACCAACAAATCTGAATTTTATATTCATAGATTGTCATCATTAACCTGAATCGGCCGATTAAGATGGTTGCTAAGTTGCACAAAAAAGGGAAACCATAACATGTGAATCTAAAAAATTTGCAAAATGACATGAAAAAATTAATGAAAACATTTGAGTTTTGACATCCCCTTGGTTATCAGAATGTTAATGTAATGTTTTGTATCATCAATATATTCACAGCATAGTTATTAAAATCCTAGCTTGAGTTGCAAAAACTTACGTTGAGTCTTAAGTTTTTAGGACTCTAGAAATAAAAAACGTTTCAAGTTTTAGTAGAAACTTATATATATATGTAGAAATAGATAGAGTCTTGACTTTAGTTTTAGAAAATTAAAAAATTTACAACTTTACGTTTTTACATTATTAGGTCAAATTTGTTGAAATTGGGCTAAAAAATGATCGCAAGTTGAAAAATATATAAATCTAATACCTAACTCAATATTTATACAATCAAACCCAACTTATTTAGGGTTAAAAAAAGAATTACCGATAACTAAAAAATAAAACATAAATTATCTCTTGTTTTTTTCCTGAGCCTCTCTATGTCACTTGATTGTTTTCCTTCACTATGACTTTGATAACATTGGTTATCAAATTTATGTAGATGTAGACATAGACGAAGAAAATACTAATAATGGTACAAGTTTTTACATAAGTTTGGTCTCTCAAATGATAAAATGATAAGAGAAAAAGATGAATATATGAACTTCGAAGATGATAATATTGATACTGCTATTAGTCATAATGTTCCATGTCTTTTATAATTAGATGATTGAGATTTTTTAGCTTCTCATTATAAATTGTGAATTTTAGAAACTTTTTTTCTTATATTATATATTTATGGCATGATGCTTTTTTATGGTATTAAAGTATTTTTAAGTGAAAATATTATGTAATATGAACTTTATGAGATAATATAGAGGGTTATATTTTTTTTTATCTTTTTTAAAAGCTTTTTTTTATAGAATCATAAGATTTTACGACTTTAGAAAAACCAAAACAACTCTAGGTAGAAACCCAACTTTGATAACTTTGGTTCATAGAGCTGCAAAATTAAAGGAAAATTACAAAAACCCTATACAGTTTAGTCTAACCTATACTTTGCCCCATTTATTTTCATAAACCTATACTTTACCCCCTATTTTCTTTACAGTGTTCGACAATAATTTATGAAATCCTAATTTAAACTGTCTGATAACTATGTTCCAGTAATTTTAAGATTTTTTATATTTTTTTCATAGCTAACCGACCTTTAAAGTATATTGATATATATTTACAAGGAGAAAAATGCATTTATAAAAATAAAAAACTAATACTTTAAAATGTCTATTAATTATAGAAAAACCTATCACAGGAAGAAACTGTAGACAGAAAATAAAACAAAAAGAAAAAGCACATGCGCGCAAATCCTTAAAATTGCTCTTTAGCACTTGAAGCAATCAATCCTTTAAACTTGACACCTTTAGTTAACCCAAATTTTTCGACAAGAAGAACTACTAGGTTTAAGAGGCCTAAAAGTTGGTTGGATGCAGAAATTACGGTACTGATCGGCCGGCAAGCAGAAATTTTAAAGAAACAGAAAGCAAATATCATGTGGGAGAAAGAGATGAAGACTACCAGAGCAGTATATTTCAGTACGTAGTATCTAGTGATTCGTAAATACAATAAGCTGCAAGGTTGGACTTACCATTTTCAGTAATGTAAATTGTTGGATTTTGATATCTATCCTTGGTGTACTTCAAAAGCCTTCTTAGTCCACCACATAAACACCGTAGGAGTAGCTAGCCATGCTACGCTTGTTATATATGCCAGATCACATGAACATGAAACAAGTAATCTAATAGGTAATTAAGACATATTCCCTCCGTCTCGATTTCTTTGATCTATTTGACTTTTTGGGCTAGTTTGACTTGAATTTTTTTATATTATTGTTTGTTAGAAAAAAAAATTAAAAAAATATATTTAGAAACTTTAGGTCTTGATTTATCATTCACACATAAAAATTTTTCATTTATATGCTAAAATGTCTAAAATAAAAAATCATAGATTAATTGCTAAAATGGATATGATGCAAAGAATTTGGGACGGAGGGAGTATTAGTTAATTAGTTGCTGCATAACCATGTGTTCTTTATAGTCCCTGTAAGATCATTTCATTCTGTCTTGCCCTGTAGACGTAAACAATTGTCATGACATTGAACCAGAAAAGCGAGAAAAACAAGTAGAAGGACGAACACACAATACATTAGACATTTAAGGCCACAGAATAAATCATCATATACTTGGCAACCTGACACAAGTCGCACAGTTATACTTCCATCTTGGTTATTGATATGTCTACTTTGCAGCACTTATTCTCAGCTGCGAACAAGGGCTGAAGGAGAATCCCATATAGGGAAGACGAACTGCAAGGGAACGAAAGCAGCAAAGCAGAGAGGAAAGGACCTCCTGACAACAGAGAATACTAGAAAACAAAAAAAGCTTTGGATGGACAAAACATAACCCAAAATAAAGGACAACGAGCGATTCATAGGACAAAACATAACACCGCGCATCACTTGAAATGTATAAAGATAGAACTTCCCACAAAGAAATATCCTAAAGGAAGTAGATATAACGCAATTCATAGGAGGAATAAACCTCGATTATATAAGCATCCGTAGCAGAGCCAAGCCTAGACTGGCCTGAGGGCGAAGGGATCTACTGAAAAAAGTAAAGAACCATAAGAACACACCAAGACGCAAAATTACAGTGGGGAAAGTATGAGAAATACGTTGAGGAAAGTAGAAGGCGGATCCAGAAAATGGTAGCTAGAGCAAAAGTATATATGTTGATGATTCAGAAGCAGAATAAGAGTATAAAAAAACTGTTAGGGACCCCAAAAAATATGGAAAAATCATTAAATAGCCTCCTGCAAGAGCGACTTCCTAGGAACCTCTCCGGAACCACAAAGATAGCTCGTCTCCTAATAAACACTCGGTTACAGATCGGCGCGGCAGCTAAAACGTCTATGTTATCCTTCCGAGCTCAAAACCTAACTTGAAACAATTCGAGTTATGTACAGGGGACTAGTGATGGTACATCTCTAGTGGGCTTATCAGTGCTCTTGGGAAGCTCCTGGGATCTTAGATTGAACGCACCTAAAGAGATACCCGACGCAAGTCCTAAGATAAGCCTGCTGAGCCACCACATGCTTTTGAACCTAGCCTACACGTCTGGAGCCCTTCCTCGGAGAAAAGACCTCTCCGTTGGAGGCTAGCTAGAGCTCGGATATCCCGAGCTCCAGTCCACCTCATCCATTCAACTGTACAGGTTGTTGTGGAAACGATTGCCAACTTCTACGCCGGGCTGCTATGTCAGCACGCTTACTGCAATGGGGAACACGTGGCCAAACCAACCGACACTTAGGATCCTTCTGAGAAGCACTATCTAAAGGGGACATCATCCACCTTCTCAGGTGTGTTGACCTTCCATACTAGCAACTTACAAACACCTTCACCGGAGTCCGGAGTACTTACTGGAGAGTTGGAGACTCCCCGGCCGTGGGGAACACCCTAGGCCTTTCTCCTCCGATCTCCCCTTTCTACGTGTTGGTTTTGCATGTACACCATATATAACAGCCTTCCTGTCCCACTAACCCTGGGAGACGACTAGAATCCACCAGGTATCAAGGGCTTCAAAAATTAACAAATAATAAAGGACATCTTTACACACCAAATGAGGCACAATTTATGTATGTACATATGCCCATACATTCGCACAATTAGCATCAACCTTATTTCTTTACTGCTAAAATTAACAGAAAATAAAAATTGAAAAAGAAGTCCATCCGTCATCATTAATTCAAATGAGGCTCAGCGGCAGTAACTAGCATGAAGAAACCATAAAGCAGCAGCAGATCGGATAAAAACGATCGATAATGCATCTGTAGGGAATAAAATGTTATTATCACATGTTGCTCCTGAATTTGTCCGGCACCCCTAACTTGCCGCAATCATGGGCCTGGAAGTGTTGCAGACGTGGCGTGGCTGCTGAATCCACACTCAGTTCCTCTAACTCCGGCAGTGAAACGAGTATGAGATGCTCCAGAACAGGAAACCCTCCTGCCGAGCATTCCATTTTCTTGACGGTGAAAGCACCATCTTCTAGAGCCAAGATCCTTAGGTTAGGCAACTTTCCCAACCTCGGCATTGGGTCTTCCTTTAGTCCCTTGTGCCGAGAAGCATCGGCCGGTAACAAGGTGGAGCCACACGGGCTCAGGATGCGGTTCAGGCATTTCAAGTCCTTACCCCTGACTGCCAAGGCTCCGCGGATTCTAAGTTCTCTGAGATCACTGAGAGAGCAAACGTCGTCCAAGTGTCTCTTGCTGATGGGCAGGTTCACCAGCGTCTGCAGCTTGCTTAGGTTGTTTAATCTCAGCTTGGTGTTGGGGCCGCACCGCCTCGGCAGATACAAATGCCTTAGCTGCTCCATCCTCCAGAACACGTCCGGTATTTCGACTGCAAACGGCTGGCCTGCATCCACCCTCAGATCGAGGGTCTGCAAAAGGCTCAGCCTGCCCATGGATGACGGCAGCTTGACTGCTCGAGCGTCAGCCAGGCACAAATATCTCAGATGAATAAGATTGCCGATCTCATCAAGATTCGTGCACTGCAGAAGAGGAAGCTGCCTCGTCTCCAGCACCCTAAGATTCTTGAAATTCTTAAACGAGATGATGTTGGGGAACCTTTTGGGGAATCTTTTGGCTGCTCGCGCCAGGGCGACGAGAAACAGGGCAAAAGCCACACCCATGTAATTCGACTTTCTTGTCATCCCAAGATGTCTCTGGGCCATCCGTACCAAAGTTGAACTTAGATCATGTCTCTTTTCTAGGAACTCATCTTGCTTTGATGCGCCAGTACCCTCAGAGAAGAGAAAAAGACTTCTGAGACGGGGCTTGTTTACCTGAGAGCCTAGCAGCCAGGGCAACACAAGAGAAAGTCTTCTACTATTGACCACTGCCAGGGTGGCAGCGTCTGAGCTGTGGAAACCGCCGATGGTATTGTTGTAAGCAAAATAATCTTGTTGGGCTCTCGACAAACAGAATTCTCTCATAAGAATGTGCATGCGGCAGGCTATAATCTTTGAGGTCTTTTCATCTCGTTTTGCCACCTGAATCATACCTCTTTGGACCAACTCCATCAAGTAATATTCTGCTACAACTTCCGGTGTCTCAGTTCCGTCCGATTCGAAGTTGTCCCTCGATATAAAACCTTCCGCAATCCACATTTGGATCAGTTTCGTAGTAGGTATGTCCTCATCTAGAAAATGAGCCAGGTAGAGAAAGCAAGATTTCAAATCGGGTGGCAAATCTTGGAAGCTGAGTGCTAACACATCATGAACCAAAAAGCTATTGCCTTTCCGTATGTATGATTTTATATTAGCAAGCACAAATTGCCACTCTGATATTGATATTTTCTTCGTAGCCAATAGTCCTCCCAAACTGATGATCGCCAGTGGCAATCCACTGCAACGTTCAACCATAACTTTTCCCATTTGTTCCAACTGTCTAGTCTTTTCATCCTCTGCTGAATAAGTACAGGATATATAGTGAGGCGTGAAATAAGCAATATCACTAATAGACTAATATCCAACTAAGTATCCGATCCAGTATCCATTGTAAATGATTTTTTAATCAATAATTACATGTTTTAAACAGTTTCCTGACACAAAATTTTGAACAAATATTCTCTTATTAGCTTGAAACAACTTTAATGTTCTACAACTATAAAGAAATTGCTTTATAGTACCACATCATCTTGCAATGATTGACCCTTTTATAATATTTCATGTATATTGAGGCAAAATTTATTTTTGGATCAATGTTTACCTCCTTTAGTTAATGTATCTACTTGTTTGGTGAGAGGAGATCAATTTCCATTATAATTTATAGCGAACCTTACACGTTAAATCACAATATTTAATTCTGTTTTTCTCTTTGATTAACATTGAAAAACACAAATGGGTACTGTATTTAAACTGTCATAAAAGAAATAAAGGTCACGTAGTATGAGATGGGGAGGGTATTTAAAAATCATTTAAAGTATATCCCTCATATGATGCGAATAGATAAACAACAAATGAAAATCACATATGACAACCAAAAATACAATAATAAGTAATAGTCCAAACCAATCTATTATAAGATACAAAAATTAAATGACTAATAATGATCCTATTAGCTAAATACAAAAAATAATGTCATCATGATTTTGTTTCATTACTGTTGAAATAGAAGCAATCTACTTAATATGTATTTGACTAAGTTTAGTCTCAAGAAGAAGTCTAAACAGCTACAAAAAATCTATGAGGTAGAGTTTTGTCTTGAGTTTGATTCTTATAAATGAGAACGCTGGCTTTGGAAGTGTTTTCCCGTAAATAGGGTTCGACTAGACTTCACTCTGGACCAGTTAGGATTCAATGTGACTATTGAGTACCAGAGAGTCTTGGACGAAAAAAATATATGGTATATAAAAAGCTAAATAAAATCCTTTGAAAAGTTTGAGGGCTTCTTTTTGCATAACAGCATATGGTATATATGTTGTAGGTTTTCCTTGTACATCTAAGCCTTTTCGGTTCATGCGTGTCCACTTTCATGTTAGTTCTTGTATTTTTTTACTTCATGTATTCTGATATTCATGCATGTAGGATTCAAGGCGTAGATATTAGCTATATATACTCGTTTTATGTTTGTTTTCAAGCCAAGAAGAAATATACAAGAAAGTACATTAAGAAAAGGTCTTCTTTTTCCATCTTCTATCTTGGATATATTCATAAAGGAAAGTCATCGTCTATCTTGAAAAGCTGTGGTGGAGCCACATAGAGGCAGGGTTGCTGCTGCCTCTAAGAATTTTGAAAATTTTTAAACATCAGGGACTAAGTTGGTTATTTTATGAGAAGTTAAGGACCAAATACGAATTTTTCCCCACAAACTACTGAAGAATATAAAAGGGAAAATAGTACTAGCAGTCCTAAATCTTTACTTTTTATTGCAAGTTTGTCCTTAACCTCTCAGTTATTGCTTATTCATCATATACCATTGTCTGCCATTGCAAATTCGCTTTTAGCCAACAGTTAATGTTGCTAGTGACGGAATTGGAACAAATATAAAACAGTTAAGAAATTAGAGATGAATTTACAATAAAAAGTAAACATTTTAAATAATTATTTGAATAATTTTTTATAAAATTTAATTTTTATAAATCTGCTAGGTTTTGGCTGTCGCTAGTCTTATCTCCGCCTAGCCCTCATGAACCTAAAAGCCTGGTTCTGCCATTGTTGAAAACATATTCAAGCTCCATGGTTTTGGTTGTCGCTAGTCTTATCTCCGCCTAGCCCTCATGAACCTAAAAGCCTGGTTCTGCCATTGTTGAAAACATATTCAAGCTCCATGCGTAATTTTGGGAATAATCAAATGTTTGTTAAAGCATTATAAAAATTAAATCCTAAATTATACAAAGTGCCCTGATAGCAAAAGTGAGTAGTTGGAGCGACATAAAAAAGTGTCACTTTTTAAAATTTAAGTAAATAAAAATATTTTAAAAATGAGAGCAAGAACGGAGGTTGAGAGCAGAAGCAGTTACACGAGAACAGAAGTGGCAACCCAAAATAGAAATATTATATAACTTATTATTTACAACTATATAATACTCCCTCCATCCCAATTTACTTGAAACGTATTCCTTTTTTGGATGTCCCAAAAGGTTGAAATGTTTCTTTTTTTGAAAAAGTTTAAACAATTAAACTATCCTTTTACACAAAACCCAATAAAGACTTTTTTAATCTCCACTCAATCTTTCACTGCACAAAACCCAAAAAAGAATATATTCTTTTTTAATCATTATTTAAACTTTCACTACATAAAAAAAATAACACAAATTACATAAACCTTAATCTCCATGTCCAGAGAAACGTTTCAAGTAAATTGGGACGGAGGGAGTATTAACTTTCAAATAATACTGGTTCAAAAAAAAAGATGCAAAAAATAAGAATAGATCATTCTGGATTAATCTAACTTAAACTAGAATGAATTAGCTCTAAGATTGTTTCCATAATTGCGAAAGAAAGATTATTTCCATAATAGCAGGATTATTTTCATAATTATATTTTGATATGTGAACGTAAGTAATTCACGGTTATTTTTTCTTTTTCCTTTTATTTTGTTTTTTTTAATCTTTTCAGGTTAAAATGAGAAAGTAAAGTTCTGTAACATCTCCAAATGGCAACTAATATACTTTACTACTATTCAAATTTAGGGGAAATGAAATTCACTAAATTTACTAAAATGAGTTTGAAAAATCTTGTGTCAGTATATGGTTAAATGCAAAAAAGTTAAGCGGACGTTTGGAAGTGGAGATCAGTTTTTTTTTTTAATTTTCAATGTAGAATTTTCTCAAACCAATTTTAGAAAATGTATTTAGTTGTTTCAAAACTAAAGTAAAATATATATGCACACACAGAGACACAAATCGTAAAAATTAACGGAAAATTTTTGCAATTCCTATAAGCTTTCATCATAGTGACTAAAATATTATTTTCAAATTTTAGTGGTATATTTGTAAATTTCATAAACGTTTGGGAACCAAA
Source organism: Aquilaria sinensis (assembly GCA_005392925.1). Lineage (NCBI taxonomy): Eukaryota > Viridiplantae > Streptophyta > Magnoliopsida > Malvales > Thymelaeaceae > Aquilaria > Aquilaria sinensis. The sequence continues at coordinate 95,481 of SMDT01002839.1, read as the reverse complement.
AATAATCTTTAAGACTATTGTGTAAATTCTTTGAAAAAGTTAGGACCACGTATTTATGATTGTAAAAATTTAAAAGTTTACGGGCTACAGTATAGTTGTTTAAAACATCATCATCCAATTTGAGTTAGCCCGGAAACATGAGTGATTTATACGTTATTCTTGCTCCCTTTCGAGTATGGAGAATTTAGAAATTAAACAAGAGAAATGGTACTGTTTCCCAATCATTCATTAAGTGGAAACTTGTTTTCACATATGAAATAGAAAAAGAAACTTTACCTACTAAAAATTGTTCCTTTTGAACTTCCCATCTTTTAGAAAAAATTCTGAAAAGTAGACAAGGTCTCTAACGGACTCCACATACTTAATTAGAAAGATCATCAACCAGAGAAACACAATAGATTTTATTTATGGACATAAAGTTCTAGCATGTTTAGCAGGGCAAATATAATATGATACAATACAATATAATACAATAGAATTACCTGAATCGAGCCTCTTGAAACCAACAATCATCTTGAGCAACTCCCAACTCCATTCTGGACTCAAGGGTTTCACGAAATATTTCACACCTCCGGCGCACAAAGGCACTTGCAAGTCCTGTGATGAAGTGAGCAGTATTTTGGACCGGGTGGCCGTCTTTGGGAAAGCCTCCATTAGAAGTTTCAAGGCCTCTGTGCTCCAGATATCGTCAAACACCACCAAACATTTTTCCGCTGCTAATATGTCGTGCAGCTTCCGGGCCAGAAGCAACGGATCTTGCCTTTGTAGAGACTGCATCTCGCGGTGAAAATCTGGAGATAAACTATCTAAAATTCGCATCCACACGTCCTCTTTCTTGAATGGCAGAGATACGTAGGACCATGCAAAGCGTTCAAAGTGTCTTCTACACCGGTCGTGATTGAAAACTCTCGCAGCTAGAGTGGTCTTTCCAACACCGTCCATGCCAGATATGGAAACGACTGCAGGGCCAGCTTCTTGGTCGTTGAGCAATGCTGATAATATTTTCTCAACTTGGCCATCAAGCCCAACAGTGGGTCTCTGAAGCAAAGGCCATTCATGTACTGGACGGTGCCGCCGACTGCTTGGGCCTTCGTTACCCGGCTGTACATATGATCTTATGTGGTAAGTTTCTAGCCTTCGACAGGTTGCATTTAACCTGGCTATAATTTCATCCATCTGCGACCTCAACTTATGGACCATCCATCCTTCGCTTAAGATGCAAGGGTACCTTTTGACCTTGTTCCCAGACCCTTGTGTTCTCTTCCTGGATTCGATCTGGAGCACACAGGTCTCGATCACATCTTCGGCATCATAAGCCAAGTCTCTCAGCTCCATCATCCATTGGCGCAACCGCTCGTCATGAACTTCTCTTGCTTCTGCATCTTGTACGAAGCAAGAAATCCTTTGCATTTCTGTGAGCAACTTTTTTGCTTTATGGAGGATACTGCCCCACCTCCATATTAATGGTTCCTCTGCCAAAGCCAACTGTGCAGCCTGCGATGCTGCAGCAGAAAGTACAGCCTCGGCCATATGCCTAGTGCCGGAGAAGAACTAGTCAGTTTTTGTGTTTGTAAGGCTTTCCGTTCTGGGCATCATTTGTGTTGCTTATGATGATGTGCCAACTGATCCAAGCTCTCTTATGAAATGATCCAATCGTCTGACCGGGGACAGCAGATTCTTTGTTCCTGCCGGATTGCTCAAGTTTGGGATATATGCTTTCTTTAAGATCAAGAGATCCATTGAAATCGATTCTCCGGGCGGGCCACAAAGCTCAAAAGCAACAACTTGACTTCCATAGAATAGATCGTATCTATCTTGCAGCTAGCTAAGGCAGCTCCAGTGACCCACACCTTGTGCATATTATTAGTTAAATAAAAATGTCCTTTAATTCGATGATAAAATAAAATTAAAAAGCAGTAGGAATTATTCGTTGCCACTAGCTCAAGGCAAATCGAATGGCCTACGCTTTTAGACAAATCAAAGTACTCATATAGAGTAGCTATAAGGCATATCAGGTGCATCTCATTACTTCCTTAATTTTACATTATTTAAAAAAAATGTCACTACGTCTTAAACAATATATTTTACGAAATGAACTGCACTTTTTACGAGACTATCACTACGTCCGGAACAATGCATCTTACAAAATGAATCATATTTCATAAGATAGCACATTTATATGAGTTAAGCAACATTTCTTACTAAAAAAAATAACATTATTTAAGAACATATTTCTTATGAAATGAACAATATATTCCAGAATAATTTATTTATATGAATGAACAACGCTTCTTATTAAAAGAAATAATATTATTTATGAAATAACATTTTTTATGAAGTGGATAACATATTACATCAATGCAACGAAATTTTTTGCAAAAACATTATTTCTTATAAAGTGAACAGTATATTACAAAACTACATATTTGTATGAATGAATAACATTTTTTGCTGGAAGCAAAAATATTATTTACAAGATAATTTTTTTTTTCATGAAGTGAGCAATACATTTAGATGAATAAAACAACACTTCTTACTAAAAGATTTTTTTAATGAAAATATCATTTTACGGAACAATAAATTTAAATTTACGCAGCCTATAATATTTCTTTGCGCCTGCTGGATTGCTCAAGTTTGGGATACGAACTCTCTTTAAGATCAAGGGATCCATTAAAATCGATTCTGCGGTGGGCCACAAAGCTCAAAAGCAACAACTTGACTTCCATAGAATAGATTGTATCTATTCCTTGCGGCTGGCTGAGTTCCTTGCGGCTAGCTGAGGCAGCTCAAGTGCCCCTTGTACATATTATTAGTTAGACAAAAATAATGAAAAAATCACCAATGTTTACAATAGAGCCAAGTTACCCACTATGTTTTCTTGGGCCAAAAAAACAATCAACGTTTCTGGGTGAGACCGATTGTCCCACTATTGTTAAAATTAATCCAACAAGGCTAGAGGAAAGCCATATCAAATTAGGCGGGAATGAGAAACCATATGCAACCCCAGGGTACCTAGTTTTCCAATGAAAAGTTGCTTTATTCCTTTACATTGTAGGAATCTATTCTCTTTCAAACTGGATATGAAACAGAGAAAGTTTTGAATAGATTGGGTCAGAAGCTTGACAAAGTCTGAAGATGAAACGTGATTCGAAAGAAAAAGGGTCATGGAATCCAACAAAGCAAGTAGACAACAAAGCAAAGGTTCAACGATGACGTCTTAGGCCTCATCGTCTTCAAGGTGGGTCTTCGAAATCCAAATGCCAGCTTCAATCCTAGAACCAAGACGACAACGACCCTTCCAACTGGGTCGGGGTAAAATGTGACCCGACCACTGGCCGGTCTTTGAGCCCTGCCTCTCTCGCTTCTCTCTCGACTCATGTTGGTTCGGAGTCTTGCTCCTGCAATTCCTCCAAAGCCTCCACCTTTCTGGTAACAACTTTACCGATACCATGAATCCCGAGTTATCTCATATGGGCAACTTGTGGTCGATTGATTTTGATGAGAATAGTCTCTCTGCGTTTGTTAATTTTTTGTCTAATCATCTTACTTGGAATTTGCCTTTTGGCATTTATCTTTCATGCAATTTTCTGGAAGGAGAGATTCCAGCGGGAATTGGGAATCTATATGCTCTAACATCAATTTCTCTGCTAATAGACTATATAGGTAGATCCCAAGGGATATTGGAAGTTATTCTTTTATTGAAATCAATTTGAGTTTAGCAACATGTTCTCCAATAGTCTTCCTGATTCAATGTAGAAGTTGAGTTGGTGTAAATTAGCCGCCTGTAGCAAGGGCAATCCACACCAGACTTTCTTTTTTGCCACATAATCATCTATTGGCAAAATATTCTTTATTTTCAACAGTATATTCACTAATTTAACAAAGAATGGTCTATTTGAGTAGATTTTAAAACGTTATAACGGTTTACTTGGCCCAAAAAAACATTTTAGTGGCCAATTTGGGCTAGCCAAAAAATATTAGTGATTTTTTTGTTATTTTTGTCTAGGTAAAAGGGACAATTTTGCCACTGAAGTGTTGGGGTGCAGAGTAGTTTTGACACTAAAGTTTTTTTTTTTGCGGAGATATTTGCCACTAATGTTTTTTTATAGGGGCTTTTTTGCCATTGATATTTTTTAATTGGGAGATTTTTACAATTATGAAACTTAACGGTGGGAATATTCTAGTATGAAGAAGAATATTCTGTGAATGAAGGGGTAAGGTGAATTAGTTGGTGAAAAAAGTTGGTCATATCAGCCTTACACTTGGAAATGTGTATGCAACATTTAATTTAATTAAGGGAATTAGGGTTTGGATTATTTGATGGAGAGATTGACAGAGCAATCGTTCTGTACCTCCACAAAGGTGTTTGTGTACTCTACTTAGCCATCGTCTGTGGTGTTGTCAAGTTCGTCGTCAATGCTGCTAAAAGGAATTGGCGGCTGGTCAATGCTTGAATTTTCATCAACTGAAAAAGGAACAACGTAACTGAAAATTATAGGGTTTTAAGAGTTTTGACGTAACGATTGAGTTTAGAGATTGGGCACAATGTGGGTGCTTGACTGAATTTTTTATATAGAGTTGTAACTAATTCACATTATTTTCCTTTCAGCATCTTTGTGAATAGCATGAAGGGGTGTGGAGTTAAAGGAAATAGAGGTGTTCTATATCAGAACAAAAGGTGTGGTTGTGGGTGGTGAGCTGTAGTGAAGATTTATGAATCAGAGAAAAATCCTAACAAGCTCTATTATTGTTGTGGTGAAAAAAATGTGGATACTAGGAATGGTGTGTTCCACTGAGCATTAAGAAAACAAAGGATGATCTAAGGTCAACACAGAGCTCAGGAAAGAATGCTACTACTGGGGATGAATCTGTGTGCCCAAATAAATGAGTAAATGAAATTCTAGATTTAATGGACCATGTTTGTGTGAAACTAGATATGATAGAAGTTATGGTAGTGAGAACAAGGGAATGGGTCATATTTGTCTTGTTTTTCATCGGATTTGCTCATATTGTTGTAATTAGGGTCGTGTTGATGTTATTAAGGTAATGAGTTATTTAGGTATGAAATAAGCTTGAGACATTTACTTGGGTTATGTAAGCCTGATTAGAGGAAGTGAATGAAAGTCTTGTTTTGCATCTTTCTACTTCTCTTTTGTAAAATGCAGTATGTGTATTATGAAATGGTTTTGGAAGGCACAAGCCAAGACTGTCAAGAATGCACTTTGGTAAGAGATTCTCAATAATTGTGCAAAACCTGAAATCCTTTCATTAGAGTAAAGCCATAATGGTTGTAATACTCCAAGTACACTAGAATGCCTCTATGGCAGATGCTTCCAAATATCGATATTCCAAGCAACATACAAAATCTATCCTAAAAGATAGTAGGTTGTTTAAAATTACAGAAGCCCTCATCTAAGCTAACATCCTACTTTGGTTGGCTTTAAGCATCTTTGGGTGGATGGCAATTGGTTTATTATCTAGAAGTCATAGCCCTCATGAATGTAACACCATAGTGGATGAACTTATTTTGACTTGAGGCTTTTGGGAGAGTAACTGGTGGCATGACAGACCTTGGAAAAACATTTCCTTTGTAGGACCTCCCTTAGTTGCACTTGTGGTTCCTACAAATAAAGAATATAAAAAGATGACAAGCTTTCAACAAACATCCTCAGGCTATACAAGGTTTAATGAAAAGAAAATATGAACTTATGTTGTTTATCAAGTACACCTAAAAATGGCTGCCTTGGTATGTATTTCCCTTGTTGTAATACCTCACTTCCTTTCTTGCTAAGCTACACATGAAAATGTGGTAGGAACATATTGAGTGAAAGCTAGTAAAATTTGCCAAAGGCCTAGGTTTTAGATAGTTTAGCAGACTAAGTCATTACATTATGGATAGTTTTCCTAGTATATGTATTGGAGAATGCACCAATTTCACTATGCTGATACTTTTTCTTTCTCTGCCTTACACTTGGAGGTGGTACACCCTACAAGGCAGAATTGTTTCAGATTATACCCAATATGAACATGAACTTATTACATGGAGCAAATTTAATCACCTATTGAATTGTCATTGATTGCCTTGTTCACAGTTGTGGTGTCACTAATGGCATGGGACTAGGTCCCTCATTGCCTTATTTAGCATTAGGTCTGAGAAATTAAATGCTTTTTGAACATAAACTTAACATGGTATAAGTTTCAGAAGTATATCTATTGACTTGATTGTCCTGTGTTAAGTGGATAGTATTTTCTATTATGTCCTTACTGTTGGCAGAAACCATAATAATTCATATTACCCTTCTTGGAAAGCTTGACTTTTCTCCTTGGTTCATCATGCTCACGCCTCCTGCTCTTGTTAAGTTTACCCCGAAGACAAGTTCTCACCAGAGGTAGGATAATGGCAATATCATCAGACATTAGTCAAGCATTTAGGACACTAATTGGGTTTAGGGAGTTCTCATAAACCAACATGTACAGGTTATTGCATGTTTGCAAGGTATGCCCGAAATCTCCTAATTCTCACATGAACATATCTTTTCTTCAAGTTTCACAGCAAACTGTTGTTCATTACATTGAACCTCATATTGACCATCACCATTAAATATGACATCCCAGCCTACACTCTTCTTATACTCCTTGTTTAGTTTTTTTAGAACCACATTACCATACTTACAAGGCCGCCTTTTACAAAATTCTCTTTTCTCATGAAACCTCTTCATCATGTATTTTCTAATGTCTTATAACATTTAGAAGATATGATTTTGTCTATGATCCAATATGCCTTTAACCCTATTAAAGGCTTCACACATGTTGTTATGATTAATGTCACATTTAGGAAAAGCAATAAAATATGCCTTACACCAATATTTTGAGTCAATCCTAAGCAAATCATTCTTAACATTAGGAAATTTATTAATTTCAGCAATGCAATTTTGAAACTATCTAATGTTAGTGAATTTTGCTGCTTTCCAAAAGAGGTTTTTCAGCACTTTACCTTTATGCGTTGCTTGCCAATTGGAACATATATGCCTTGCACATATACGAAGTTCAGCATTTGGTAGAAGCTCCTCGATGGCAAGGATCAAACCTTGCAATCAATAATCAATTAAAATAAATTAGTCCAACTGTAATACAAAATATCAATAAAGAATATGTAGACAATACCTTCTGTTGGTCTAAGATAATGGTCCATCTATAGCTATTTTGAATGTCAAGGTCATGCATAAGAAGTGTGATGAACCATGACTAATAGTCTTTGTTCTCCACTTCCACAACTACCCATACAATCGGAAACATTTGGTCATTTACATTTCTTCCACTGCCTATAACAATTCACCATTCACCATACCTTTCAAGCAATAGCCATCAACCCCAAACAATGGCCTACACCCCTCAAGAAACTCTCTTTTACAGGTTTCAACGCAGAAGTACAACATATTAAACACAACATGGGAAACATCAACAGCTGGAATTAAATCCAAAACAATAGTACTACTTCGGTTTCTCCTTAGGAACTCTGCTTGATAATCTTTTAGAAGATTGTATTCATCCTTGTAATTCCCCTCCAATTCATGTCTCACAATCTGTCTAGCTCTTTTCACCATATAAAAAATGACATTTAACTTCCTTTCAAATTTCAACATCCCTTTAATTTGCTTTACATTTAGAGTTGGATCTCTTCTTATAGTTGTACAATACAGCTTAGCCACAACTCCTGTATTCACTAAATGCAACTTATACTAAATCATATATGAGTAAGAGTTGTTCAAGCTCTTGACCTGAAAACATCTAAGCATCCTACTTTGTAAAGGCCAAAATTTGAAGGGACAACACTCTTTATAGACAACTTGGATTCTTAAAGGATCCTTCTTCTAAAAAAACACATCTATATGATGGAGTGCTATATACTTAGTAACATCCTCTTTAAATTGCACATTGTCATAAAAAATCATGCATTTTCAAACTCTACATTTTCAGAATCAGGATTATGCCTTGGGAATCTGCTCCTCCTGTATTTCAACAAATTTAGACAGTTTTCATCCTCTGAATCTTGATCAGAGTCAATACTCCTAGAATTTGAAGATGGAAAATAATCTATCCCCTCATCATCACTGTCAACATCCCTTAAATAGTTTTCACCATGCTCATAATCTTCAGCTTTAACAGGTTCTTTGTCTTGAGCATCTACAGCTTCTTCATCTTCGACTTCAAAACCTTTAAAGTCATTGTCATTCTCCTTCTCATTACCATATTTTGCAGCAACTTTCTTTCTCAAACTTTCTTCAGTTACAAACTCTTTCAATCTCAACCTGGCCTCTCTAAGTTCCTCATCATCATCATTAGAAAAGAATTTAGTGTCATTAATAAACTCCTCACACTCTAACCATTTAGCCCCTCTAATCTCAACTTTAATAACTCAATCTTTACTAGGTTTAGCAACTCATCCAAGGGTAAGTGGATGGATAGGTGTATTCGTCCACTAGCTATATGCCCTAGGGAAGAGCCAGCAGGAGTAGAGTCATTGCTAGGGTTCGGCTTGACTGCCGAAAGGTAGTAAAAGGACCTAAGCAATAAAATTGATTGTTATGGCCCAAGGGATAGTTGATGACTTGCAGTTATCATCCCAAGGTTTTGTGGAGTCAAGGGCCACCGAGATGACTTGTGCAAGGTGATAGACTCAACCAGTGAAACTAGTTGAGTAGGTAAATGATTAAGTCCTAAGTGGAACTACGGACGAAGCATGAAGGTTTTAACTAATGTGCTTGTAAGTTTGGGTCATTGGGCAAAGTCCTTAGCATGGCCAAAGAGCATGGAGGCCTGAACACAAGCTAAAGCACTTAAAACCAACACCATTCTCGGCAAAGCTAATGATATGTCTTTGGCACCCGAAGATGTATCTTTGAGCTCTCAGAAACATGAAAATTTTTGAGTGCCCAGGCAATGATGCATCCCTGGTTTTCGAGGACACAACATTAAGCTAACTAAAATCTCAAAAATGCGTCCTTAGCCCTTCATGACACAGCTTTGGGCGTCTCAACACCAACCCCTTTGGGAGCTCTAAGCAAAGATGCGACATTGGGTTCTAAGGATGCAGCTTTGATACCTAAATTGACTAAGGTCTTCTTAAGTCAATTAGGAGGTTCCCTTGGGAACTAAGGTGGTACCTTGTGAGACTTTAGGGTGAAAGGTGGTAAAAACTACCTTAGTGCACCCCGTTGAGTGTTAGGAAGTGAGTGAAAGATTTAGTGAACATTAGTGGCCTAGTTAAGCCTTCAGACTTAAGGTGTTAATGTAAAACCTTAGTACACTCAAGTGGGTTCCATGGAACCTTGTGAATATGAGTCCATCCATGGCGATTTCTACTCCATTAGGGTAAACCAAGTAATGGTGGATAGGTATGTGCCTTGAGTAAAGGTTTAGTACACTTGGAGCCTAGGCATGATTACTTGAGGCATAAGTGAAAATCTAGTGCACTCTTGGTAAAGTTTTGAGGTGGAAGCTTATTACATAAGTGACCTAGGAATGTTTATAAACTTGAGGCACTTTGTGAAGGTTTAGTACACCTAGTGAGTTCCTTGGAACTTAAGCAAGGTGCATCCACCATGTTCACCTGCACAACAATCAAGAGAAGGTTAAAGTTACTGCATTGGTAAGCTAAGGTTTACTAGGAATGAGTTAGGGGCTAGAACTCGCTAAGCACGGAGTGATGCCTGTGAAAGAACTACGAAGAGGAGGGGTCCTATGAGACTCGAATATATGCGCATATATTAGCCCTCAGACTATAAGCGCATGCAGTGGACTTCATTTATTATTTGTATATGTGTGTCCTCAATATTTTTGTTGCAGGTTGAAGGATTCCTTACTGAGAATTTTTTTTATTTTCACTCCCTTAAATTTTTTTATGCAGTTTTTTAGTGTCGTTGAGCCAATAACCATTGAGGGTTGTTAAGCTAAGTTCATGAGTGCGTATATTGTTTATTTGAATCTTTATGATTCTAGTCTATGGTTCACTTGTTGCTTAAGTTATTGTACTAACTACAATTATCTTTTTGGCCGACAGATGCTAGTAAAGCACAATGAAGGGATTTGGAGCTTGTCACTAGGAGTTTCCCTAAGGTGGGAGCTTAGTTATAGATCTCAGTAGTGTTTTTCAGTGTATAGGTTTCATAAACTAGTTTACGTCTAATGTTCATGTTGAGTAGTATACTCTAAAGTCACTCTTGAGTACGAGCACAGTTTAATTTTATATGAATGCTTGTGAACGGTTGATTATATGTAGTTAAACACATAAATGTTTTGTACGCTTTGATTATTTTTATGTTATGTTTTAATGAAATGCCATGGCAATGTGTTTTGCTTTATTTACTTATTTTATTACTTACATCAAAGCATTACTCATGCATGGCTACACAATAGGTTAATTAACTAGAAGCATGAAGGTTTTAACTAATATGCATGTAATCAATTAGCCGATTGTGACTAGTATGAGACCTGGTCCCATAGACTTCCTAGGCAGACCCACGAGGGGCTGTGTTACCCACACTATCATCAAAGACAAATATAGTGTCAATAACTTCACCAATGTATAAAGCATGTGGTGGGAGAATAAAAAACCTAATTTCTCACAATAAAAAAAATGCAAATCCCATGTCCCAAAAGAAATATGCATCAGATGTAGGAATCCAACAAAATAATCTCTTTTGTCTTCTTTCCATTACCTTGATAGAGTAGATTTTCATCCTCTTTTGCATCTTTTTTGCCCTTTCTCTCCATCAATGCTCAAACGTTTCCCTTTTGACTTCATTGGTCTTGTTAATCTCTCTCAACACTCACATTTCTCAACAATGAAAGCTTTTTGAAGAATCATTCCCTCAACACTCACTTTTTTCAACAATGGAAACTTTTTGAAGAATCATTCTCTTACCATCATACTCAGTAAAAGTTGCTTTCTCTTTAGCCTCAATTTTGTTCTTCAAATTCTCTATACATCTTAAGAGGAAAAAGAGGTAAACAAGGTAAAAAAAAGGAAACTAAGGAAACGAGGAAGCAAATGTAAGGAGTTTCACATCATTCAATAGATATTTCCACCTGTCTATCCACAGCAGATCCACGTTAATAAAATACTTCCACATCACCACCTTATCAACATGTTTACATGAATCCTTAATGTTAGTGGCAAAAAAGACCCTATAAAAAATGTAAGTGACAAATATATCCGTAAAGAAACTTTAGTGGCAAAACTACTTTGCCCCCCATACTTCAGTAGCAAAATTGCCCCTTTTGCCTTTTTGCTTATTAGTTAAATAAAAATGTCATTTAATTTGCTGATAAAATAAAATTTAAAAGTAGTAGGAATTATTCGTTGCCACTAGCTTAATGCAGATCAAATGGCCAACGCTTGTAGACAAATAAAAGTACTCATATAGAATAGCTATATGGTACATTAGGTGTATTTCACTATTCCCTTAATTTTACATTGTTTACAAAAAAATGTCCCTGCGTCTTGAATAGTACATTTTTTAAATGAATAGTACCTTTTACAAAACTATCACCACGTCATGAATAGCACATCTTATAAAATAAATAGTATTTCACAAGACACCACATTTATATGAGTGGAGTAACATTTTTTACTAAAAGAAACAATATTGTTTATGAACAATATTTCTTATAAAATGAATAAACATATTATAAAACAACTCATTTATATTAATGAATAACACTTCTTACTGAAGGGAACAATATTATTTATAGAGCAATATTTATAAAGCATGTTATGGAAGAGCTCATTTATATCAATGGAACAATACTTCTTATAGAAAGAAACAATATTATTTACAAAACATCATTTCTCTATGAAGCAAACAATATATTACAGAATAACATATTTGTATAAATGAAACAACATTTTTTGCTGAAAAGAATAACATTATTTACGGAATATCATTTCTTCCGAAGTGAACTGTATATTACAGAACAAAACATTTGCATGAATAAAATAACATATTTTATTGAAAGAAACAACATTATTTATAAAACAACAATTCTTCTAAAGTAAAAACATATTACAGGATAAAAAATTTATATGAATGAAACAACATTTTTTACAGAATGAAATAACATTATTTACTGAATAATATTTCTTATAAAAATATCATTTTACAGAATAACAAATTTATATTTACTTAGCATATAATATTTCTTAATGATTGCTATATAGCCTTTAGGGGTTTGGCATATACCTTTTATTAATCCCTAGTAATAAAAATACCATGTAATCAATTTTCATAATTTGTCCCTCCACAAAAAATTTATGCCAGTAATAAACAAGAAAAAAATTAAATTAAAAAAAAATCTCATAAGTCCATTGAAATTCCAATAAGTTAATCCTATCACGATGCTAAATATATAAAAAAACTAACTCCCAAAAGCTAGGGAAAAAGTTAAAAATTAAGGAAACAAATTTGATACTGAAAGCATTACTACAAAAGAAATGAACAAAAAGCGAATGACAAATGCAACTGAAGTTCAATTAGAAACTTTCAGTTGTTGTGGGATATAGGTAGCTAACGCCTGACTGGCAACTGAAAAAGTTAGTTGCCAGAAAATCAGTTGTTAGTCAACTGTGATGCAATCCATCGCTAGTCAGTCACTAGTTAGACTAGAATTTAAAGCAGTTAGTTGTTATCCCACAATCCAACTATATCTTCTTCTTTTTTTTCTTCCCTTATACACAAGTTTCCTTACTCTCTTCCTCTGTTCCACCTTTTCCTCCTCTTACAATTTCCTTTTTCCCATCGTTGATTCTCTCTTGCTCCTAGCCCAGGAACTCGTCCTTAAGGGCTGCAAGCCCCTCCCTCACTGTTGTTGTCATCCCACTGCAGCGGCCAGATCTGTAAATGCACCAGCCATATCTGTCATGTGAAAATGCTAGAGGGTTTCAATGCCTATTTTTTCGACCTTATCAATTCTTTTATTGAGAGAGATTGTTCTTGTTTGGCTGATTGTGAGGAAACGATGGTAGTGGGGACGGAGAAATGGAGAGATTCACTAAATTTCCAACATTATCAATTCTTTTATTGAGAGAGTTTGCTAGAATGCATGAGAAGATCATTAGGAAATCTTAGATATCTAGCTAGTTTTTTATGTTGTAAATAAGGATAAGGCTGGGTTCTGTATCATGATGCTATGTAGTAACTAAAATTTTTACGATGTATTTTAGTATCTTTATATGGATGGTTGATGATGAATGTTTTTATCCAAAGACTTCTGTGAATGCATTATGTTTGGCTAAGATACTTAAAAGGTAAACATGGTGGTCATAGAATGCCCCAAGCCTTGTGTTATGAAGATTTATGAACACATGAACCGAGATTAAGGTAACTGGGCAAGAGGACTTAAAGCTAAGTTCACTGCTAGTTTTTTGGGGGGGCAGAATCTGCCAAAGTTTGACATAAGCTAAAGATCATAGGAAATGGACATAGTTTCCATGTTTGATATTTTTACCCATATCCTTATACTTAAACTAGCTTAACTTCGAAGTTTCATATAATGAATCCTGGGTTTAGGCAAGATAATGGATTAAAAACCCTATCTAAGATACTATCTTGCTGTTTAAGTCTTGTTAATGGATGTGTGTCTATTTCATGGTCATATTGATGTTGTGATCATGTTATGTTAACAAAGATTTTTTCTAATAGTGCATAGCATGGTCATGACAAGTTGTTATCAGAGCTTATTATCAGAGCTTGTTGCATCATTTGAAGTTGCATTACCTAGAATTCACTAGACATTAGCACAACCTTGTACTATATTGCACTGCTAGAATATTGATTTAGGCATATTGCTTATGTTGTAGTTGCATAATGACCAACACAAGGATGAGGTATTAGGAAATTTAGCCACATGAGAATGCTAACAACAATGCTCAGCAAAGACTTGAGCAAATGGTGCGAAACCTGTGAGCCACACTACAGAATGTGATTGTAGGCCTTGTAGCCATTGGTCAAGAATATGGGTAGGCAAGAAATGCCCAAGAAGCCCATAATGCTGGAAATGAATTAAGAAGAGTTGGAAAAGGGTAGAGTCCTTCAGGATTGGTGTAGAATGTACAAGAAGTTGGTAATGTAGCCCAGGTCCAACAAAATGTGGCACAAGGCCATGCTATTCAAGGAGATGGTCAAGGACAAAACCTACCTAAGGCTGAATACCCTGATTTGCCAAGAGCAATAACCATGGGACACGCTATTGGTCCCTAGTTTGATACTGGCTAAACGATGAGGATGCAAGCCAGAGTGGCATTGGATTATTAAACTATAGATGAAGAGAGGATTGGCCATTTTCGGGTAGCTCTATCTTAATCTCGAATTTAGGCTTTTTGAGTAGGGTTTTTTGAGCTCAAGCTTAAGCTCAAGCCAAAAAAATGGGCTCACGCAAATTTAGGGCCAAGCTCGAGCCTTAAGATATCCAACCCTATGAGCTCGTGGGCCTATTAGGCTCAAGTTCTCCCAAGTCCTAAATCCTCATAAGTCCTAAGTTTGAGCTCCAGTAATTCAAGTTCGTGACAATAACCTACCCAATGCGAGTCCACGACGATAGCCCTATGCCATTGTCGGAAACCCAAGTCAGTAGCAAGCAGCAATCAGCCCCACATCTGGCACTGGATTACAAATATTCGTCGCTGCCAAATCGCGAATCTTCACTGCTATTGACTTCATGATTTACTTGGTTTTTTGCTTGAATCCTTTATGAGTTGGACTGCGGTGGCCCATAAATTGACCCGACAGCTGGCAGATGATGGTCTATTGTGGCTTCACAGTCAAAGTAAGGAAGACAGTGGCTTAGTTGTGATGTTCAAAAAATCAAGGTAGAACAGCAAAGGATTAAAAAATTTGACATAGGTTCTCTAATTCTTTTTTTCTGGTTATCTATATTGAAAATTATAGATTCAATCCTCATCTTTCATCTAAGTTGTAATTATGGTACTAAAAATTTATGTATCATTAGAGCCCGACAAGCCTTCAGACTGATTTCGAGCTCACCTCAAGCCTAAAAATTTAGGGCTCCATCCTGTGTAACACTGAATAACAACTAGGCTCGAGCTCAATTTGGTTCATTATCACCCCTATTGTTAACACCAATGAGGTGAGTGAGTTCTAAGTCACCGAAAAAAATACTTAAATAATATTCGTTGTATTCCATAATCTTCCGTGACTTTCTTTATTTTTTCGCTATCCTAAAATATGTAACATTCCTGCATATTTATAATCTTTTCCCAAATTTACTTTTTTTTTCAAGTAAAACCCATTTGTTCACTTGTGTTAGTATTTATTTGAGAAGTAAGGTATTCTGTCGTTTAGTGAACAAAAAATAATCTTGAAAAAAATATAACTTATGGCCAGTTCATTTTGCATTAAAATTAATACACTAATGTGCATTATTCTTATATAAAGCAGTTTTTTATGCAAATTATCAATTCATTAAAAATATACAATCTAAAAAGTTGAAAATTTTATTTTAGAATATCTTTTTTTAAAAAAGAAGTATTTTTTATTAATTCCTAAATTTTAAAAATTAATAAAAAATAATTTTTTAAAAAAATATTTTAAATTTTCTTTTGAGACGTATTAAAGTATAAAATTTTTAATAAATTGATAAGTTGCACAAATACTTAGTTTGTATAATAATAATTTTAACACAAAATGAATTAATTTTTAATTTTTTAAAAAACTTATATTTCAAAAAAATATTTTAAATTTACTTGTTAGACTTCTTAAAGTATAAAATGTTTAATAAATTGATAAGTTGCAAAAATGCACAGTACAATAATTCTAACATAAAATGAATTAACCCTTAATTGTTTTGCTGAACACAACCTGATTAACAGACACTACGGAGCCAAGCAAAACGGAAAAAAGGGGTTATCATATATTCCCTGAAAAAAAAAACACTGGGAACTGATGTCTACCAATGGATGATTCTACGAACAACCTCCCCCTGGTAGTAGGCTACTAGCACTGTAGCACATTAGAAAGGTATTAGTATTGGTGGTTCTTAATTTATTTTTTTTGTTTCAAGGGCACAGTATTTATTTTATTTATTTGTTATTGTATATATATTTTTTTGGAATTGAATCGCAAGCAGAGCTGGATTCAGTTAAAAGACCAAGGTACTGAAGCAAGTCTCAGCCTAAGCGGTTGAGTTTCGGCACACCAAAGTGAATGTTAGATCTTCGAATCAATCTCCACAAAATTTTCTGACTATACCAATTTTTAAGTTTGATGGCAGGTCCTGGAAAAGTAAATATTCCTCTATTCCTTTAATTATAATGTACCTCCTACTCTCAAACAGATGCTTTTGACTATCCAAAAAATTAAAATTAAAAGGCCTAAGAAGTTCGTACGACTTATTTATTGTGGTAGCCTATATGGCTATATTTGGGTCGACGATCTGGGAATGAGAACCAGCAGAGGGACAGAAAAAGGAAGAAGAATATGACCATTAAAACAGACCTAAATTTCTCTGCTCCCAAATCTCAAAGTCTCAATCCAATTGGCCTCTCCCTCTTTCAATTTGGTCCACTGAAGCGATCGATCGAATGTGCCCGAATAAGCGATAGCTAAAGGAACCCAATTTAGCGGTAGGAAGCACCACACATGAACAAAGCCAGCCCGAAGAACATAGGAGAGGATCAATTTAGAAAACCAGTGAATTGACATATTTCCCACTTGGCAGCTAAACATTTTCTAATTTGGGGTCCATGTGGCCACTGGGCACATGTAAGAAAATGCCCTGCAAATAAAACTTACATGCCAAACTACTCATCCAAATATATATCTAAAATTTGCAACATAAGACAGCACAAAAATGTACAAAAGAAATAGCAACAATGACAGCTAAATAATACTTCATTCTTCTCACATTCTTTACATTATTTAATTACTATTATGGGCTGTCTCAAATATTTGCATCATTCCAAATTTGGTGTGTCACTTTACTATATTGCCCCTAAACCTATATTATCAATATTCACTTTTTTTTAATCTTTTTTAATTGACGTGCAAGAGCAGAAGTTCAAAAGTGGAAACAAAAGCAAACTTCTTGTGAAAATATGATCTTCGTCTCGTGATATTTGAGCCTGGTAACAAGATGGTACTAGTCTACTACTCTTGCCCATGTAAGCAAGCTGCATAGCATCTAATACTATTTTGTTGATTATGAAGCAATAGTATTGAAATCCTCAATTACCTGTAAAGGTTCATCATGGCTACAGAAATTGTAGACTGCCTGGTACTTCCCGAGGGCGGGGCATTACAAGTATCATGGCCTTGATATGCAATATTAATGACACAGGTTAGAATAAAAATAAAATCAGCTGATTTTATATGAAAATCTAAAAAATATAGATAAAATGGCCAGACTAAAATTTCAAGGTGGAATTTGGTTTGGTGCAGTTAAACGATTCAAGTAATTCCAATGGCACAGCCCAAAGTTGCTTCCCTGCAAATTACTAAGAATTTCTCTACTCATCAAATGTTTTCTGATTACACTATATTATAAAATTCGTAAGGCGGTACTGTTCGAACTACATGGATAAATAGTGCCGTGACGGTTTTGCCCTTCCGATTTCCATGCGCTACTGCTTTGGTTTTTTATTTTTGCTTCTTCCAACTATGGTCAAACGCCTCTTTTGGTCTCAAGATGTTTCACTTCTGCCCTAATGCTCCCCAACTTTCTCTTTCTGTAGCCAGCTTTTGGTATTTAATATGAAATAACTTTAGTCAATTTATTTGTTCTCTTTTTCTTTTACCTTTACTATATTAATGGTTAAATCATTCATTGAATAACATAAATTCAACACAATTTTATATTTTTTTTATGATGTGTTATTTTCTAAAGTAAAACATTGGTTACTGTTAACGTAGTAAAGGTAAAAAGAAAAAGCTCTATGGTTTAATGAAGTGATTTGGTCAATAATTCCTAAATTAAAAGTGAATTTTTTTAAATAAACTTTTCATCCATATTAAAAATTGAAATTTAAATTGATAAGAGATAAAAAATTTTAGTCAATTATTCTTTAATAAAAAAAATCTATCATTTCAAATAATGTACAATATTATGTTTCACAGTTTTATGTTTTAATCATAATTGATGGTTGTAATGATAAGAACATAACATAGAAAAAATCTTAACTTAAAATTAAAATAAAATAAAAATTTTAATCAATAAACATAAATTTATGACTTAGAATTTTTAAATTATTATTATTGATATTTATTTTAATTATAAATTTATTGAAAAAATTATCCGCTACAACGTGCGGGTCAAACATAACATCATTATTACTATATACTAAAGATGGAACAAACTCACTGTTCAATAAACTTTGCACAAAATGCTACCATTTTTTACCTTTAAGGGCTAAACCCCTATTTCAGTCTGCAGATATTCTAAGCTTGTTATTTTGGACCCCAAACATCTATTTCTGATGATCAAGTCTCTCATTTTAAGCAGCATTTACCCATAAATGATGCCCTTTTTTTCTACTTTTATATTTATTTATGCCAAATTATTCTAAATCTACGCACCCACCGCAACGCGCGAGTCAATGAACCTCGTATACTACTAAATATGAAATTTTTGCTTTATACCATGTTAAACTGCAGTAGATGGGATGTTTGATTTGTTGCTTTGCCGTTCAAGTATAGCAGTTCCATCATTACGTCCTACCAGCCATCGTTTTTGACAAAACAATATATTTTGTAGTTATATGAAGTGACAAAATAACATGCATAGAAGTAGAGGTGGGATGTGGGCCGGGTTGACCCGGACCGAACCGGGACCGGACCGCAGTCAACCCCGGCCAGGACCAGTCAAACCCGCCTCGGCTCGCCCCGGGAAAAGCCCGTAATATTATGGGCCGAATATGGGCCCAATAGGAGGAGGGAGACGCAAAAAAGACCGGCCCTGGACCAGACGAAACCCGCCAAACCGCCGGACCGCCCCGACCGGACCACCCCGCCCCGCCGACCTGGCGCCGCAACGGCTCCCTGCCAGTAACGTTAACCTGCAAAAATTTTTTTTAAAAAAAAGGGCTAATTACACAGCAGGCCCTCCAACAGCTTTCTGCTCCATTTCAGCCCCCAAAATTTCATTTTTGCCCCTCCCAACAACTAAATTTCAAGGACTTTTTGGTCAAACTAATTTTTCCCCTCCCCCTATAAATACCAATGCCATTTTCACTCAATCCTCACACAATCACTCAATCTCTCTTCTTCATCTACTATATTCTCTCAACCATTCTCCTTATTTTCTTAATCTCTTCCAAATTTCTTACTAATCTCTCCCTAATATCTTCATAATCCTCTCTTGATTTTGCATTAATCACTACTATTAGTACGTGAGGCATGGCTTCAAAAGGAAAGGGCAAGTCAACAGATAGTTCATCTTCCCGCAACACCGGCCTCCGAGCCTTGTTCCGTCGCCGATCTCGGCCCGCCGATAAAGGCATTTCAATTCAAGAGTTTCACGACGATGATGCCGGAATCGATATGACGAATTACGATTTGGGTCTCGACGATCAATTATCCGATGATGAAGTGGAAGAGTTGGATGCGATGGCGTCCGGGAATCCGTCAACAGAACCGACGCCTACAAGTCATGAACCCGGCGTGGAGGAAACTCAAGCACAAGGTAAATCCACGAGACTAACTGCTTGGGTTTGGGAGCATTATGAGCTCATAAACGAAGGGGAGTCGAGGTACGGAAAATGCAAACATTGCGGGAAAAAATTTATGCATAGAAAGAATTCCGGCACTGGAACGCTGAAGCGGCATATTGAAAATCAACATGCTAACGTCCTCCCTAGTACCGGGACTAGTTCTGGAGGACAAACACAACTTGGGTCTACAACCGGCGCCGGCGGACCAGGTATATTTCGTTTTAACCAACAATCTTGTAGAGAAGGTATGGTAAATTGGATGATGCTTACCGAAAAACCTTTTTCACAAGCTGAAGATGTCCACCTAGAATCTTGGATAAAATCACAATTAAATCCTGCATTTAGAAAAGTATCTAGGAAAACTGCTAGGAAAGAAAGCTTTAGACAATTTGAAGCCGGAAAATCAAATTTGCAAGCATATTTTTCTGCTCTTGATCATTGTGTGGCATTTACTTCTGATATGTGGACATCACCTATAGGTCAATCATTCTATTGTGTTACTTCTCATTGGATTGATTCTGATTGGATAATGCAAAAACGAATTTTGTCATTTAAGGTTATTGAAACAGATCATACTGGTTTTCAAATATTTAATTGTATCTTAGAAACTTTACGTGATTATTTTTGTACTGATAAAGTTCTGTGCATTTCATTTGATAATGCTTCAAATAATGATGTTGCCGCTCGCCTTTTGAGTCAAAACTTAAAACCACCGCTCAACGGTGCATTTTTTCACGTTAGATGCATGTGCCATATTTTGAACATTTGTGTGCAAAAGGGTTTAGAAGTTCTCCAAAATGAGATTTTGCCTATTCGAAACTCATTAAAATATTTGATGTCCAGACCTGCTATTTTTCGTGAATTTAAAAGCTTTTGTATTGAAAATCAAAAACCATTTTCTTGGAAACGGTTTAAATTGGATTGCCCAACCTGCTGGAACTCCACATTTTTTATGTTGCAAGATGCATTACCGTATGCAAATTTGTTGTCACATTTCATGAATTTAAAAATGGGTTCTGAATTTCTTACGACTGAAATTTGGGAGAAATGTTCCAAAACCGGTGAATTGCTTAAGTTTTTTTACGAGGCAACTGAATTTTTCTCTGGTGTTTACTACCCAACAAGTCATCAAGTTTTGTTTCATTTAGTGAACATCACATATGCTTTACATCAATTTAAAATTGATGAGTTGTTAAAACCGACTGTTGAAGCCATGCGGGCTAAGTGGCTTCAATATTTCTCAAACATTCCACCTATCTTTTTAGTCGCTTCTTTACTTGACCCGTATGTAAAATTAACGGGCACAACAACACTGCTTGAAGGAATTTTTCATACTTATTTAGAAATGTCTCATATAAATGTTTTGGCTATGTCTGCTTCTGCTTCCGAGTACTTGCATTCTTTATACAAGTTATATTGTGAGCGGCATTCGGATAAGGTAAGATCCGAAGCTCCTCAAACTGAGCCTCCAAGGAGATCAATCTCCTCAAGATTCAACCCGGCGCTCCAAATGCTCAAACGACCCCGACCGATGACATCGGGATTAGCTGAGGTCGATGACTATCTCAACACATCATTCGAGACAAGCGACCTCGACATCTTGGAGTGGTGGAAACAAAAGAGATCAAGATTTCCGATCTTGTCGATAATCGCACAAGAGATTCTTGCCGTTCCAGTATCGACCGTCTCATCCGAGGCAGCGTTTAGTGCCGGAAAACGGGTGATAACAGAAAAACGGTCAAGATTGACACCCGACGCGGTAGAAGTATGCGTGTGCAACCGAGATTGGGGCCTCGCAGCACTCCGGCATCAAGACCAAAAGAGTTCGGATGATGAGGTAATATCCGATACCGAGAGTTGAATTTTTTTTTTCAATCATACATGTAGTTTGTATTTGATCTGATTATGCTGTTCAGCACAGATCATAGGTTTCTATTATTTATCATTTCCGGAACGTTTTTGCCATTTCAAAATGTAAGGCACGTTCCGATTATTTGTAAGTGCCGTTTGGCTTTTTAACTTAATAAAACTTACACCGGAGGTGGTGTTTTTTCTTAAAAATATTTATGACTTATATAATTAATAATTGTTCTATTTATATATATATATATATATATATTAACAAAAAAAAAAATGAAACCCGCCCCGCCCCGCCCCGCCGGCTCAGGACCGCCCCGGGACCTAGCCTGCCTACCCGCCGGCCCCGCCCCGGGACCGCCGTCCTTTCCCCCCGCCTAGAGCCGGTCCGTGCCCGTCCTCAGAACCCAGGCCCAGGACCGGCCGGTCCGACCCGGTTCCCACCTCTACATAGAAGTTGTTTTTTTTTTTTTGGGGGGGGGGGGGTACCTGCTCAACTTGTTCACTTGTAGGTGCTTCATTATTTTTGTGTTTCTTTCTCATCTCGGTTACTTTTGAAACCTGCTTATGAGAAAATTCGTCTGTTACACATGTCATAAAAATGCTTAGAGAAATTATTTATTATCTAAAACATATAATGCATTATTTAATTATAATAACCTTAATATTCATATGTTGATTTGTAATATGTTGTTTTCGTCTCGCTCGCCCTGACCTTTTCCAAAACACTTTTTTTCCTAGAAGATGATTTATCTCTGCATGTCTTCACCTTATACTTGGTTAATTCAGTTTTACTGCTTGGCCCATCTACTATTACACTTCTCTGCATCTTGACAAGTATCGCCCAACTTAAAAAGTGAGCAATTTTCAGCACATTCTTCGGTCTCTAAGCTTCTCAACTTAGCATCAACTTCCTTAAGTATTTTTGCTCAAATAGTCATGGCCATATTAAATGAGTGCTTATAAGTGCAGCCCCCTTGCAGCCAAATGGGCATATGATTTGAGGAGGGCCTTATATCAAGTGTTTAAATCAACTTTAGAAAAATCTCATTCAGTGGAAAACCTTGAATTCCATATACACCAACATCATTAGCTTCCATTGTTCATCTCTTTAAGATATATTGCCCGAAACACATTATGCTTAATGTGAAAATGTGATCAAAACTACGTGGCATACAAAGGCCCAAGGTTTGCTGATGTTTTAGCTTACCTCTTAGTATAGTGCCATTCTTCAAGCTCTCCGTCAATGGAGTAAGTCATGTGTGAGGAATATTCCTTCTTGGCTTCGTAGCATTGAGTAAAAACTTCTTGAGGTTCAACAACTCCCAAACCAGACTAGCCACCAATCAATGATCTGCCATTTAAGAAGGCAATACATTCAGTTGCTAGTAATGGAAGAAAGCATGTAAGCTTAGAAGTCTAGAATAAAGCAACTCGCATGGGGGGATTCTAACACCCGTTTCTTTCATCATGCCACAAAAGAATAAATGCATGAAATCCTTATTTCTACACTTCAAACTGATGATGGCCAATGGTTTTATGATGAAACTGATATTTAGGCCAATATTCGTACATCTTTCTATAATCAGTATAACCCTACTTGAATGGATTACACATCTGATCAAGACCATTTGTGTGCTGACATTATGCGTACCTTATCAAAAAATCACTACAATATTGATAAGCTTATATTTATTATATTTATTTTTCTCATATTTAGTATATTTTATTATGTTTTGAATCTTAAAGATATATTTTAAGTATGTTTTGTAGCTTAAAGTATATCTGAACTCAATTGATTAAAAATGGATTTAATTTGCAATTTTATAAGTTTTAATTGGTTGTGTTCTTTTAGGATTTTGGCAGATTGGCGATGTTCTGGTAGAAAAATCATATCTTGAGCTAAAGAGTTCGGAATTGAGTGATTCTTTATTCATTGGAAAGCTAACATATGGAGCTACAAATCATATGCAGACCATGAAATCCAGGTTGCACTTTAAGGGGGTCAAATTTAGCTTCAAAATCGTGATTTACGAGTCATCACTGGTTTAGAAGCAGTTGCGGTATTTTGGGCATATTTTTAGCTGTAGATATCTATTTTATGCGATTCAAGTGTCGTTTCAAACCTAAGAAAGAGTTCTACAATTTTTATGCTTTGGGTTTTGAGAAATAATGGCTGCATCAAGGTTGAATTTCATCTTGAAGTTGATACTGATGTTCTAGAGTGTTTTTGGGCTCATAACTTTGAAACCAGTTTTGATGTGGATTAATTCCAAAGGCCTCTTAACCATGTGGGAGAAAGTTCCAGCTGAAAGACATCATTCTCTTGATCATATTAAGGCATTCTAGTTATTTTTAATCCTTTTTTTACTTGCGTGGGATAATTTTGGAAGAATATAGGAAGTTTAGGGAGTTTTGTGGATTTAACCACATTAGGTTAATTTTATTAAAGGGGACCAAGGGCTGCCGCATGGGGGGGCTTTTTCCCGAACTCTCTTTATCTCTTTTCTTGTTTGTTTTCTTTTCTTTTTATTGGTCCTTTTCTTCTTAGTTAAAGCAGATTGAAACCCCGAATTCTTCAGCACTGTGAGATCAAAATTGTTTTTATTCATTCAATTAATATTTTGAGTATTGGATGTTCTTTTATGATTAATTTTATGATTGTTTCATTTATATGCTAGGATGCTTATTAGTTGTTATTCGAATTCAATTTACTGCTGGGTTAGAAATCAAATCCATAATTATTTGGTCTCTTTAATCTATGAAGTAACTAATATTTATTGATTTGTTGCATCAGAAATCATTAAGTCTTAGGGAGAACATTCAAATAAATTAACTGCAACTACTTGTGTTTGTGTTATTTAGTTTCTTCGATCTCTCTAATTTTTAATGCAATTGTTAAATTAAATCAAAGTGCTTGTCTTAAGTTGTTTAGCAGTTAGGGTTAATTAGATCTCTTATTTTTTGATTAACTACAACTAAAGAGAGAAAGGAAGATAGCTCCAACAATGAATATTCAAAGTCTTGATTGATCTATCTATATATCGACAATCAATTGTAGGAATTCGGAGGTAGATGTTGACTGATGCCGAGGTTTGAATTCTTGATTATTTTGTTGGTTTCTTACTTTATAAGTTTCTTAATTTTTGTTCTCTGATCATTTTTTTTATTTTATCTTTTTATTGCAAACAATCCCCACCCCCCCAATCTTCTATTCTAAATTTTTTGTGAGAAAGCTTTTAGATAAAAACTTTCCTTAGAATTCAACCTGGTTTCCACTACTATACTACAAATTTATTTTTTCTGAGTTGTTAGTAATACCCTAATTATTTTTTGCAGTTTTAACAATCGATCAAGTATGTTACTTGCTTCATTCATGGGTAAAAAAGTTTAGAAAGCAGTTTTTGCTTAGGGTAATTTCAAGGCTCTAAGAACAAGCAGGCTTTAGCATATAATTTTCAAAAGATTTTATGATACTCTAGGGGAAGATGTTACAAATGTAGCATTATCTTTCTTAAATAGTGGATTTCTTCTAAAATAGGTAAACTATACTTTTGTTACACTTCTCCCAAAATTGTTGTAGACTCGGATAGTGTAGGACTATAAACTAATCAATCTTTGCAACACATTATATAAAGTGATTGCTAAGGTTTTAGTCAACTGATTGAAACCGGTCCTGGATAGTCAGGTTTCCCCTTCCTAAAATGCTTTTGTTCCTAATTGAAATATTCAAGATTATGTCATTGTTGCCCATGATTTATTGCATGCAGTCTTTATTACTCCCCCATTCAATTGGCATACATGATTCTAAAGCACTGGTAAAATTGGATATCAGGAAACCATATGATAGCCTGCAATGGACTTCTATTGAAAAAGTTCTCCGTGCCATACGAGTTCCAAAAAATTGGATCTACCTTATTATGCAATGTGTTACAACGGTATCATACACTGTCTTGGTTGATAAATACACTATTGATTGGTTTTCTCTATCTGTAGGAATTTACTAAGGTGATCCATTATCTCTATATATATTTATTTTGTGTGCTAAAGCGTTCTTGTGTAGACTTCAGAAGCTTCAGAGAGGTCTCAAGGCAAATAGATATGGACCAAAAATAAGTCATTCATTCTTTGCAAATGACTGTCAAATATGTTTACATCCCACTTTGGTGGCAGCTCAAGCATTAAATCAAACATTATAAGATTTTGCGATTGCTGCAGACTAACATGTTAATCCATAAAAGTCTAAATGGTATTTTCGTCACAATGTCATAGGTCCTTTTCACAATAATATTCTCTAGGTCTTTCCTTTTTTGGTTAGTCAAGGTATTCCCACCTATTTAGGAATGCATTTTTGCCAGGACTTATCTTACCAATCATTTTTCCAATTTCTTCTGGATAAAGTTCGTAAGCACTTGGAAAACTAGAAGAAAAATCTTCTCAATCCTGCAGGACGACTCACATTGATCCAATCAACTTTGTCTTCCATCCCTCAATATGTTATACTTATCTTAAATGTTGTAGTGACTTTGTCAAACAATATCTCTCAACAATTTATCCATTTTTTGTGATCTGGCACTCAGTCTAGAAGGGGAATGCATATGAAACATCAAGGCATACTCCATCTCTCTAATGGTATTGATGGTCTTGGGACTAAAGGTCTATGCCTCTTTAATTAAGTACTTCTTGCAAAAATGTTCCAAAGGATTTTTACAGATAATAGTGACAAACTTGTTTACAAAGCCTTGATGGTGAAGTATGGGCATAACCACTCAATATGGTCTTCTAAGGCTTACAGAATATTTCTCCTGTATAGCGTAGTCTTCTTTATGGCAGGGAATTACTAAAGGATCACATTTAATGGTCCTTAGGGGATGGTTTTACAGTTTGGGCTTAGGAAGATCCTAGGCTCCTTGGCATTCATCCTTCCCATCTTTTCAATTTGACAAGCAAAGTCCATAAGGATCCTAGTATTTGAGTTTCTAACTTATATGATTGACAAAGACATTGATGGAATCAATCTTTTCTTTAGGTTCTCTTTCCCCTTCAAATTGTTGATCTCATTTTACAAATAACTCCTCTAGACCCATTTGATACCCAGAATTCTTTCGTGTGGTTAAGTAACGCATCTGGTTCTTTTATGGTGAAACAAGGATAAAATTTGGAAATGTGCAAAAAATTAGTCATATTATTAAATGCAATAGGAAGTTCTATAGGAAGGTTACCACATGGAAGTTCTATAGGAAGGTTACCACTTCCAAAATTTACTTCTATCATAAAGGCTATATGGGCTTCTCTGATTCCTCAGAACTTTAGAACATTTTTATGGAAATGTTTATCGCAAACTTATACAACCAACTCCAATATGACAATACACGGTGGTTTTTTGAACTTTATGTGCCCGCATTGTCACTCAACTCCAGAAATGATGTTTTATCTATTTTGACAATGTTCGAGATCACAAGAATTATGGGTAATTTCCGTTCTTGTCTTTATTCCAGTATCTACAACTCCTTTTAAGAATGGTTGGTTTCCAATCTCTCCTACCAACAACATTGGCCTTAAGATTGATTTCAATTTATCATAGCAACACTATGGATTATTTGCATTTGTTGAAATAAGTGCATGTTCAGGAATGCTTTCTTTCATACTCCCTCTTTAATCGTAAGATAGGATGATTAGTTCTTGTAATTATAGATGGCTAATGATTTTCGACAGTAGCACACTTTTTTCTTTCATGATCCTCCGGCTACTTAATGTTGATCTTCAGCATTAGGAACAACTTGTTTATTGGTGTCTAGAAATTTTTGTTATTGATGATGCCTGGCATCACTCATAAGGGAAGGGAACAATTGCTTGGGTGTGGTTTTGAATGCATGCCCCTCCAAAATACTAATAGGGCATTTTGATTTCAAAATGCAACTCTGCATTAGAAGTTGAACTCTTTGTCATTCTTGGAGTAATTTCTTTTGACACGATCAAGACCTAAGGGCAGTAACTATTCTTACTGACTGTTTGCAGGTATTCTAGGCAATATTGGGCACAAAGTCAATTAGCGTGAGGCTTTATTGTCTTGTTTATCAGATCACAAATGCTTTTGGATCTATGCAACGTTGTTTGATTATGGTAGTGCCTAGATAGAAAGTCCTGCTTGCCCATAATCTTGCTTCCTCTACTCTTTTTTAGTTTCCTTTTGTATTTCTGATTATAAAAAAAAACCACTATGAAGTGAAAGCATTTTCAAAGCATCTGCACATAAAATTTCAACAAACTCATATTGCTTACAACTACATACACTGTGGTGTTTGACTAATCAAATGCCATAGTATGATGACACGGATTATCTAGTAGAATAATTTTTGTAAATTTGAGATGCTTCAACTTGCACCAACTTTATGCAACTCGTCATTCCAAGTAAGATATGCTTGTTCAAAAAATATCTTAAAGGTAGCAAGGGTGTATAAACTAGCTGCATCCATTAATATCTCTATTTTGTATGGAAAATAATGAAAACTATGTGCAACTTTGAAGTTGGCTTCCAATTCCTCAATCTTCCTATCACCCAATGACCTTTGAAAGTGAGAAAAGAAACACAAAAGGTCAAACTTACAACAACCATAATGTCTTATTTGGCTGATCATGCTTTCGCTTCTTAGAGCGGTACATAAAAGGCTTGTCACCCATAAATTAAAGTTCACTTCCCCTTTATTTCAAACAAATTTCCCAACAAAGTATTATTTTGTAAACCATATTTTTTAAGAATAGATTCCCATGCATTTAAGAAATCCTCTTCATCATCAAGATAATAAATTCAACTGCTAAAATTTGAGGTAAAATTTCCATAATTATCAAACACTTGACTTAGATGCTTAGCTGCATTCTAATTTATTTGCTAAACACATAACTGATGATTAGTATCAGGCCATTGTATACCAAAAGCCCTTGCCATGGAAACATCTTGTTCAATAAAAATTTCATCTTTTTTTAGATATAACCTTCACAAAGGAACAAAGGACTAAAAGAGCCAAATAAAGTGTCACATGTTTCACCATATAATAGAGCTGCAACAAAAATAGTAGATGGTTTATGGTTTATGATGATTGACTCCAATATATAGTGTAAAGACCTGCATTCTTTATTTTTTCTATAATATCAAAACATATTACATCTACAAAAGACTCATAGTCTAACTTCATTATCCTATCAACCCAAAAAATATTTGTTATAAGACCATCTACATCTACTTGTATACCATATGAAAAATTTAGATTTTCAAACTTCTTATTTTGTAAATACTCCAAAATAACTCTTATTTCACCTATCTTTACTTTTTCCATTCATTTTAAGCATAGATGATTTTTACAATCATCAAGAATGAGCCAAAGATTTTCAGGGCCACTAGGTCTTCTAGCAATAAAGTCATTACCCAATTTCGGTGCTATTCCTTGTTAATTTGACATTTCTAGTTTTGTGGCTTGAGATGGATTGATATTTCTATAAGATCTTAAAAACATGTGATTTCTAGGGCTAGCTAATGCATTTGTATGCTCTTCAATGAATTGGAAAACAAGATATTTACCATTAAGTCTTGCACTTGCTTTTATGATTCATCTTAGCCAAGCATCAACATCTTGTCTCAACACGGCAAAATTTGGCACTCTCTTCTTTTATGTTAGCATCACATTCACCTTCACAAGAACAAATATAAATTTTGTCCAACCAAAAACCCTATTGTCTTTATAACCCTTTGTTTTTTAACAATGAATCCAACTTTTTTGGCATCCTCATTGTAAAATTCATAAACCTCTTGTTCAGACTCAAATTCCATTCTCATCTCTAGAATGATCCCTTTAAAAGAACTTACTTAATCTCCGATGCATTTTTATGATTTGAATCAGGTTGGTTCCCATATTGCTTTACTACTACGCAGTCTTCTTCCAAAGATTTTGGCTATTGAATAGGCATGTTATCTCAAACAATAAATCCTAGCATGGTTGACTGCAAGCTTGGGTGCTTGAATCTTCACCCTCCATGTATATGCCTAAATTGTAAAATTGATACATTACATTAACTCCTTCTATGCATAAAAGGAAATTGAGAGATTAATCGAAATCGCCAAATTTATATTTCAAAAGAAAAATCAGGTGCACTCAGTGATAAAAATTTCTATAAATGACCAAAGTTCACCCATCATGTGCACAATATTCACTTTGTTTTAATAGGTTTCGGACTAAAACTGATTATTCAATAAGTTATGGACCATTCAAGAAATTTACTCTTTTTGAAAGGGTAAAATCCACTGGGGGTACCCTAGCTTTTATTCTTATCCCAAACTGGTACTAATCTTTTAATTTTTCCTATTTAACTACCTAACCTATGTTAAACGTTTCAATTAGGTACTTTCCGTGGATTCCATCGTTAAGTTTAACAGAAATTACTAATTTGGCATTAATCAATGCTACAATAGACTTAAAATAACAACTTTGGACCCAAAACTTTTCCAACCACTAATTCTAAACCTAAAATTTACATATCTAACACCTAAACCACCACATTTACCAATGCCCCAACCCCAATCCGACTAGGCTCATTTACCCAACCCCATCGATGATTAGAATTAGCGCCGCCACTAGAGAGTAACGAATCAAAGGGTCTGCTCTATCGGTGTCTCCACTCTCCTCGCCACCCTGCTCGGCAGTGATTCATGCTCAATTGACCCAACCTAGCCCCGGCGTCTATCACGTCTGCCACGGCAATTTTGATGTCTACCCTCTTCAACCCTGGTGCGTTGTTTGGAGATGGAAGTGATTGACCTTTTCTATGAGCTTGTTGATGGGGATGGAAGCGACGATCAGCGATGACGAAGGGTCTGGGGACCGATGACGAAGGGTCTAGGGAGCGATCAGCCTTTTCTATGCCACGGCAATTATGATGTTTGGCCAAGTAGCGACGACAAAGAGTTTAGGGAGCAGGGACCCACTGGACGATAAGATGATACGAGTGGAGAGAGGTGTCTGTTTGGTGGAGGTGATCGGCGAAGATGAGGAGCTGGCTGGGAAAGTTTAGGGTTTGAATTTTTTCAAATCCCAGTACCTGACCTAACAAAAAATAGTGGTTTAGGTGTTAAATCTATAAATTTCAGGGTTAGAATTAGTAGTTGGAAAAGTTTAGAGTCCAAAGTTGTTATTTTATGTTTATTGTACCATTAATTAATTCTACATCAGCAATATCTGTTGGACTCAACGATGGAATCAACGGAAAGTACCAAATTGAAATGTTTAACATAGGTTAGGTAGTTCAATAGGACAAATTCAAAGATCAGGTACCAATTTTGAGACAAGAATAAAAGTTAAAGTACCCCGGTGGATTTTACCCCTTTTTAAAAGAACACATCTTGCGTAACTAGGAGCATGGCATGCACTGTTTATTTACATGGGGAACATGAACCAAAACCCTTAAATGAAAAATACTGATCCACTTGGGTAGACATGAGAATTTTTATTTCTACATCATTTCTTATATCAATTGTCTCAAATGATTTCAAACATTTTGCTCTGACATGAAAATTAAGAGAAAAATATTTATGTTTTTTTTATTTTTGCCAACATTTTGTACATAATCATATGCTAAAGAAGGACGTTTTTACTGCTTAAGAATAATAATCAAGCTTTTGGGCTGCCAAAAATATGTCAATAACATAACATCAAACAAAAAAAAAACTCACTAAAATGTCGTTTTTTACTTTTATAGTGATCAAACTTTCTTATCTAACAATTGAGCTTCCAATTTTTAGGTATCCTACACGATATCTGACCGACACAATATCGCAGCAATTATATGTCAGTTACTAGTAATCAATCTGATAATGAGATCAAATCCTCCTATCACTGCCCAGTTCATTTGGTTTTAAAGCAAATTAAAGAGCTTGCATGATAGTAGGCCATGAGTCAAGTCTAGCGCAAGTCACAAGAAGCCGTTGGCATAAACACTTTTTTGTTTCTTTTTGTCATTTGCCACTAGCTAAGGTTGGTTTAGGAACAGTTTTTGTCAATAGTATTATAGTATTAAATAATTTATTTAATACTTAAGATGAAAACACTCAAGTTAAAAGTTAAAAGCTATCATTAGATAATTTTTTCAAAACTTTAACATTAATTGATAAAGCTAAATGGTGCCAAAATCATTAAGGAATAGAGAATGGGACATGATTGTAAATAAATAAAAAAAACTAGAGTCATTGGTCTTAACCCATGCAAATGTGTGTGAATAATGGAACCATATGAAGGCCCATCGATGATAACAGCCAATCGAATCTTATGAGTTATATGAAATTGGAAGTAATTTTTTTTTTAATATCATATTTAACAGAAACTCATAGTTCAGAAGAAGTTTAGGAGTTATTAAGAGATAATGTTAAAACAAATTATAAATTTTTAGAATTCCTTTGAGGGGAATTTGTGATTAAATTAATAATTTTAGGTTGTAGCTGCAAGTTTTGATTATGTAAAGGACTATGTAAAATAAAAGGAGAAGTGTGGGATTTATAGGATACAAATTTATAACATAATTGCATATTTTTACGTCATGATTACAAGTTTTTATTTGGTGAGAATTGTGTGACAATGGTTGAAGTTTGAGAATCCTTAAAATGGAATGTTGTAAGTTTTGGTAGACCTACAAAAATCCTAATAATATCTAAACTACGTATTGAATCATAAGATTCAATTTTACCAAATATACAAATTTTTTCGTGACATAGAATTTCTATAATTTCCTATTTTCCAGATTTGCAATTCTTACATAAAATTTTTCAAATATGAAACTTCTTTTCTTTTTCCCGGAAAGTTTCTGAATTTGAAATATATTATTATTCTATTTAATTTATTACTCAGTTAATATTTTTCCTTATTTCATTCATCAAAATGTTAATGTAATTCTAACATTTAAAATGTTAAACATATTTGTTTATTTACAAACATTTTATCCCAAATACTAGTGTGTGTGTGTGTGTGTGTATTACAAGAGAAGGACAAACAAAGAATAACTATACTACCCTAAGCCACCTCCTGCCAACACCCTAAACTCATTTATTGGCTGTAAAGAGAAAAGAAAATCTCTTACATTAATATATTGGTTTTCTCACCTATTAAGCTAATCCACAACCGGAAAAATTGGATTGTACTGTGTTACAGATAATTGCTTTAGTTGAACCAGAAGGTTGTAAAAGCTACATGAGAAGGACCAATTTCTTTCTCAAACTATCAATAATTCTGTCAAATACTTCTGATCCACATCATATTATTTCGTCATTAACCAAAATTTCAAAGTGCCTCCATCCAAATGTAGAACGAAGCCATTTCATAGAACAAAGTCATTGCCTTGTGTTCAAAGCAAGCATTGAACTTCATGTGCCCTAAACCTGTCGTTCTCCCCCTCCACTTCTAACTACATCGGAAGGAGCTAAGTCTTTATTCCTTACATTGCAAGAAACCCCTGCAATTCCAACATTTTATGTCATGTAACGGTTAACTGTCCCTATAAGGATTCTATCCTCAAAAAACAAAATGATCAGGATTTTTTGTTTCAGACATGGAGATGATTGAGGAGAAGAATAAGGCATGGATCTTTCCCTACTTAAACAGGAAAACTCTAAGCATCATGAGCAACAAATTTCCAATGGCTTCAACCCCATTTTCCTCAGTTTTGGCCACTGTCTTATTTGTCATATTAATCCACCTATATTTCCCTTTCAACGGTTGCACTGCAAAGCAGACCTCCTCTGCCTCTCACCACCACCATTTCAACCGACGAGGCCACCACAACTCATCCCCCTTCCCAAACCCTAAACTCGAGCTGGCATTTGTAGCTCTCCAGGCCTGGAAACGAGTCATCTACTCCGATCCAAACAACTTCACCACAAACTGGATTGGTCCCTCGGTGTGCTCCTACACTGGTGTATATTGTGCACCTGCTCCCTATAACCGGAAACTCCAAGTCGTAGGTGGAATTGACCTAAACTTTGCTGACATAGCTGGGTTCCTACCTGAAGAATTAGGGCTCCTGTCAGACCTTGCCCTCCTTCATCTAAGCAATAACCGCTTCTGTGGAATTCTCCCACAAAGTCTTGCCAATATGACACTTCTCTATGAGCTCGACCTCAGCAGCAACAGGTTCGTAGGGGCTTTTCCTTATGTAGTCCTTTCCCTACCTTCTCTTCATTTCCTTGATATCCGTTACAATGAGTTCGAAGGGACATTGCCTGGTCAGCTCTTTAGCAGAAATCTGGATGCCATATTCGTCAACAACAATCGCTTCACCAATGTGATCCCCCCAACTTTCACGGGGACTGGACCTTCGGTTCTTGTGTTTGCCAACAACAAATTCGGTGGCTGCTTGCCTCCAGCCATCTCAAAGTTTGCCAATGCTTTGGAAGAGTTGCTGCTAATCAACACTAGCATATCAGGCTGCTTGCCGCCTGAAATTGGTTACCTTCACAAGTTAAGGGTCTTAGATGTGAGCCATAACAATCTTGTGGGTCCAATACCATATAGCATTGCAGGGTTAGCCCAGCTGGAGCTACTGAACTTAGGGCATAACATGTTTACTGGAGTCGTGCCAATGGGAGTTTGCATTTTGCCCAACCTGTCTAATTTTACTTTCTCTTACAATTTTTTCTGCGAGGAGGAAGGAATTTGCCAGAATCTGACCACGAAAGGCATAGTTTTCGATGATCGTCGCAACTGTTTGCCTGAGAAGCCACTCCAACGGACTCAGAAAGCATGTGAGCCAGTGCTCGAGCACCCAGTGAATTGTTTTGAGCAACACTGTGGCAGTGGAGGCTCGACTGCAATTCCGCCAGCTTTGATACCTGCAGCTACAATCCCTCCGGCTGTGGCACCCGCAGCTGCACCCCTGTTCTCCCCTTTACATGCCCCTAGTCCTACTCTCACGTAAATATCTGAGGAAGATGGTGTTAAATAAATAAGAACGATGTACATATTTTGTTCAAAATTCGGATTTGCACATATTTAGAATCATTTCACGAGAATAAGAACACTAAGGTCCTCTGTTCTGTTTCGGGTAGCTAAGCTGTTCAATTGGAAATAAGATAGTACAACAGATGTTACAACACAATAATAAGATTCAACACTTTCTTTTCTTTTCTTTTTTCCTTTTCCAAAGAATGTGTGTCCCTGGAACAAGACTCAAAATGAGTGCATCTATTCTTTTGTTGAAATATTTACGACTCAGATTTGTACATTATTATACAATTGCTACAAGAATGTCGCCTACACCTACCAGCCATCTGCTTACGCTCTAATTTGCTTGGCCCGTATCTCAGTATCTCCAGAAAAATGGCCTCAGCAAGATCAGGGCTCTTTACTATAGTGTCTCAACAACCTGAAACAAAGGAGACCTGCTCATTTTCAGACTGATGAGAGACATCATGCAGCAGAAAATAAATATGGTACGGGACGCTACCACCTGATCTCAACCACCAGATGAATGGTAACAGAGGCAAAAGTTGGCATTTTCATTACAAGCTGCGATCATTGATTACCAATCACATCCTGAAAACAGGCTAAGCTGCTCGTAGAGTAGCTCTATTATTATTTGTTCCCCCCATCCCACACTGGTTGATTCTTTCACTATTTTTGTAAAAAATATGTAATGCCAAAGGCATATTACACAAATTCCTAGTATTACTCTTATCTAATCACAAAATTACAGCTTAAGCATATAAGTAATTGCATTTTAGGACAATGGGTAATATCAAAATTGGAATAAGATGCATTAGAGGAAGAAAGTGTCACATACTTCGGAAAAAATTTCATTTGAGAAGTGTGTCTAATTATATGAACTTGCTCGTGCTTTCAGGGAAAGCGGTGTGCATTAGGTTTTATTAAGAGTAGAACTAAAAAATCAACAAGAAATGATCGATCTCGATCTCTAATAGCTGAATCTGATATGATTTTAATGGTCTTGTCTCAAGAAATTAGACTCCTCACCATGATGAACAAGTTTGGTGCCAGCGGATCCTATGTGGCAAAGTGGAAATCTGCACTTAAACTGGTGGTAAGGCACGCCGGCAAGTTGGACATTCCATTTTTATATCCATCCACCTTTGCAAACAACCAGAGTGGAAGAAATGATCACAGGGTGTCACCTGTTACAGAATAAAAAATGAGTTTTCGATTTCTGAGTTCATGGTCCAATAAAAGCATAGAAAAATATGAGCTGCAAATGCGTACCATGCAATCATTTGATCGCTGTGGAAGATCAATGGCAGTCATACAAATGACGCAATCCGTACTAATTCTATCCTGATCAAACCTTCTATAGTAGCTATACTTCTCAGGTAAGATCTGCAAACAATAAATTCGAGATCACCACATTAAGTGCTGTAAAATTTAGGAGGGTGAAAGGGTTTATACTTGATGCTACTCAAAAGCATAAAATTATACAAATAATGCCTGTTCTTCTTAACAGCTTAAATTGGTCTACACACATGGTACACGAAATTTCGTTCATATAATTCCATAACAATTGAAATAAAGTAACACCCCTGGGATGACAATAGTCCCTACAAAGTAAATCAATGGATTGACTAATATGAACTATGTGCTAGAATGCAAGTAACTGAAATTGCAATTACATGACTCATCTGGTCATTTAAGGCATAAATGTTCCTAAGAAAATGTACATATTTGCTGAAAGTCTATGACTAAACATAAAAGCTGGAAAGGAGGCAGCATAATGAATAATCAGAACCTATTCCTACCTGACGAGGAATAAACCATCTGGACCCAAGGTAGTGCTGAAGAAGAAGTATTGATGCTTGAAGCATAATAAATACAATCAAACAGATGCACCAGCTTTTGTCAGGTTCCATTCGCATGAAGTTGTAAGGACATCCAAATACATATGTAGGGATTGCTAGCCGAGTAACTGTCATGCCCAAGATGTAATAAGGATGCAAGGGCTTTCTTGAATCGCGTACAACATTTGTGACTATTTGAGGTATCCAAAAGGAATACAAAAGAAAAAGTATGGGTCGCAAATAATTATGAAACTCATACATGACCAAAATGCCCCCTAAAAGGATGCCATCTGCCAATATAAGATTCAATTAAATCAGTCAACTTCGAAAGGAAAGAAAATCATAATATGAACAAGCAGCAGCTTTCACAAGCAAGCAACTAACACGGTAAATTGATTACAACGTAGAATGGTCATGTTCCATGTTGCACAAGTTGATCTAACTATTCCTTTCATCCAGTAATATTTGTCACTCTTTCCAATTTTTTCATGCCTCAAAATATGCCATTTTTCGATAATTCCTCTTCTAGATTTACCCTTTCCATTATGTTATGTCCATGAATGCATTGGCCTGGCTGAACATCCACAAAAGACACCAGCCCCAACCCTAAACCCAACCGAAGACACACCCCACAGCAAAGGAAAGAGGGGTGGGGGAAGGAAAAAGGAAACAGTTCACAGTACTTGAGGAGATTTCCATCAAGAAATAAAGCATGTTAAGGCATCATTTACTAACAATTATACAGATAAAATTTAAATGTGAAAAATATATTTCTGGAAACAACAAACCCACTTACAGAAACGGCTATATAGAACTGATAGTTCACGCCTCATCGTCTCCCATCCCTCACCAGTATTCATAGGCCTACTTGCCTTCCATATGGCAAGGAGATATCTCATCTCAAAAATTGAGAAAACAACAAACTTGAAGAATGCTGCTGTTGCAAAAGCATTAAACAGGGACTCTGGACCAAAAAACCAACAGCCCTTATGTTAGATATGGATCCCGATAAAGTAAATTAGAGTCATGAGTTATCTAATCTTGGTTTCTTCACAATTTTATATTCAGAATCAGAGTTGTACGAATGGTCATTCTAGCTTTGAGTTTTCCTTTGTTTCTCTACTTTCTTCTTTTGTGTGGAGTAGCTGCTAAATTTACTGGAATAAAAATCTAAACCATGGAGATAAAAACTTATACGGAATTTGGACAAGACATAAATGGCTGTAAAAATGTCCTGTTCTAAGTATATGATGCAAAGCAGCAGATGACTCAGTCAGCTTACCAACTAGTATTCCGGCAGTGAGATGTAAGAGGCAGAGATAAGCATCCATAATTGCCTGTTGCCCAATCATCAAAATTGAAACTTTGGCAGCTCCCTGATATAGATTAAAAGAGTCAAGCCTTTTATCGACTAAGAAATGTCCCCTTTTTATTGAGATTAGGCATGAGCTACAATAAGTAATGACTTCATTGGGATTACACAATCTTTAGGCTAGTAACAATGTAAAGTTCTTACCGACTGTGTGTTGCCATGTTCCATTTGGCGGATTAATAGCAGAACTTGAAGAAAAGAGACCTGGCAAAACTGTTAAGGAATCCAACCTTGAACTGGTAACAGCCTCACAGCATAACTGAAAAAGGTAGAATGTATGAAAGGATACAAAAGTGACCATTAAGGTGTAGTTCACTGCTTTGTTATAGTAGACCTCTATATTGACAGAGGTAGCATTTAACAACAATGGTGCAAAGCAATCCCCATCATCATCAACAGCAGGACTCTCCATTAGCCCTTCAATTTGATAACGATCATGATCTCCATCTACATGAAATAAAGAATGATGTAAGCCCTATTCACTTACAATAACGTCCTGGCCCAGGAAAATGATGCTCAACACATCACGCTAATTTCTGGCCATTGATATCCAGACCAAACCTCTATGAAGAGCTCTATACTATTATATGAATGTGCACCAAAGAAATATATCAGGACTTTAATTGATGGCCTCAAGATCAGAAATACATGTTGACAGTTCTTGGTTGGGATGAAGTAGACCAGCTCTTTTTATTTGTACCTGATGAATGCGCAAAAAGATAGTAATTTCATGCCTCCAAAATAAAATTTAATATTGGATACACACCAGACATTTTTTTCTCCTTTCCATTATTCATACTCTGAAAATTTTAGAAGAATTTCTTCCCTACACATAGAGACCAAGGGAATATGTTTAAAAAGAAAAGCTTCTATTAAATATCAACCCACAATAAACTGCAAATCAATCCATCAGACAAAAGATCCAACTTTCTTTTCCCTGAAAAGCTAAAGAAAATCATATTTGCAGAACTTTAAATATTCCAATCAAAGAAATTCCACACTATTTACAAGCACTTGGAAGTGAAGGATGCAGGGAGAGGTTTTATTGAACAAGTATGCTACGATAATTACCACTTTGGGAGGACAAGATGCGAGTTATTTGTGCTGCAATTTCTATATTGCAATGCTTTTCCATCTCATAAATTGGTGCTGCAATTACAGAAAACATACTGGTCATGCAACTTTACTACTAAATAAAAAGACAAA
This sequence comes from Aquilaria sinensis, assembly GCA_005392925.1. NCBI lineage: Eukaryota > Viridiplantae > Streptophyta > Magnoliopsida > Malvales > Thymelaeaceae > Aquilaria > Aquilaria sinensis. The sequence continues at coordinate 56,508 of SMDT01002839.1, read as the reverse complement.
ACAAAAAAGATTCACTTACAATTTTTCCTTCTCCATATTTTGTCACGTGGAGATTCTTGGAAAACTTGTGATGAAAACACTCCAAGCTGTTAAATATATGAACAATTTTTTAACAAATGTCATTTAGGGTGGTAGAAAGCTGATTATTTTGGAGCACCAAACAGCTTTCTCAAATGCTAAGTCAGCCAAATTTCCCAGAATCTAAGGCTAGGTGCCAGCAGTGCTCGAAGCCAAAGAATATAAAATTAATGTAATAAATACTTTATCACTTTTCTCCACCATTTCAACAAAACAAGCACTTCTTATGCAGTAAAAGTTGCAAGAAAACTGCAGGCATGATAAATATATGGACCATTTCATTATAAAAAAGTTTCCCATTTTTCTTCACTAAAATTCCTTCAATAAAAGCATAGTTGAATAATCTATTTTAGAGATGTGGAAAAGGTTGTTTTGTAATATTGGGAAAACTTTATATACAATAGAATCATCAAAAATTTGTTTTCCATATTACCAGGGAGTTCTTCAAATTTAAAGAAATTGAGAGTTTACCTCAACTAAACAGCCCACCAGGCATTTGAAAATGGAAGGTCAGTAGCATATCATACAAGTTACGCATTTCAAATGGAAAGCTTATTAGCATATTGAATAAACTATCTCATCAGCAGCATGCATACTTAATGTAAAACAAATATGGCATGAAAATTACCAAATGATAAGGATTAGATAAAATATAATCATCATCTTGACTCATCTCTCCCTCTTTCCCACTGCAATAAGAATGCAACTGAAACATTAGAACTTCCTATGGAAGAAAAAGGAAAATGTTAAACCTCAAATGCAACTGGGAAGGAGAACCAAAAATATTTCCACATGGAAGAGAATTAACGAGGAAAGGACTGGTAACAAAACTAATTCCTTGTCACTCTTCCGAGCTAAAAAATATTTTTAAATGGCTAACATAAATGGAGGCCACAAATTTCACCTGTTAGCTACCATTCGAAGCTGTCTAAAAGGTGATATATATACACCTTCGACCCTGATTTGTGCACCACCAACATTGTGTTCATTGTCAAAGACATCATGAAAAATAATTACACCCTGTCATCAACACCATGAATGAGCAATAGAATATCAGCCCAAATGCTTCAGAGGTCAACTGAATGACTGAATCAAAAAATGAGACCACATTCACATAATGGTTTGCTCAGGCATTGAACAGGGAAAAAGTTTCTAACACCATCCTTTATCAGCGACTTTAGGCAATGCAATTATCACTGTTAATGTTTCAGAGAGTGCATACACTGTTCCAGTTTGAATACATCTGAACAGAAAAACACAGTGCCATGACTTCTGAACCACGGCAAATAGCCAACTCTCATAAAGATGAGCTGATAGAGAGGACACATTGATTAGGATAAATTCATTTAACTCAGTCACTCTTAGATTTGTGTGTGTGCACATAAATCACATAGCGCACCAGAATTTACTTAATGGTAAAGTTTACTTAAGGGCTAAGTTTCCGCAGCATGACAGTGAATAACAGTATGAGTCATACAATTCCACCAAAGCTTTCAGGATTTTTCAATTTCATTTTATTTATTTTTTTCATTTTGGTTATAGTGTGAACATGACCAGGATGTCGTTGAAAGACTTAAAAGAAGTGAGCTTCCGTGGCATAACAGTGAATAACTTGAGTTCAACCTCTCACCTGAACATAATGAACACCACTTATCTTCGTTGGGGTACTAACTAACTCAATGACTGAATCACCGTTAGTTTTCCTGAATTCTGGAAACCTTGAAGAGCTGTTTGCAGACTCGATAAATTTCCAAGAGCCTGCAATTTTAAAACATAAACCCAGATTGGCAAAGATGTGAAAGAAGAACCATTCACAAACTGGTAGTGAAACTATAACTTTATAGATGTATAAAACTACACCTAGATGGTAATTCCTAATTTAACAAGCTGAAAAAATAATTAGCTTTTCGGCATCCACCCAGCACCTTTCTTTTGCTTCACCATACCTCAACATGGAAAGAATATAGGATGATTGCACACAATCAACAATAAATGGAAATAGGTACAGTTCTGAAAATACCATGTACCAATTACAAGATGACAATTTTCAACAGAGAACCAAGCAAAAGAGAGAAAAATGACTTACCACGGTAAGTTCCTGTTATGTTCCATCCAGAGAGTGCACCCAATTCATTTTCATCTTTTTTAACAAGCAGCCACTACAATAAGTGTTAGCGTAGAAAAGATCATGCAACTTGGAAATTTAACCACTAAAACTATTATCAAACATCAACTACAGTAAGCGATTATTAACTGAAAAAAGGAGAAAGATAATTTACAAAGATAAAAGTCTTAAGAGAAAGGAAGCAAAGGCTTAAAATTGTTAGGTGAGAGGATGGCCCAACCCAACTATGTAGCTTGTCCAACAGATTAGTTCTAGCTTTTGCATATGTAAAACAAGTTTTCCAAAATTGAAACATTCAAGCCATCTGCTTGAGCCATGAACAGTTTTAAGCTATACCTCATAGACAGAGAAGTGATAACTTTTTTGAAATATAAACGGCCCCTAATCATAGTCATTATAATCAAGAGTCTTTATTAAGAAATGGTTTGTGTTTTCCTGTGAATTGTTGTAAGACAACAGGTATAAAATGGTTATAAGAAGAAAATGGTGTAGGATTAAGCAAATAGAATGATAGTTTTCAAACCCCTTCCTCAGAATTGGATGCAGTTAACAATCCATCTATAGAGTCCACATGAAGCTCTACTTCCAAAATAAATAATTTACGAAGAAAACTACACTAACACGTCCATGGCCTAGGAAAACGGAAATGTAAAATGAATAAACTGTATATAAGCTTAGGGATATAAAGAGAGTTTAAAAAAAGTAAACCTCGCTGATCCTGTTGAATGGTTGACTACTTGGCTTGGTTCAACAACATGTAAATTACTCTTCAACATAAAACATGAAGCATTCAACTTATAACCTCTGAACTTTTCTCATTCACAATACTACTTATATTTCCACCCTGCAATGAAATGGAGACTTAGCAGAATTCAACTAGTATCTATATGTTCACGTTCATTGTAGCCATCTATGGAACAGAATTCAACTTGTTTCTATATCTTCACACTCATTCTAGACATCTTTAGAACAGAATCAGTCTCCTGCTCTACCACTCGCACAAGCTGCTAAAATCCAACTAGCCCAAAGCCACCGAAACAGTTCAAATGAGAAAAAAGAAGAAAGGAACCCAACAACTCATTCCCACAGACAAATCTCCAGAAACAATTAGCTAGGCTATAATCAATAAGAAAACGACATCATGAACCATAATTGGGAACCAAAATCCAGCCAGAAGAACCGAAACACCTACCTCATCGCCCCATGAGCGAGCCCTCTCCCTTATGGGCCTTAATCCAGCCGCTGGGTTAAAAAACAAGAAGAGAAACCACAAGGCGAACACAAAACCCAATCTACACCTCCTCGAGAAGCAACAAAAGCCAAGCTTTTCCCAGCTGACCCTATCAAACCCCCAGCATCCCATTTCACGGAATTACACTGAAAAGAATCAGCTGCGACCCTCCTCCAATAAAGCAAACTCCTTTACTTGAACAGCACCGAAATCAAAATCCAAAGACGCAAATTCAACACCCATTAGAAGGGAGAGAGCCAGGGAGATAGATGGGTTGCTTCAAGTGGAGTGAGACATACGGAAAAACGGGCGACCAAACAGCAGAAGTATCGGATAGTGAGAAAGCGAGAGCTCAACGAATTGGTGATGGGAAATTTATGTTTTTGATTATTCCGAAGCAAAGGAAGAGGCTTCCACCAGAAGGGTTTGGCCCAGAAAGGAGCAGTAGCTAAAAAATTAATACCTAATCAGAGATAAAAATTTTTAATAGAGGAGAACAGAAAAGACGACAGATTTGGTGGGGGGTTTGTTAAAATCTACGCCCACGAGGATGGTTTGGTTCTTGTTGTTGTCGCTGCTGTTGACATGCCTACTGGCTGCTTTGGTGAGACGGAGGTCATAGAGGGGCGGGGGGGAGAGCAGACAGAGCGAGAGAGCAGCAAGCGATGAAGGACTCTCTGCTTCTTGCGACGGAGAACGGTTGGCCGACGCGCGGTGTTTGGGAAGTGAGATTCACCTTCCAATCGAGTCAACCGAAATGTGTCCGAGAACAAAAGTTTACCATGCTGTTTCTCTCCCCCGCTTTTTCTTTTTGTTTTTTTTTTAGTAAAAAAATTTTTTTTTTTTTGTAATCAAAACATACATGGAGTAAAAGGGTTAACGAAGAATATAAACGTCAAAGTCATGTGTCGGAGAAGCTCGCTCACTCTTGAAGTATGATAACCATTGAGCAGCAACTTAACTTTTTTAATGTTACTATTTATTGTTTTATGCTCACAATCATTGAACTAAACGGCAATATATCGTGAAGTGCAGTAAAAACTTGCGTATAATTTGTTAGAAAATTGAAGAATGACGAGAAATCAACTATTCTTCATTTAACCATGGTAGGGCACTAATGTCTATGTTAGTAAAAGTCTGGGTGGCCGCATGTAAGTGTTAAAACCAATTCCTGCCGACTAATGAAGGATTATTGCCCTGATTATTTTCCTCACACCAAGGTGCATGACATGATGTTTTATAACCCACGTTTCTTGGACAATGAAGAATTAATAACTGTGAAAGACCATTTTCTTTTCTCTGTACAATAATTAGCCAATGATCCATTTTGACTTTCCAATAATTGGATTATTATAATAGATCTGTTTGCTGTAGAAACAAGTTCACAAAAATAGCTATCTTCCTAGCTAGAAATTTTTATACATTACTTTTAAAAAGCTCAAAATAATCTTTTTATTATGTTGTTGATACTCACCTAGGATGCAAACGAGTTGAATCCCCTATCAAATACTTAAAGCTCGGAATTGATTATTTTTTTATTATAGAATCAAGCCTAATAAATATTAAGCCTGGACTTTGGTTACATCCACGATATAAATTCTGAACGAGTCAAGTTTTGAGCTTAATAATGTTTGTCTCAAATCCTTATTGAACTTAACAAGTATAATACAATAAATACTCCTTTTGTCCTATATTGCTTGAAACATATCTTTTTGCACGTAGTTTAAGACCAACTTTGTTTTTGCATGTGTTTTCTTGTTTTGCTCTTTGTCTTCATCTTTGATTTTCATCTTTATCTGGTCACCTCGTTGCCTTGTTCCCTCATCTCTGGCTTCTATCTCGACCTCATCGCTTTCATTTGGGCACTTTGTCGCCTTAATATCCGTCCAGTCGCTTCGTCGCCTTATTATTTGCCCGATCACCTCATCGCCTTAATCTCCGTCCACTAATTTCATTCCATCAATTTGTCATCCTCGACCTCCTCGCATTTGTCCCTGACCTTGTCACTTTCATCTCTAATTCATCGATTGTCATCCTCATCGTGTCAATTGTAGTCCCTAACACATCGATTGTTGCCCCCGTCACATTGATTATGTTCCCCATGCTTCGATTGTCGTCCCCAACCTCCTCACTTCCATCTTCGACACGTCAATCCATTGCTTCGATCGTCGATTGCCATCACTGATGTTCTTGCTTCCCTCTCCGCCTCTGTCAATCGATCGTCTTGATTGCCAAGCCATCGCCTACTTCCCTCACTCCAACTATCACCAACTCACCGCCAAGAAGGAATTGTCCACACTGAGATCGAATGAGAGAATTGAGAAATGGGTTTTAGGGTAGAAAGGAAGAATTGAGTTATGAGAAAATGAGGGTATAATGGTAAAAATACATGATACAACTTACTAAAAAGGGAAATATTTAAAAGAATTTAGAACAATCCAAAATGGAAAGTATTTAAAAGAATGTGGAACAGAGGGAGTAATATAGTATTATAATATAATTATGAAATAATTACAAAAAATAATTTGACCCTAATTAAAAATCGTAATACACTCATCAAGTCAAGCTCAAGCCCTTTCGAGCCAAAACTTCAAGCCCCGTTTATTGAATTTATCAAACTCAAACTCAAGCCAAGCTCCAAGTTTAGGGTGTTCAAGCTTAACTCACCTCATCTAATGACTATGTTTGGAAAGCATATAGAGGAAGAATTAATTTGTTAAACCTTAAGGAAATAAGTGTAATAATTTAGAGATCCTCAATCGCAAGTATAATTCATCGTTTAATATCCTAAGCCTAAGGAACATCTTGTGCATCAAAATAATGAAAATCTTTTAATATTTTAACACTAATATTTAAGCGGCAATAAATCATAAAACTGATGAAAAACCAATCTCCTATTTTCTTTTTTACAAAGACTACTTGCTCGCATGAACATATTTCTCTAGTAGATTTATACATGTAGGTAAACACATAGATTTACATAATGATAAAAATAAAAAAAATATATACAAGGGCTGAAAAGGGAGAGAAAAAACATGAAGCAATAAATCATAGACTACCTATTGCATGAAGCGTTTGTCATATTATAAAAAGACTCAGAGGATAGAAAGAGCATGTGTTCAAAGAATATTCTTTTTCTTTTGTGGTACATAGAATCAACCATAAAAAGCTACAAAGATGAAGTAAGTATGTATTCTATAGGGAGAGGGATGTCTAGTATGTATCTGAACCTTACAGGACAATCAAAGCAGCACCTCGAGTTCCATGTCCCCATGCCTTTGCCATCTTAGTTAATTGGTGGCACGGGATGTTCGAAAAATGTTCAAGAATGACTATTTTCCCTTTAGTTAAACTAACTTCCCATGCTACAGTAACTCAGGCTCCTTGGTGAAGAGACACTGTAATTTCCATGAATGCCGAAGAAGACAAGGTTAATTATAGAGTTGGGTCATGATTGTACATAGCAATTTAGATTTCAAAACTTTTTAGTTATAGCCCCTTGTTCTTGTTGTTGGACGCCAACATATATATGATACTTACGTATGGTCCACCATCGATTCTATGAACTCTCAAGTCCAGCTCAAGACTTTATTTTGAGGCTCACCAACCTTAAGCCCAGGCCAAGCCTGAAAATATCAAGAGTTGGTCTTAAACACAGCTCCTTTTCATTCCTATTCATTTCTGTCCCCAACAAGCCCACCACTTTTGTAACGCCAAAAATGATATCAGAACTAATTAAATAAGTCAATGGAAGATATCAGAACGTATAAAGCAAGAAAAAGTATGGTAGATCAACGTACCATTAAAGGTGTAATTACTCTTTCCTTATTAGCGCTGGTAGAAAAATTTCGAAGATATTTTCTCTGTTAAGTATATATCGAGAATTAGATGCTATATTTTTTTTAATATGTATCGGATTTGGTTGACAAAATTGGCTAAATGAGACATGTCCTCCCCCTATAAATTCATCTTTGCCTATCAAAATTATTATCACAACCAAAATTTAGTTAATTTTAATGCTCTGTTCTGCGACTTCTAGATCTGCCATGGCTGCCAAGATATCGATCTTGCTTCTGGGTCTTGGAGCTCTGCTTTTCTCTGCTGCCTTTGCCTCCGATCCTAACCCTCTTAAGGATTTCTGTGTCCCCGCCGATGGTATATATATATATATTCTTAATATTTGTCACTTCTTGACGTTTTTGGAATTGAGTTTGACTTGAGATATATATGTGTGTGTGTGTGTGTGTGTGCAGGAAGCGGAACGGTTTGCAAGGACGTGAAGCAGGTGCAAGCTTCGGACTTCTCCTTCAGCGGGCTCCAGGTGGCTGGCAACACCTCCAACCCGCAAGGCTTCGCTTTGACTCAGGCCACCATCCCGGGGCTGAACACGCTTGGCCTCTCCTTGGTCCGCGCCGATATAGCGCCCTCGGGCTTCGTGGTCCCTCACGTGCACCCCCGCGCCACCGAGCTGTTGGTCGTCCTGGAGGGCACCATCGAGGCCGGCTTCGTCACTTCCTACCCGGAGAACCGCCTCATCAGCAAGGTCCTCAACAAAGGGGACGTCTTCGTGCTCCCTAAAGGGCTTGTCCACTTTATTAGGAACGTCGGCGAGGTCACTTCTTTTGGCCTGGCCGCCTTCGACAGCCAGAATCCGGGATTCATTCCCATACCTAGTGGTGTGTTTGGCTCTAGCCCTAAAATTGCCAGTGACTTGCTCGCCAAGGCTTTCCAGGTCGACCAGAATATAATCAAGCAAATCCAATCTCATTTCTAAGTTCCTTTTTTCCCCCCTTTTTAAGTAGCACTAATTTTTGAGCTTATACTCTAATAAACTTATAATAAGTACTGAAGAAAGAAAGAAAACAAAAATCTCACTTCTCTGTTACTTTCTCAAAGGTGTTATTGTGTGCTTAACAATTTGCCCTTGTAGGTCTTTGTGAGGTGATTAAATTTGGTCTTTAATATCATCATATGCGAACCTATACAGTAAATGGAAGAAGATATATGGAAAATTTTCAGGAAAACATAAAACAAACGGTAAAACTTCCATGCGCCAGCACATGTGAAATTCTTATATTAATTTTGTTTCTTTCAGACAAATTTCTGCATTTGGTGGAATGGTTCTCGGATTGATGGATAATTGAGGGGGCGGGGGTTTGGGTTGCACTAAGCACTTGCTAGGTTGACCTGAAAATAATCAAGCAAATCCAGTCTTATTTCTAAGTTGTTTTAATTTCTCTTTTTTAAGTGGCACTAATTTTGTTAGCCCAAATGCAACCAAGAGGGGGTGAATTGGTTGTATTCCAAAACAATCCCCAAATGAGTTCTTGAAACCTCAAACTTAACTTGAACTTAAAGTACAATGATTAACTTGGTTTTGATCAGAAAATGACTACCACAATCCACCTAAATTTTGCTTTGAAAGCTACCTTTGAAGTGGTTTGAAAAACAAACAAGATTAATCAAGATAGGTAGCATAAAACACAAACTAAAGCTCAAGTATGTAAAGAGAAGAAGAAGCTTGCACAAGAGAATTTTTATAGAGGTTCGAACTCTCCACTTGAGAGCCTACTCCTCTCCTCAAATTCACCACTTGAGAGTTTTCTTCTTGACTGTGAAACACAAAGACACACAATAGCCTTCAAAGGCATACAACACTTTGGTAGTTCCTTCTACCTTCACCTCTCACTAGTTTTGCCAAAGTCCAACTAGAAACTCTCTTTCCCTTACAAGAAAATCACTCAAGACAAGCTCAACAATTCGTGGTTACAAAGTAAGAACTAAGGAAACACTCAATGCTTAGATAAGCCAATGAAAGCACAAGCACAAGTTCTTGTCAATTTTTCTAATTCAAGCTCTTTGATAAAGGATTCTCTTTTCTTAGTTGCCAAGTATATTTACAACTTGTTTCTTAGTGTAAATATACTCTTTATGAAGCTATTAGACTGTTGAAACCCTGCTGGAAATGCCTGAAAAGATTCCTTAAAATCTGGAGAGCCGTTGCTCTGTTTTTAAGCAAAAATCTGATACTTCCAGACTTCGCGTTCAGTTCTGAGTTTAACGGGTTAAACTCGACTTCTCCTTTCAACGGTCAAAAGCTGCTGGAGACAACGCATTCAATGCGCGGCAGAACTATCCGGGTGGCGTCTTCTAATTCGTCCGAGTTCCATTTGAAATCTTGGCTAAAAACGCGCCACTTGAAGCTTTTGAAAGGGAGCCTTCAGACTTCGACTTTAACAGGTTAAGACCAACTTTTAACGCATTAACTGATGTTCTTCGAAAAGTCACAAGAAACTTAAACTTCGGATTAAACCAGTTTAACGTGTTAACGTATAACCTTGGGAGCAAGTTAAACTTGGGTGAAAGAGATACCTATTAAACTATGACTTTAATGAATTAAACTTAAAACAACTCAAAAACACTTGTCATTTGGAAATCAAACTTGATTCGAGCTAGTTTCTTTTCAAAAGCAATTTTTCCTCAATATTCTTAACACATATTTTTTGAGACAATTACTTGACACACTTGAAAATTAAGCATAAGTTCAATTAACCTTATTTTGACCAAAGAAGTGAGATTAAAAATATTAACACACATCATTTGTCATCATCAAAATTAAAGTTTTCTTTGGAACAAATCCAACAAATTTTTTTTGAGCTTGTATACTCTAATAAACTTAATTAGTTATAAGTATGAAGATAGAAAGAAAACAAAAATCTCAGTTCTTTGGTACTTTTTCGAAGGCGTTATTGTGTGCTTAAGAAGTTTGCTCTTGCAGGTCTTTTAAGAGAGGTGATTAATAAATTTGGTTTTTAATATCATATATATGTGCAAACCTGTACAATAAATAGAAGAAATATGGAAAATTTTCAGTAAAACATACAAAATAAATTATTTTATACTTTTTATATTAATATTTGCGAATTTGATCAACAAAATGAAATAACTAACTAACTGATAGTTTTGAAAATGAATAGAATTTATGAATTATATAGAAACTTTCTTTTCCAAGGTTTGTCAATAAAACATGTCTTTTCAGTAAGCTTATGTGTTTGTGTATATACAATATATCATAAAGGAGAAGTTGGGTGATTTTGGAAATACAGATCCAATTGAAGAATACTAGTCGTAGTTATTAAATTTTAAAGAAAAAAAACACATTTTTGGCTGGCCAGCTGGGCTGGCAATACTCGCGCACATCTTTGACCTGGCTTGCTCGAGGACACCCCTGGCCAAAGACAGGGTTAGAAAAGTAGTAGGCTCATTCCCAAAAACAAACAATTTAAAAAATAGTTAAATTGCAGCTCAAAACTCTTCAGGTTTCTTTGCTGACGGCCACTTTACTCTCAACTTTCTTAGAGTAGTTTCTAATATATTGTCCTTTTAATTGATCTAAATATGAACAAAGTGGTCGACCTCTCTTATATATACACTATGGTCTAGGAAAATATGTGTGGCTCATACTTTTAAAAACAATAGCCCTTGATCATAACCTATTTGTCTTCAATCAGATAGTGGGAGAGAAGGAGGATTCAAAATTATATGGCATAAAAGGCCGACTGCCCTGTATGTATATATTCCACATAAATCCTGGATTTGTTCTATCCAATCAAACTTAAGTTGTGATGATTGCAAAACCTTTGTTAATATCTGATGTGTCTATTTAGTGAATTTTGTGACTTAATAGTTAAGTTGGTTGAAAAGTTGTAAGCAAATTGGTTCTTTTAGTCCGAAAGTTACAAAGTGGCCAAAATTGGCCTAGGATCATTTTGGAGACATAAAAGAGAATGAGGCATGACGAGTATTTATGCGTGAAAAGAAAAACAAACCATAGAAAATGAAGATACCCAAGAAGAAGCCTACTCCCTACTAGCCAGAAACAATCGAGCTGGAACTTAAACAAGTTGAAAATTATTAGACCATGCTCTAGAAGACAAAGCAATGACTATATTTTTTAAAGTTGGCCTCAAGGCGCTTCTTCAATGTCTCTCCAACATTAAAATGGAAATAATGAACTATCAATTTAGAGAGAAACATCTTGTTACGGACTTTGGCAATTCAAGTGAAAATATCATCATCAAAGAACCATAAATTTGACAAATCAAGAGATAATTGTTCTTCCACTTGCAAATCTAGTACCTATGGTTTGAGCCTGAGAGTTTGTATAAACTTGAATATCAATTGAGAGACAGTTTCACCTTTTGTTAAAGGGAGGAATTACTAGTAAGCCGTAAAACTAAGAAATAGTTTCTAATCATCCTTGAAGAAAGCTAGGGAATAGTTATGAGCTTTTAGAAAAAATACCATTATACTTGATCAAGTAATACTAGAGAAAACTCTCAAGCAGAGAGCTTAAGAAAAGGATCATAGGTTCTCAATTGGAAGAGAAATTGAGCCTCTATATAAATTAATGTCTTTTCTTTCTTTTTCTCATTTATTTTGTTGCATGTATACGCTTGACTTGATCATTACAGTTGGGATTATCTTTGGTAAGTCCCTTATTACTATGTCTTTTAAACCTTTTAATTGTACTTGCTTGCTCTTTTCAGACCCCATACACAATAACTTAGAACCAAACTAAATGATATTTTGTAGTAATTGGGGATGGGGATGGGGTCAAACCCCAACACCCACTGGCCAGCTACGCTAGCGATTGAAAACTACTTAGTTACTTTCTGCTCTTGAAGTTTCTTATGATCCTCAAGACTATTATCTATTTATTTTTCTCAAGCAAAATATATCTCTCATACTTGCTCGAGCCAACTTTATGGATAGCAAAACTACATCTACTCCAATTGAATATAATGTCAAGCTAACTTGATAGTACTCCTTTAATTGATCCTACTCTACACACAACTTGTTGGGAGTTTTGTATATCTTACTATGACTTACATGGATATTGCACATATCATTCACATATATACAGTTAGCCAATTGATTGCTGCTCCTAGCTTGCCTCTTATTATCCAGTAGTTCTTTGAATCCTTCTATACATGAAAGGCACTCACTTTCATTGATTACACTTATCTACATACCCATCTTCAGTTGTTCAACCATTGGCAATTGTTTCTTTCTAAAGGACTCTTTTATTTCTTCGCAGAGCTAATAATAAGAAGTTTCGTGTAACTCACTATAGTACTAAATTTGAATGCCGAATTCTTGTTAATACAACCATAGAGCCTTGGCTTTATTGGCTATTTGGAATATATAAGAATTAGTCACCCTTGTGCTACAGTCTTCACTGTGATAACTGAATTATAAGCCAAATATCTCACAATGATGTGTTTTATAAATGCAGTTAAGACATTAAGAGTGATTCTCACTTCATTAGATAGAATAATATTATTTGTGGCATTGTCTAATTGATGTCTGTCTTCTCATAGAACCAAACTGCCAACATCTTTACAAAGACTAACTTCTTCTTACATTATTTCAAGAACTTGTGTCTAGACTCAAGTTGGCATCTAAAATACCGTCTTGAGTTTGAGCTGAAAGTTAGTAGAATAAAATAAGCATTGATTTATTTTTGTATTACAATATTGTAGACTTTGCACTGTTTTTTTTACCTTGTATAGTTCAAGGCCAATGTATATTTAAGCTCCATTATATGATACACAAAAAATGCATATTATTCACTTCAGTTGACAATAATAATAATAATATCTATGAGCAATAAAATAATAAGATAAACCAGCGAATTTATTTAACCTTAATAAGAGACACCAACAAACTGATTTCAGCATTTCTGACCTCATATTCTAAATTCTAACAGTCCCACTGACAAAAGCAAGTGTAACTATTAAAATAAGTCTAAAGGCAACTCCCAGAGACCCCGCCACCATACTTTTCAGCGCACTTGGGTCCGCAGTCTTGCGGGCATGAGGGACTCGATCCCCTAACAACATCATGGCAAGTCTCTCCTTCTCCCTGCACACCAGGCACCACCTCTAGTGCGGCTGCAACACAACAAAAATGAAAGAGTGAGGACCACACTTACTAAAAATTAACAAATCCATGGCTCCAATAGTAATACTAAAAAAAATGAAACCTGCCAAGAAGATTAGAGCTAGGAAAACAAAGGAATAGAACTTAGCCATCTTAAAGCAATGTGTTAAGTGAAGTGAAGTATGGTTGGGATCGAATTTATAAATCACACGACAGTTGCACAGTATTGGGGATTATATTTGATAGCCAAAAGGCTATCGCCTCCCCCAGCATCAATTCCCCCGAAGATTTGACCGGGGGGCCTGATGTAGCTCGGAAAGAAGCATTGCCACAGACCTCGGCAGAAGCGAGATCGAGCATGACGAAATAAGCACTTCGGCTGAGACGCCAGGTTATCTAAATATGTCGTTGACTCTCTCGGGGAACCGAACATACCGCCTTCGGGAGAAAAGAGCCAGCTACTGAAAGCAGGAGAGATTCTCCCCCGAAGGCAGAACTCCCGAGCTAGAGAACTCCCCGAGCCACTAGCGTGATTCCCGAAGGAGGGCGTCCGTACCAGAGGGCGACCTCGCCCAAAGGACCTCGGGAGTACGGCAGGAGCATTTAATGAGCATTTAAGGAGCCTCTGACAGGTCGCCCACATGCTGCCTGAAACGGCGGACTGACACCCAGGCATCATCCAAGTCCCATCTCAGCCACAAAACTAGGAGCCTACAAACGGCTACCTGTTCCCTATGCCCAAAGAGCACAGAAAGAATCCGACCGAACACGTGTCAGGATCCAAACGGGCCAGGTATTTCTATAAATACTGGGAGACAGGACTTGGCAAGGGGGGCTCTCTCTCGCCATCGGCACTCTCGCACAGCAGAAAACATACACAGGCCAGGCCCCTTATCTATTTAAGTGTTCCTACTTCACTCACTATCAGGACACTAACTTGGGCGTCGGAGGCTCCTCCCCGGAAATTCATCCCGGGGACCTCCTAACCCCTTTTTCGGAGTCTTTCAGGTACTTTCCCACCTAGGGAACATTTCCGTCAGACGTTCCCCCTCCTCGGAAGCTCCCTCGGAATTCACCATGTCGCAAGACAAAGATGCCGAAGGGCATCATCTGGTGCCGTCTGTGGGAACCCACCCTCAGGTTGCAGTCGTTGAAACTCGGCCTTCTAAGGACAAGGGACTTCCGAGGTCCCCCCCCGCGCCTGAAGTCCAACCGGCTACTGAGCAAACTCTTCCAGGGACTTCCTTGTCTGAGGAAGAACGTCCTCTGGTCATCACTATGAGTTTTCTGCGCGACTTCCAGCGTTCTGTTGTGGCCGAAATAGCACAGCAGATAGACAAAAGGTGGCCACAACAAACTCGGGCCTAAAGGCCTCCTTCGCCAGCGCGCCCTCGCGAGAGAATTTCTAAATTAGCTCATCGTACTTCGGGAAGTGGAGACCCACGAGATGAATCTTCAACCGAAAACATGCCCCTCGAGGCACGGCTTGTGGGACGGACGGAGTCCAAGCAACCCAAAATCCCGCACCAAAGGAGTTCGTCACCTAAGGCGAGGTCCCCATCCCCGAAGAGATGCCGACGGTCCCCTTTCCCCGAAGAAGAGCCTAGCGCCACACTCCTTATGGAGAAAATATTGACGAGGTTGGAAAGGGTGGAAAAACAGGTAGCCCGCAGACCTGTCTGGGCCTAACTATCTGAAACCTTTTGTGGCGATGAGTCACCGTTCACCCGAACAATAGTCGAAGCGGCCATGCCCAGTGATTTTCGGGTACCTCGGCTAGAGACATATGATGGCCGAATAGATCCACAGGCCCATCTGACGAAGTACAAACGGAGCATGGTGTTGCACGGGGCTGATGATGCCACTTTATGAAAATGTTTCGAGGTCACCCTTGCCGGCCCCGCTACAGCATGGTACAACTCTCTGGCCCCAGGAACCATCAGAGAGTTCCAGGAGCTGTCCACTGCCTTCACCCAGCAGTTTATTGGGAGTCCTCCTACGGTGAAGATGCCGGTACAGATGTTCGACATAGCGCAAAGGAATGGGGAAACCATCCGTGACTATGTCGAAAGATTTAACCGAGAGGCTCTAAGTGTTCCAGACTTCTGGCCAGAAATACGCATCCTCGCCATGATACGGGGCCTTCGGAGGGACTCGCAGCTATTTTATGAATTTTGCAAAGACCCCCCGGACACGCTCGGTGAATTTTTCCGAAGAGCCGAGCAGCATATGATAGCCGAAGAGCTAAGAATGGGGGGGCCAAAGAACGACCATTCCCGTCCCGAAGGATCAAGCCAGCAAGCCAAGTATCCGACAGAGCAAACAGGACGACCTCGGAGGATCAGGGGAAGGAAGCCTCCTCTGAACTTTACACACCTGAACACCACAAGGACCAACATCCTCATGACAATGGAGAAACAGGGGTCCCAGATTCAGCGACTGAAAGGAATGACCGCTGACAACAAAAAGAATATGAAGAAGTTCTATCAGTTTCATCGTGACCACGGTAATGACACCGAAGACTGCTTCCAGTTGAAGAAGTACATCGAGTCGCTGATTAAGCAAGGTCAATTGCGGCGCTATCTGCGAATGCCTTCGCCAAAGGCAAGGAGAGAGGAGGAAGGAAAGGCTGATGAAGATGAGTATGACTCCGACAGAAAGAGGAACCGAAGTCCAAAAAGGCACCTCCCACCTTCGGCGGGGGTAATACAAACCATCACCACTGGACTGCCATCCTCGGGGAGAAAGAGGAAAGACAGGGAAATAGCAACGATGGAGTACCAAAATCCATCGAAAAAGCTCACCCGAAGAGATGGTTCCTCCGTCATTTTCCCTCATGACGACCCATTGTTGGTCATGGCAAGAATAGGGAATTGGGACGTCAAAAGGGTATTGCTTGACGATGGATCAAACGCCGACATCCTATTCTCGCATCTGCTCCCAAGCTTGGGAATATCCAGCATCGACCTCAAGCCTGTTACTTCACCAACCTTTGGAATAGGACCCTCAGAGCTGCCCGTCCTCGGCTGGATCGACCTTCCCCTGATGATGAGAGGGAGTTCGATCAACGGAAAAGGAGAAATTTTTGCCTCCACAATGACGAGGTTCATTGTCATGGATGTCCCTTCGTCGTACAACGCCATCCTTGGAAGGCAAACACAAGGGAATTTGCACATTCGCCCAGATGTGAAGTACTTAACAATCACCTTCGCCACCAAGGACGGAGACGCCGAAATTTTCATCGACCAAGCCGAGGTCAGAAAGGTGTTTGTCAAAGCCCGAAAGGCCCCAGCAGCCAACTTCGCACAAACCTTAGCAGGAGGGACACTACCCACCGAAGAACCAAAAATGGGCGGGGCGGAAAAGCTTGCAGAAATAGAAACGGAAGAAGTAGAACTTGTCCCCGGCCAAAATACCCGAATAGGGAAAAATCTGGCCGAAGGTGACAAGAAAAACCTTGTATCCTTTCTACTGATGAATAAAGGACTGTTCGCCTACTCGCCAAAGGATATGCCAGGGGTAGACCCTCGCATAATACAACATAGCCTTAAAGTAAGCCCGGAAGCAAAACCTGTCCGGCAAAAGAAGCGAGGCATCTCGGCCCACAAAAGTAAATTCGTCAAAACCGAAGTACAACGCTTGATGGACGCAAACGTAATTAGGGAGGTCAAGTACCCCGAATGGCTAAGCAATGTGGTTATTGCTACAAAAGAAGGGAGTAGTAAGCTCCGGATGTGCATCGACTTCAGAAACTTGAACGATGCCTGCCCAAAAGATTCCTATCCTCTCCCACCGATAGACCAGTTGGTCGACTCAACTGCCGAATATGGGCTCCTAAGCTTCCTCGACGCCTTCAGTGGGTATCATCAAATAAGGATGGATCCCGAAGATGAAGAAAAAACTGCGTTCATCACCGAAGGTGGAACATATTGTTACACTAGGATGCCCTTCGGGCTCAAAAATGCAGGAGCCACCTACCAAAGGCTGATGAGCAAAGTCTTTCATAACCAAATAGGGAGGAACATGGAAGTCTACGTTGATGACATGATAGTCAAAAGTAAGATGCCTAAAGACCATGTCACAGACCTAGAGGAAACCTTCCAGCAACTCAGAATATTCGGAATTCGACTTAACCCCGAAAAATGCGTCTTCGGCGTGACCTCGGGAAAATTTCTGGGCTACATGGTATCAGAAAGGGGCATTGATGCTAACCCAGAAAAAATTAAGGCTCTGCTCGAATTCTGAACTCCTGTCACAGTGAAAGACGTGCAGAGACTCACTGGAAGGATAACCTCTCTTAGCAGGTTCATCTCCAGGTACGGAGATCGGTGTCGGGCATTCTTCAAAGTCCTTACTAAGGCAGCAAGAAGAGAAAATGACCTCGGGGATGGTGACCATCCTTGGAATGAGGATTGCCAAAAAGCCTGGGAAGAACTTAAAATCTATTTGTCTCGACTGCCTACTCTGCGACAACCTCGTGAAGGAGAGCCCCTCATCCTGTACCTCGCTGTTTCAGAAAAAGCAGTGAGCTCGGTCCTTGTGAAAGAGGAAGGGCCGAGACAATGGCCAGTTTATTACGTAAGCAAATCCCTGCACGGCGCCGAGGTCAGGTACCCATTGCTCCAAAAAGCCATATATGCCTTGGTGCTGGCAGGAAGAAGATTGCGGCCATACTTTCAGGCTCACCCCATCATCGTCCGAAGTAGTCTGCCTCTACGGGATGTTATGAAAAGAGTTGATCATTTGGGAAGGCTTTCCAAATGGTGTATAGAACTCGGCGAATACGACATTATTTATGAACCTCGGAAAGCCATAAAAGCTCGAGCACTAGCTGACTTCATCGCCGAAGTACCTACCACCGAAGATAGCCACCCGGATCTTGGCGAAGGTGAGCCAGAATGGACGCTACATGTGGAT
The DNA here is from genome assembly GCA_005392925.1 of Aquilaria sinensis. Lineage (NCBI taxonomy): Eukaryota > Viridiplantae > Streptophyta > Magnoliopsida > Malvales > Thymelaeaceae > Aquilaria > Aquilaria sinensis. The sequence goes on along the minus strand of SMDT01002839.1, from coordinate 38,212 downwards.
GGAGCTTCAGGTTCCGAACACCAAGGAGCTGGAGTGATCATCAGAGGACCCGAAGGTCTAGAGGTGACAAAGGCCATCAAGTTCAACTTCAGTGCCACTAATAATGTGGCTGAGTATGAAGCTCTGATAGCAGGGTTGCGCCTGGCCAGAAAAATTGGAGTAAGAAACTTGAAGGCTCACAGTGACTCCCAGCTAGTAGTTCGGCAAACGGCAGGGGACTACGGCGCGAAAGACCCAATTTTGGCAAAATACCACGAACTGGTGACGAAGCTCATTCGAGAGTTCGACACCATACGCATCGAAAATGTACCTCGTCGGCAAAACACCGAAGCAGATTGCCTGGAAAAGGAAAAAACGTACACCGAGGTACTAAACCACCCGAGCATTGAAGTACTGAGCATAGTAACTTCGGAAAAGGGCTGGAAAGATCCAATAAAGAGGTATCTTGCGGACAACGCGCTCCCCGAAGACCCCATTGAAGCCGCAAAAGTGCGAAGACGCTCTGGGCGATTCTTCCTAATAGGCGAAGAACTATATCGGCAGGGATATGCAAATCCTTTACAGAGGTGTGTTGGCGAAGAGGATACTGAAATGATCCTCGAAGAAGTCCACGAAGGCGCTTGTGGTTCACATATTGGAATTGACGCCCTCGCCGCAGTGGTACTCCGCCAAGGATATTTTTGGCCTACCCTAAGAAAGGATGCACGACATTTCGTCCGAAAATGTGAGAGCTGCCAAAAACACGCAAAAATCCAGAGGGCACCCTCGGAAATGGTGACTTCGGCTGACTATCCCTGGCCCTTCGCGGTTTGGGGCATAGACCTCATTGGGCCGCTCCCAACAGCCCCCGGAGGCGTGAAGTTCTGCGTGGTCGCAGTAGACTACTTCTCTAAATGGGTCGAGGCAGAACCATTAGCAACTATCTCAGCTAAAGAAGTGCAGAAGTTCGTATGGAAGAACATTGTATGCAGATTTGGCATACCGAGGATACTGGTAGCCGACAATGGATCCCAGTTTATTGACAAAGGGTTCCAGGACTTTGTCAACGACCTCGGAATAAAGATGCACTTCGCCCCAGTAGCCCATCCTCAAAGCAATGGCCAAGTAGAGGTATCTAATAGGACCATAAAAGATGGTCTGAAAAAGAGGCTGGGGGAAGCAAAAGGGAAATGGCCAGGCGAACTCCAAAGTGTACTGTGGAGCTACCGAACAACACCCCGAAGAGCCACGGGGGAAACGCCTTTTTCACTCATTTTCGGTACAGAAGCCATCATCCCAATCGAGGTAGTGCAACCATCAATTTGAGTACAAGTTTTTGATGAAAATGGAAATGACCTCGGCCTAAGAACCAAGCTCGACCTCGTCGGCGAGCACAGAGAAATAGCCGAACTAAGAAGAAAAGCTTTTCAGCAAAGAGTGGCCGCGGCCATAAACTTGCGCGCAAGGCCAAAAGGAATAAAGAGAGGAGACCTCGTTCTCCGAAAGAATGAATTCGCACCTCGAAAGCCATCCCACGGAGTATTTCGCGCCAACTGGGAAGGCCCTTACCTGGTTCTTGCCGAAGTACGAAAAGGGGTCTACAAGCTCGGCGATTCCGAAGGCGTAGAATTGAAAAATACGTGGCATTCGGACGCCTTGAGAAAATTTTACGCTTAGGATCTCGGCAAAAGAGACCGTGCTGTACAAAGAAAGGAAAATTTTCTCTAAAGTATAAAAAGTTTCTTAGCCAAAAAAAAAAAAAGTTTCTTGGCATGAGTGGTGCGAGTTCCGCAAAGGTGGCCGCTAAAATAAGCAAAAGCGTTATTTTTCGAAGTCTCTAGAGCAAACGTGTTCGGGACAACAGAGGAAATCTGGCAAAAGACTTAGCCAAAATTTTTTTTGGGCATAAGTTGAACAAGTCAGGATTTCGCGAAAGAGGTCACCATGATAAGCACAGACCAAGTTTTCCGAAGTCTCTTGAACGAATAAAAGTTCGGGACAAAGGAAAACCAAAAAATCTCAGGAAAAGACTTAGCCAAATTTTCAAGGTCTTTATTGAGATAAGTGTGCTTACAAAAAAGATAGCCAAAAGAAGAAGTACAAAAAAGAAGAAAAAAAGGACAATGACCCTAGAACAAACTAAGGCTTCTCGGCGTCCTGGGAGTCTTCGGCTCCTGCGTCCTTTTGCACCACCTTCGGCGCCGGAAGACAAGGAGGCAGGTTCAGATGGTCAATCTTAGACCAGGTCCACCGAGGTCCCTCGGGAATGTCCAGGGCCGCCAGAAAAGAGAGATCCAGATCTGGAAACCTCTGAAGGACTTGGTGGCGAACAAGACAGAATCCGTCCTGAAAACCAACCTTGGTCATCTGGTCAGACTTGTCTTTTTCAACCTCAAGCTCCTCGAAGTCCTTCTTCAAATCTGAGACCTTCTTCTTCAGCTCCTTCACTTTCTTCTTTTCCGGCTCCTTCTTCATAGCATCGACCTCGGCTTGGAGCGCAGCCTTCTCAGCAAGCGCCTTCGCCAGAAGACCTTCGACTTCTGACTTTTCTTTCAGATGCGCCTCATTTGCCGAGATCAGCTCTGCCACTTGGGAGCCGAGGTCAGAAATTTTCTGGGAGGAGTCCCTCAAAAGTTCATCTTTTTCTTTCTGGAACTCCTCCCGAAGGGCGGCAACTTCCTTCTCCGCAGCTTGGGCCAGCTGCAGGTTCTTGACAGCCAGTTCCGAGCACATGGCCTTTGTTTTTTCTATGGCTTCTAGGGCCTTGGCCCGGAACTCAGTCTGCCTCGCCACCCGAACTCGGAGAAAGCCAGCGTACCCCAGAAGCTGCAAAAGGATAAAGGCGAGGTCGTTAAGACAAAGAGAAAACCAAACACTTAGAAAAAATTCAAAGGAGGAAGATAGACGAAAAGTGTACCTGAGCGGCGTGTTCGGAAAGCTTCGCGGCAAGAGAATCGTCGCCCGGGTGAGCCGCAGCAATGGCCTTGAAGGAGGCATCGGTGAGGACCCCTTTCGAGATCTCCGTAGCCATTTGCTGGCAGTCTCCGGAGTACAAATTCATGTCCTCCGTAAACGTCCAGAAAGGCTCCTTCGGGATTTTTCCCTTCGGGATACGGGCGTCCCGAAGGGCTCTCCTCTTGGCATGCTCAGCTACCCAACCCGGAGTGAGCAACTCTTCTACACAAATAAAACAAAAGTTGGTCAAGAAAAGAAAATCTCAAAGATCATCAAAAAAGAGAAGTGCCACAGTTTGTTAGAAGAACAAACCTGCTGGCACCTCGACGACGTCCTCGTCGGAAGCCGGAGCCTCTTCGGCAGAAATCCCCTTGCCTTTTATTCGGCGCCGCTCTTCGGCAGAAGGCGCCTCTACCACGGCGTCTAGGAGAGCCTGCGAAGGGGTAGGACTTTGAGGAAGGACCTCAGCAGCAACCTCGGGCTGAGGGGCAGTAGCAGCCTCGGGCTCCTCGCCCACCTCTTCGGAAATCCCCGGAAGGGGAGGGGGCACATCCTTCTTCGCCCGTTTAGAAACAGACGGCCCAGCCCCGGACGTTTTCCGTCTTCGGGAGGCTGCTTTCTTCGTTTGATCACCCTTCGCGGGCTGACCAGTGAAAAGGGCTTTGTAGAAAGCAGCAGTGTCCTCGCCCATTTCTGCAAAGGAAGAAAGACATCAGTGTGAGTCTGGAACAAAGTTATAACAAGGAGACTAGAAAGTAACTTACTCTCACAAAAAGTTTCGAAAGAAACTTCCTCCCGAAGGAGTTGCACTAGCCAGGAGTCCTTCCCGGCGATGGCAGGAGCCGGCATCCCGAGGTCCGTCTTGTGCTCCTTTACCACCCCGAGCTCCCGAAGGACCTCCTCGGTCATCAACCTCCAATTGATGGGGAAGGGGTAAAGAGGGCGCGAAAGGACCTCGGGACCCCAGTCGGCGACGGCTCGGATACGACCGTTGAAATCCGCGAATACGGAAGCAAACTCGGGAGTCAGCAGTATCCTCGGATCTACGACGTCGTCCTCTAACCGTCCCTGAGCCCACTTGGTCGGAACACGCGACCAGGCCTCCTCCATCTTCAGAAAGAAAAACTTTTTTTGCCACCCTCGCCAGCTATCCTTGGTGGCGAAGGTGAACATAAACTTTTTGCTCCCGGATCCCCGAGGTAGCATAAAATAAAAGCCACCCTTCGGGACCACGTAGAGCTTGTAGTACTGCATAAAAATGACGAAGTGGGGTTCTATTTTGAAAACACCACACATACAGAGGAAGGCGTTGAAATAGCAGTACGAGTTCGGAGGAAGTTGATTCACGGCAATGCCATGAAACTGGCAAAAGTCGCAAATCAACTTCGGAGGGGGGAACCGAAGTCCGGCTTTCAATTGAGCTTGGAAAACGGTGATCTCGTTACTATGGTTTGAAAAACTATAGTGGTCAAGACGGGGTAACCTCGTAACAGCATACGAGGGAAGGAAAAATTTTTTCTTCCACTTCGCTAATTTGGCAGGGGTAGTGCAACAAGGGTGAGAAAGAAGAGGCTGCCAACTCTCAGGAATAGGCATTTTTTGGCTGAAAAACAAGTTCGGAAAAAGCCAAAAACGGACTTCGGGAAAAACTTTGAAAAATAAAGAGTTCTAGAAATCAAAAACCCACCAAATCTTTTGCCGAAATCTGGGTGTGAAGACGCCGTCGTGAAAGATGACCGGAAAAAAAGCTCAGGTGAAAGAACCGCCGCGAAAGGTAGAAGAGAGCAGAAGGAAAACCAGAGCAAAAGCAAAAGCAAAAGAAACAAATGACGAAATGAGCATATATATAGGCCGAGGGGGGTAGGCGAACCGGCGTCATAAGTACTCTGCGAAGGTGAAACGCCGCCATAAATGCCCTTCTGCACCTAAAAAGGCGCGCCCGCGGTAACCGATGCAACCCCAGCCAATAAAAAGCCGACACGTGTCAGCCATCGCACCAAAAGAGGAACACGCCCTCTGACAGACGTCGCGCCGCTCCAGACTGACACGTCTGGTTACGAGACGCGACGGTTCACTAACCTACAAAAATAAAGAAGTAGGTTACCTCGAGGACACCAAAAGACGGGCTATGGCCGAACAGTCCGTATCTTCGGACAAAAAGGTGTATCTTCGGCACAGAGTGCACTCCCTAGAAACTCCCGAGAAGCATCCTGCGAAAGGCAGCAAACCGAAGTCTCCACTTCGGCCTCTTCGAGGAAGGCCTAAAAAAGCTGGAAAGCAGGTTACTTCGAAGACACCAACAGACGGGCTTTGGAAGAAAAGCCTACGTCTTCCGACGGAAGGTCTGTCTTCGGAACAAGTTCTGCACTCAAGGCCCAAAGAGGGGCCCTCAGGAAGCGAACAAACCGAAGTCTCCACTTCGGCTTTTTTCGAGGGGGGCCTGTGATAGCCAAAAGGCTATCGCCTCCCCCAGCATCAATTCCCCCGAAGGTTTGACCGGGGAGCCTGACGTAGCTCGGAAAGAAGCATTGCCACAGACCTCGGCAGAAGCGAGATCGAGCATGACGAAGTAAGCACTTCGGCTGAAACGCCAGGTTATCTAAATGTGTCGTTGACTCTCTCGGGGAACCGAACATATCGCCTTCGGGAGAAAAGAACCAGCTACTGAAAGCAGGAGAGATTCTCCCCGAAGGCGGAACTCCCGAGCTAGAGAACTCCCCGAGCCACTAGCGTGATTCCCGAAGAAGGGCGTCCGTACCAAAGGGCGACCTCGCCCAAAGGACCTCGGGAGTACGGCATGAGCATTTAATGAGCATTTAAGGAGCCTCTGACAGGTCGCCCACACGCTGCCTGAAACGGCGGCCTGACACCCTGGCATCATCCAAGTCCCATCTCAGCCACAAAACTAGGAGCCTACAAACGGCTACCTGTTCCCTACGCCCAAAAAGCACAGAAAGAATCCGACCGAACACGTGTCAGGATCCAAACGGGCCAGGTACTTCTATAAATACTGGGAAACAGGACTTGGCAAAAGGGGGGCTCTCTCGCCATCGGCACTCTCGCACAGCAGAAAACATACACAGGCCAGGCCCCTTATCTATTTAAGTGTTCCTACTTCACTCACTATCAGGACACTAACTTGGGCGTCGGAGGCTCCTCCCCGGAAATTCATCCCGGGGACCTCCTAACCCCTTTTTCGGAGTCTTTCAGGTACTTTCCCACCTGGGGAACATTTCCGTCAGACGTTCCCCCTCCTCGGAAGCTCCCTCGGAATTCACCATGTCACAAGACAAAGATGCTGAAGGGCATCACATATAATTCCCAGTGGGACTTAATATTTGAGTAAAAAATAACTTCATATTTTGATTCACATGCAATGCAAATATGAATTTACTAATATGTTTGTGTGTGTGTGTGTGTGTGTGTGTGTGTAAACCTAGTTCTACTAAAAAGCCATATTCAGAAATGTATGTTTTTTTACATAAAATCTCAGTAGCCGAATTTAGCCCATTGTGTTGTGCTGTGCCTTACTACAAGTTCCAGTATTGCTAATAGATGCTAGATATGTGAGAGAGAAGAGGTAACCTTTAGACTTAGAAGAAGTGAGATGGTTCATAACCTATATTACCACTACTAGAATTTAGCTAAACTTCGAAGGCACAAATCCAACGACGTATGGCCATTGGGAACTCTGACGACCAGCAGGAGTAGAGCTAGGATTTTAAATTTGAGGGGTCAAACTTCATTTTAAAAATATTTAATAAATAATATATTTCCACTATATATATGTATACATAAAAGATTATTTCTGCTTATTTTTATTTTTATTTTTTTTTTGTTTAGAATCAATATCATTTAAAAACTAATATCTTATTCATCTAATATTCATTTGAGTCACATATTTTTTTAAAAAAATATTTTGATAGACTTTTTGCTTTTAAAGTGTAGGGTTCTACTTGGTGTGATGGATAAATTGGTATGACTATTTGGTATCATGTGACCAAAATGATGCAATTGTATCTATGAACGTGCTAGTAAGATGTATGACTTGTCCATAACTACTTGAATGCTTCAAATGTTCTAAATTGGTATTAGTTTTTATGGTTGATCAACAACTTATTTAAACTTCTAGTTAGTTTGTATCGTTTTGTCCATGTATGACAACTCTAGGATGCAAACACCAAATTTCTTGTCTATCACAAAATCATAGTCCCTCTGTCCTAAGTTCTCTGCACCCTTCATTTTTCAGTAATTAATCTATAATCATGTATTCAACTGACAAAACCAATGTTAAGTAACTACAATAAAAGAAAGTGTGGAAAGAATTACTCCTTCACTAGAGGAAGAAAGAACAACATTTATGGATTCAACAACTCAAACACTAAATCAAAGAAATAAGAAAAGGAAAGAAGAAACCAAAAACCCCTTGTAACCAATAACTTGGTCTTCAAGACACCCCTAGCTCCTCTTCCAAGCAAGCAAGAATCCCAAGATGAACAAAAGAGAAAAATTCAAAAGAACCCTAACTCTCCTTTAGAATGGAGGCTACCAAAATGAAAAGTTCCATGTTTCAATCTCTAAAACCCTAAATAAAAAATCATCCAAGGGTGTACAACATCCTTATCCTCTTCCATTTTCTTCTAAATCTCCAATAGAAATATTGGTAGGTGAAAAAAGTAGGTCCTTAAACCCTAAGAAATCTACTTTGAAAAATGCGGTTTCTTCTTTGTCTGCCAAAAAGTGCGGTCACACATTTAGAAGTGTGGTTGCACTTTTGTCTTCATCAAAAATTGTGCGATCGCACTTACAAACTATGGTTGCACTTGGGCTTTTTTGGAGATTTGGCTCCAGCAAAAGTGTGATCGCATTTTTAGTCTCTTCAGCTCTTTTTTGCTCTTTGATCCTCCAACTTTGTTGCTTTGGCCAATTTAACTCTTAAAGTTAGCTCCTTGCTCCTTTTTGCTCTCTAAAGATGCAACATGACCTACAAAGCTAAGAATGGTGCTAAGTACTAACACAATAGAGTGAAATAGGCACAAATGTGAAGAAAAACATATAGTAACTCATGTTACTATTATAGTGTAAGAACCAGTCTTCTTTCTGTAAGATCTGCAAAGCCTCTTTTGCAGTTATAGTTTACTATATTTGGATGGAGCAAAATAGAGTTTGGTCTCAGGATGTAGTGGCCAATGGTGGATGTAGTTGTTAACAAATGTATAGTTTTAATGTGTGTTTTAAAGCGCGTCACTTAGACTATACTAAGGGTTTGAGTTGGGTACGAGCTATCATGTGGTCTTGAATTCATTCTTCATTCTTCATTCTTGTGCGTTTTCCCCCTTGGTATGCCAAGGTTTCCATGTACAATGATTCTTTGATTCAATGAAACTCATAAACAAGGAAAGTAGAAACTACAAAAGTAACATGTAATTTCCAACGAGCATTTCCAACGGCTGCGCGTTAGTAAATTTGAATTTCCAACGCATAGCCGTTGGTAAATGCTCGTTGGTAAACCATACGTTGGAAATTCAATTACCAACGTGCAAAATATTACTCGTTGGTAATTTCCAACGCGTGCACGTTGGAAAAATTCACATTGGTAATTACCCGCGGTCATACATCAGCTCTATTTTCCAACGGGTGACAAAATTATTAACGTGCAAACGCGTTGATAATTACCAACGTGCATGCATGTTAGTATTTACCAACATACACGCGTGTTGGTAAATGCGCGTTGGTATTTACCAACACGTGAAATATCAAGGTTTCCAATGAGAAGCCGTTGGTAGTTAATTTATTTTTAAAAAAAATGAAAGCATTTTCCAACAAGAAGATGTTGGAAACTGCCTTTTTTTAAAAAAAAATAATTAATATTAAATTATACATTATATTAACTAAAAATTATATTTAGTAAACTTTTATAACTAAAATTTTATTAGTATTAAAATAATAATTAAAAATTAAAAAAATTATTTCAGAAAAAGTAACTAAAAATTCACATAATTGAAAAAAATTATAACTAAAAATTAAAAATTAAAAAATATATAATTTCAGAAAAAGTAACTAAAAATTCACATAATTGAAAAAAATTACTGAAATTAATAAGAGCTTTTCAAAAATTTTAAAAAAATTAAAAAAAAATTTCAAAAAATTCAGTATAAATTTGAAAATTGAAAAATAAAAAATATCACAAAAAGTAATTAAAAAATCACAAACAACAGATCTGCAAAATGAAACAAACAAATCTGCGAAATCCATAAATATTTTCCTTAAATCAACAATCAAACAACAATCTACAAAATCAAACAAACAAAATCACGTAATCGGACAACAAATCTAATAAATCAAATACAAATTCAGAAAACAAAAAAATCAACAGAATCAAAACAGAAATCAGAGAGTCGGGGTGGCTAGGAGTCAAGGAGACGGGGATGCGAGGCAGGGCGAGGAGGTGCAACGCGGATGCGTTTAGGAGATCCGGCGTCGGGCGTAGCCGGCGAGGCACGGAGGCGAGGAGACGGGGACGTGAGGCGGCTCGAGGAAGAGAGACGCCGACGCGAGGAGGAGATCTAGCATCAGGCGTAGCCGGCGAGGCACGAAGACAACGAGATGGGGACGCGAGGAGGGGTGAGGAGGCGACCCGCTGGTGCGAAGAGGAGATTCGGTGACAGGCGTAGGCGGCAAGGGACAGAGGCGACGAGACGGGGACCCGAAGCGGGCCGAAAAGGTGAGACGGCGACGAGACGCGGCGAGGCATAGAGGCTGAGTCAACAAAGCAGCAGAGAGGGGAGAAATGGGGGAGAAGCAGACGAAAGTGTAGATGGGAGAAAGACGAAGCGGCAGAGTGAGGGGGAAAGGGTAGGGTAGGGTATTTATATATATTTATTTAGGGTTATGGGTCTATTTTGAGTTTTTTGGGCTTATATATAATAATAATAATAATAATAATATATAATTTATATTGTGTATGAATATATATATTAACATATTTATAGAGTGAAATTAAAAATTATGGTTTTAATGTATATGGTGAGATTAAATATCCCAAAATATATTATTATTATTATTATTATTATTATTATTATTATTATATGAAATTTTAATATAAGATATATAAATAATAATAATATTAACAATAATATATAAATATGATACATATGATACATTAATTGATGTATGTATGTATGTGTTTAGTATATATTTAATGTATATATATGATATATCTTAAGTACATATTCTCATATATGATGCATTATATACTATTTATTATTATTATTATTATTATTATTATTATTATTATTATTATTATTATTATTATGTGTATGATAATAGCATATATAGTATTATTATTATTATTTGTAAAAAAATGTTTTAAAAATATATTCTTTTACTTTCTAAAATTTTAAAACTGTACTTTGTAAAATATATAATTTCATATATGATTATTATATGACATATTTCAAATATATATATTATATATTTTTAATACTAACAATAATAGTAAGTCTTATATTTAAAACTAAACGTATTATTATTAAGTAATAAAAAATATATAAATATGATACATTATGTAATGTATGTATGTATCATATATATATTTACCGTATACATATGATATAAGTGAAGTATATATTCTTATAGATGATACATATTATTATTATTATTACTGAAATATAATAATATATATTTATAATTACCAACACGCGTTACCAACGTGCACGCGTGTTGGTAATTACCAACGTGCACGCGCATTGGTAATTACCAACGCGCATGCACGTTGGTAATTATCAACAGTCATGCATGCGCGTTGGTAATTACCAACGCGGTACATGTTGGTAATTACCAACGTTCACGCGTTTTGGTAAATTTACCAACGTGCACGCGCGTTGGTAATTATCAGCATGCATGCGCGTTGGTAATTTGACTGTTGGAAAATAGTTTATTTACCAACACGTAATTTCAATTTTTTTTACCAACAGTCTTACGCGTTGGAAATTACCAACGCGCAGACCATTGGTAATTTGACGTTGAAAAACATGGTGTTTTTAGTAGTTAACAATCTATACCAAGTTGGTTTTCATGGCTTCTATATCCATTTTGAGGTAAAAAAAAAGTCTGGTAGAGATTTATTCCTTGTGTGCCGGAAATGTTGTCATTAAATTAACGCTGTAGTACTCTCCATCCCTTCTGTTTTCATCTCTGTAGACCCCCAAGTTCTCTTCGTTTCTGCACTTCTCGTCTTCCCCACCATCGCAGGAAACCCAAACTCTACGCCAGTTGCACCAGATTCTTATCATCATATATATCATCACGGAGCATATAACTGTAGATGTGAAAACAATGGCCGCTATGATACAGACAACTGCTGTGCTAGATAGTGTGTTTCGCTCCTTATCCATTGTTTTTGTGCACGGAAGCAATGGCAGGCCACAGAGCCTGTCGTTCCCCAGGAAAGAGCTCTGAGGGAACCCTGAAAAGGTGGAGGGCAATTTACCTTGTACACGGTTGTTTGACAGGTTTAGCACATGGAGGCTGGTCAGCTTTCCGAGTGAAGAAGGAACCTCGCCCTGGAGTTGGTTAAAAGATAGGTTCATCCTCTCCAACTTTACAAGATTTCCTAGTGATGGAGGAAGCTCACCAGACAAAAGGTTCTTGCTCAAATCCAAGATCACCTGAAGTTCAGTCAGCTCTCCGATCTCAGTGGGTATTGAACCTGTCAACAAGTTCTCACCGAGGCTCAGTTCATAGAGCTTTTTGCACCGCTGGATAGCTGAAGGAATTGGGCTAGATAGGTTGTTCCTCTGAAGATTAAGTACATTCAAAGATTCAAGCTTTCCGATCTCTTTCGGGATACTGCCAGAGAGATTGTTGTCATGAAGAGAAAGCTCGAGTAATTTCGAACAGTTTCCAAGTTCCGCAGGTATTGGTCCTTGGAATTTGTTGCAGGATAGATGCAGCTCCCCTAGCTGTCTTAAGCTTCCTAACCAATGAGGCAATGTGCCAGTGAACTGGTTACTTTTGAGGAGGAGGTGCTCGAGTTTCCTAATGTTGGAGAGTTGATTTTGTATTTCTCCTTCCAAGCTGTTGAAGGATAGATCAAGCAGGGTGAGCTCCGTCAGCTGGCCGAATTCCGGAGGAATATTGCCAGTGAAATGATTGTGCGCCAGGCGCAGACGTTGGAGATTTATTGACATGGCTAGCCTAGATGGAATGGTACCTGAAAAACTGTTGTTTGTTAAATCCATGGCTGTCAGAGATTTCGAACCGGTGAGAGGAAGGATGGTGCCGCCAAACCTGTTGTGAGAAAAGTTGATGATCTTCAGGTTGGTGAGTCGGGAAAGCGATTCAGGAAGAGGGCCTTCGAAGGAGTTATTGTATAAAGTAATGAGGCTCAGTTCTGCTAGAAACATAAATGTGGGTGGCAGAGATCCTGAGAGTCTATTATCAGCTAAGGCCAATTCTTGCAGACTACTGCAGTGGCCCAAGCTTGGAGGAATTGGACCTGACAAGTCATTCTGCCTCAGCTGCAAGAAAACTAGATTCTTGAGTTTCCCAATGGTAGGAGGAATGGAACCTGAGAAGTGATTCCCAAAGAAATCGACTCTCCTTAGGCTCGAGCAGTTGGTTAACGCGATCGGTATGATTCCTGTCATCTGGTTATCATACAGATAGATGTTGCTCAGATGCTGCAGCTTTCCAACTTCTGCAGGAAGCAAACCTGTGATCATGTTATCAAAGAGATAAAGATGCTTCAAGTTGGTCATGTTTCCTATTTCAGGAGGCAGACTTCCAGTAAAGCTGTTATTATTGAGCAAAAGATCTGTCAGGGCGTCAAGGTCGCCAATGCTGGATGGCAAATTTCCTTGGAAGTCGTTGTCTGAAAGGTCTAGCTGCTGGAGTGAGGAACAATTTTTCAGCTCAGAAGGAAATGGTCCCGAAAGTTTGTTCTGTCCCAGAAAAAGTTGTAGCAGAACATTGGAACTCAGAAGGCAGAAGTTGCTTTGGATGGTACCCGTCAAAGCATTTTCTGTCAAAGCTAGATTCTTCAGATTTTGCAGCCTGCTAGTGGACAGGTTTATGCTTCCTGAGAGGTTGTTCCTAGACAAGTCAAGTGTTTCAAGCTGAAGCAGCTGGTTTAGCTGCGAAGGATTTTCCCCACTTAGCCTGTTGCCCTGCAAGTTTAAGTACTGCAAACTGGAGAGGTGACTTAGCTCCGAAGGAATCGATCCCGAAAAGCTGTTGTTGGCTAAATTAAAAACCACAAGTGACCTGAGCTTTCCCAATGTAGATGGTAAGTTTCCTTCAAGCCTGTTGTTTGATGCTGAAAGTTTTTGGAGCCGTTGGCATTGTCCAATCTCTCTTGGGACAAGGCCACTGAGACTGTTTTCTTGCAAATCAAGGGCAGTCAGATTCTTTAACCCACCAATCTCAGCCGGAATACTTCCATTCATTTGGCAATACGCGACAGCTAGTACCCTCAAGCCGGTCAACTTACCAATAGTGGGAGCAATTTGACCGGTTAGCAAGTTATCCCCCAGCCTAAGCAACTCAAGCTTCTTCAGATGGCCTATCTCAGGAGGAATAACACCAGACAGGTCATTTGAAAACAGCAGCAACACCCTCAGGTCTTGAAGCAGTCGGATCTCAGGAGGAATGGGGCCGGTGAGGGAGTTCATGGATAAGTCTAATGTCTGTAGAGAAACAAGATGAAACAACTCATGGGGGATGAAACCGTACAAGCCTGAACTAGAGAGTTCCAAGCTGTTGATGTGAGCTTGGTCATGGGAACATGTCACTCCCTTCCAGCTGCACACATGAGCATCTGAAGACCAGTTTTGAAGAGATCCTGTCGGATCAACGAGTGCTGATTTCATTCTCAGAAGCCACGAGGAACCTGTCGAGTTTTCGGCATAAGGGACGGCCACTACAGCAGTGGTGAGGATTGAAAAGAACAGGATGAAGTTAGACATTACTGTGCCAGCCATTTGGAAAGAACAGAATTACTGCTACTGGTGCTTCATGGTGTCTGAAAGAAAAAGGCAAGAACAAGCAAGGCAAAAAAACAATAAAGGGCAGATAAGATGGAACAGAAACACATGAAAAGGGATCAAGCGGGTCTGAGCTGGGATCATGAAAACTTGGATATCAAATAGTACTAGAAAGCCTGTTCAGACAGAAAAGAAACATTATATAGCAGTAACATGTATCGACTAGCAAATTACTTATTTTTTATTTATTTTTATTTATTTTATGGAATCAGCTAGCTAATTAAGTATTTAGCTTTCAACCGCCCAAAGAGGAAAAAAGAGAAAAATAAAAAAGAAGAGAAAAAGGGACAGTTACCTTTTCTGCTGAAAGCAATCATACAAAGGTTGGAGTAAAACCACTACAAGCTTCGAATTTTCAGGAGGATGCGCAAAGGACAGGAGCTTAATGGACCATGAGCATGCACCTAGGAATGGTCCTATGCTGACTCTACCCCCAGCAAAGAGGATTCAAGTGACAAAGGCAGACCCGAGAGGTTTAGTCCAAGTTGCGAGCCTCCAAATTCACAAGGAGTTTAGAGGCTGCTGGAGATGTTTTCAAGAGTCGCCCTCGTGCAATATAACAGGGGAAGTGCAAAGTTCATCCTTCTCTTCACGTTCATGATCATATGGACTTGTCTTTTTCTAGTTCCAAAACGTTTAATCCATGAGAATTGCACCCTTAATTGGTCTGTTTGAACTGCTACGCTTTTCAACTTTTTTGGCTGCTTGTTATGGAATTCCCCGCACATTACCTAAACCACTTCATATCTTCGATGTCACTTTTGTATTCATCATTTCCCTTGGAAATTATTTTTCTGTTAATTCCCCTCGCCTGCTGGTGCTGATGCATTGAATACCCTCCTAGACAGATAATTCTCAAAATAAATTTTTTCTTTAAACATTTTTCTGGGGTCAGGAATCAATATTATTTGAAAGTATATTTCTTAATAACTTGAATAATGTTTTTTTAAAAAAATAACTATTTTTTTTTGTAATGACTTTAGTCACTCCGTCTAAAAAAAAGGACTTATTAGATTTTATAAAAGACTATGAAAAATCTTTTTTTTTTTCAATATTCAAAAACAAATAAAAAGAAGGTAAATAGAAGAATTACAAATCATAGACCTCAATTGCTAAAATATCATATAAAGAGCCATTTGAAGAAGTAAACATTTGTTTTTATTATTAAGTAGTTTGAGAGAAGGGACTTGAGCAATTTGTATTCCTGCCATTAGGCATCTTATCCTATGTAATTAATTGATGTCATTTTGTAAGTAGATGAATATTGTTTGATTGTCCATGCTTGCGCCCAAGATTTAGTAAAGCAAAATTAAGCACTTGACCATCATTACTAAAAAGTACTTTACTATTAACTTAAAGTACAAGGTTTTAGTAAATAAATAACTTAAGCAAATAAGTAATGTATAACATTACTATTAATCCTAAACAAAGTGCGGCATAAGAGAATGGCCCAACTGTAGAAGTAAAAAAGTTCTATTTGATAAATTATTCTAATGTTAATGTGTTAGAACCTTACATAAAACTTGTACATAATTCTTTTTTATAAGACTTGACTAAAGATACAAAACAGAAAATATTTACTTTTTTTCGCTGCTAATTAAACTGTGCTACATAAAATTTATAAGAATGTAGTACAAATATTTTAACGCGTATAATATGACTGTTATGGGGGAATTGATCAAAAGACGAAATGACACTTTTAGTCCTAAAGCTTGTTCTATTTTTTATTTCTGTTTTTAAACTTTTCACTTTGTAAATCAGTACTATAACTTTATTAAGGTAGTAACATCTAGTCCTAACATTACTATAATATTGAACAACAATACGATCTATGAAGAGGCAAAACTGATAATTTAACATTTAATTAACTGTAAAAGAGTATTGCACAGTTTAAATTTACCGAAAAATAATTAATAATAATTTAAATTAAATTTTGAAAAAATCGAGGGGAAACAATTAATACCTATGATTTGTCTTTTTCTCTCTATCAACCACAAAACTGAAATTTTTAAAATTAATTCTTTACAAAATTAGAAAGTGTTATTACTCAGTTAATAAAAAAAGAAGAAAATTTTAGGATTTTAATAGGAAAGTAGGATAGTTTTAGGACTAAAATATCTGTTCCTCTCAATTCAAAATGTACACAACTTTTTTCTTCCTTCAATCCTTCCCATTCACAAAATCTTATTTAAAAGGAATCAGACTTCTTACTATGAAATTAAATACTACAGCATATCGCTTACTGCGGATAAGGGGTTTGTAGCATAAATATTTTCACACTTTATCATTTTATTATAAGGTATACTACGGTATTTTACAGTATTTCACATACAGCTCACTTTTTGTGTACATTTTGTCCAAAAACGGCTATATACCGCAAATATCACGAGTTACGTACCGTGGTATTTTATTTTGCACGGATATGTATAAGATATTTTTTTTTATCATTTTACATCAAAATATCATAAATATATAAAACATAACAATATAATTAATATGCATATCATAAAATAAATATTTACTTTTATTCTTTTAATTAATTTTCGTAGTTAACATAAAAATTTAATGGTTACTTTGAGTCTCCTAAGAACTCAATGTGGTATTAGAAAACGTATTGTTATTATTAAAATATTATTTTTTTTTCTTATATCAATAAATTAGTTTCTTTCAGAATATTATTTATTTTGCTCTATATATAACATTTTTTTATGTTTTGTGTATTAAAAAAATATCTTCTATCATATATATTTTATTTATATTTGACAAATTATGATGAAAAAAATTTGAATACATATAAAATGTGTAAAAAAATATAATTAAATTTATATCATCTTAAAATAATATTTTAATTTTTTTATTAAAACGGTAACAATATGCGGCACAGTATACCATACGGTACGGTATATCATATGACATACCTAATGATAACAGTATTTAACACCATGGTTTTTACTACTTGAACGATATACATTAACAGGAAACATATTTTGGTGTCATCATGACTCAAATTCCTTTGCCTGTCATCGCATCTACCAAAAAAAAGATAAAAATAAAAAAAAATAAAAGACCAAGCGTTTTATGGAGTACAAAGGAATGTTTATGTTTGAGCTTTACCTGCTCCCCTCTGACAAATAATTGAGTCTGATTCTTCTGCACAGCCCAACCAAACCAAAAAACGACAGAGAGAAGTCCTCTTTCTGCTTCTATGTCTAGTACGGATTTGTGATCTCATTAGGCTTATCACTCTAGGTGAATGTTCTAATTTTTGATTAGTTTCTCATAAAAAATTAACAATTCAAATTGTTTATTAATTATCAAATAGTTATCATAAAAAGTTTAAATTTATTGTAAGATAATTATCAAAGAATTTAAATTACAATTAATGTTAGGAAATATAAGAAATGCAGGTAAATTTAGATTTTATAATTTTGTGCATAAGTGAAATTTCAACTAAAGTTAAAGAATAGGTGTAACTAGTCTTATACACTGGAAAGTAAAGTGTGAGGCCTGATGGGTGGTGACGACAATCATAAATGTCGCTCACCGTTTGACATCTAAACTTCATTTGAGAATAGCGTCAATGTTTAATATTAAAAATTAAAAAAAAAACTATTTGATGGTAATTAACTTTCAAAGATTTGGAAAAATTGTCATAGTTTTTTATTTGAATATGTGATAAACAATAGCACAGCAGGCAAAAAGTTGTCTCCTACATGCTGGACCCGATCATTTACAAACTTAAAACTTAGGGTAAATTACAATTTATCCCTTGAGGTTTATAAAAAATTACACTTTCCCCCTCCTATTTCAGAAATATACACTTGCCCCTATCTTTTTATACAATTGGAAAGTAACTTATGAAATCTTAATTTAGACTATACAGTAGTCATTGTCAAATAATTTTAATCTGTATGATATTTTTTTTATAATTAATTGACATTTAAAAAATATTATTTTAAAAACTGAAAGAAATACAAAAAGAAAAAACTGATAATTTAAAATGTCCATTTACTGTAAAATAAAAATACCATACAGATTGAAATTATTGAAAGATGACTACTGTAATGACTAAATTAATATTTCAAAAGTTGATGTCAGACTGTATTAAATAGGTATGAGGTAAAGTATATATTTTTGAAATATGAGTTATAAAGTATAATTTTACCTAAATCTTAGGAGAAAATTGTAATTTTCCCTAAAACTTACAGGTAGTCTATTTTCCTTTAGCTTAAATATCGAAATGACCTTTAAACTTTTATGAGTATGCCTATCAGCCGCACGAAACTTTTTTTTTTTTAATGTGTCTATCAATCCATTACCTTCCAAAATCGCACTCAATAGACAATTAGATACCTTAATTGAAAAAAAAAAAAGCAATTGAAAATTGAAATTGTGCAGAAAAGTGTGGTTTAAACTCATGTACCGCAATAGAGAAGTTAGATTACCTTTTTCTCCAGCAGTTGTGCGGTTGCTAAAGCTCAAAACTATCAATATGATCAACTAGTGGGAGCATGGGTCGGGTTGGTTCGGTTTTATGGTGGAACCGGATCAACCTGAAATGACCTCGGTTTCAAAATTTTTCTACTCAACCCAGAACCGAGAACCAAACAGAACTAGAACCATGGTTCTGGGTTTCTCGGTTCTGATTCTCGGGTTTTTCGGTTTATACCATATACCTATAACAACACCAAAATTCAATAAATCTACATCCATAATCAGTTTTATGACATATTTAACATAATATACAATTAAATTAATATTTAAATATATGTACTTAGATACATTCAAAAGAGTTTAAAATATTGTTCTTACAAAAATGGTTCAAAAGAGTTGCTTGTGGGGTATCTTTTATCTCAACTAGTTTACTTCATTCCAGTAATTCCAATATTGGTATGACATTCAATATGAAAAATTGAGCCTTTAAGACCATCTTCTTCAGTAACCTAAAATATGTTGATGTCATAAATTTTTAATTTTGCATGACTCAAATGAAAAAAATATCATAATTGTGTCGTAAAGAGTAGTCTGGAATGAAAAATTGAAAGCAAAATGACTTAGGAGTGGTGGGTCTATGAAGCAAAGTGATTTAAGTAAATATGGAGAAATTTCATAAATGATCCCACAACTTCCATACTGTTTCAATTTGGAACATTAGTTTAAGAGTTTAATATAAAAACACAAAATAACCCTCATAATACTTCAAAAAAATATGTGTGTGTGTGTGTGTGTGTGTGTGTGTGTGTGTGTATGGATATATTAGTAATACTATAATTTTTATTATATAATTATATATATATCTCGAGTTCGGTTCCACCTCAGGTTGGTTCCATATGGAACCAGAATCAACCCAAAAACCGTTGGTTCTCCTATATATGGAACCAACCCGAGAACCATAATTAATTTTTACCCAACCCAACCCAACCTAATGGGGGTGGTTCGGTTTCGGTTTCGGATTTATGCAACCCATGCTCACCCCTATGATCAACTATGTATTGCTCCTGGTGTGAGTTTCTTATATTTGGATAATATGCACTTTTGATCCACAATTTTTTTGAATTTTAAGTTAAGAAGCCTAACGGTCTAACGAGCACAATTTTGAAAAATTTGATTTATGGGCACAAAGAAAAGTTTGATGGGCTGATAAGCATATTTGTAAAAAAGAACAAGAACAGAGTCAGGCACAGCTTAGTGAAGTAGCGTATAATAACCTCATGGAGGTGGATAATGTGAATAGATTGTCTACTACTGCACCTAATCTGACCATAATTCTCCAATCCTTGTCTATAAAAAGTCCTCAAATTGCTACCTAACCTAATGGAATCATACAGAAATTTAATGCAGTATAATTTGTTGAATACTACAAACATTTGAGGTTAAGGAACAAATAGACAACTTAAAAAAAATGAGATATAGCTAGAAGAGAAGGTCCTAACATTGATAAACAAAAAGGTGTATGATGTGTGACTGTAACACCCCCATGTCCCACATGGGTGAATTGTGGGAAGCCTTATGTGGATATATAGGCTCCAATTCTAGAACATAAGTACTTAGCGCTTATCCTTTTCCAAATGATAGCCCATGTGGTGTGGGCAGGTGTTCCGTTAACCGGTTCTGGACTTGGGTCGTTACATTTGGTATCAGAGCCGACCCGGGACCACGATGATGTGACATAGTGAGTATGCACATGTATTGTCTACCGGGACTGATCCTGGATTCGAGAGGCTACTTGGCCAGGGGCTAAGTAGTCCGATTAGAGAGGTTACTTGGTCCGGGGAACCAAGTAATCCGATTGACCCCAACGGGGACGTTGGGTACATAAGGGGGGGGGGGAGTTTGTAACACCCCCATGTCCCACATGGGTGAATTGTGGGAAGCCTTATGTGGATATATAGGCTCCAATTCCAGAACATAAGTACCTAGCGCTTATCCTTTTCCAAAGGATAGCCCATGTGGTGTGGGCAGGTGTTCCGTTGACCGGTTCTGGACTTGGGTCGTTACAGATGGTATCAGAGCCGACCCGGGACCACGATGGTGTGACATAGTGGGTATGCACATGCATCGTCTACCGGGACTGATCCTGGATTCGAGAGGCTACTTAGCCAGGGGCTAAGTAGTCCGATTAGAGAGGTTACTTGGTCCGGGGAACCAAGTAATCCGATTGACCCCAACGGGGACGTTGGGTACATAAGGGGGGGAGTTTGTAACACCCCCATGTCCCACATGGGTGAATTGTGGGAAGCCTTATGTGGATATATAGGCTCCAATTCCAGAACATAAGTACCTAGCGCTTATCCTTTTCCAAAGGATAGCCCATATGGCGTGGGCAGGTGTTCCGTTGACCGGTTCTGGACTTGGGTCGTTACATTTGGTATCAGAGCCGACCTGGGACCACGATAATGTGACACAGTGAGTATGCACATGTATCGTCTACCGGGACTGATCCTGGATTCGAAAGGCTACTTGACCAGGGGCTAAGTAGTCCGATTAGAGAGGTTACTTGGTTCGGGGAACCAAGTAATCCTATGTGGATATATAGGCTCCAATTCCAGAATATAAGTATCTAGCACTTATCCTTTTCCAAAGGATAGCCCATGTGGTGTGGGCAGGTGTTCCGTTGACCGGTTCTGGACTTGGGTCGTTACAGTGACAACTCAAATTTCATATAGAAGTATGCTATTCAATTTCATGCCATGGTATTTTGCAATATACCACATATTACAGGACTGTGGTATATATATTTTTACATATTGTTAATTCATAATGTAGTAAATTGTGGTATATAGTAATATTTTGCATTATTTTACCCACTGCTATTTTTATATGTTTTCTTTTTTAAATTACCACAATATACCACATCGCACGTTTGTGTACATTACGGTATATGAGTTAGAAAAAAACTAATTTTGTTCTTATCTCATTTTAATCATATATATATATATATATATATATATATATATATATATATATATATATAAATGACAATTATGATCAATACACATATTTTAACACAAATATAGATGTTATTTTCTTCTTTTTAGTTTAAAAATAAAATTCAATTCATAAATGTTAATATGATTGAGATTTGAAAATTATTGTGATTCTCTTATTTTATTTTTATCATTTGCTTGTCCTTATATTGTCTTTCATATTCACCTACATTTTATTTATATTAGGAAAATTATGATGAAAATAATTAGACTACATATAAAAATGTGTAAAAATTATATTTAATATTTTTTATCTTAAAATAATATTTTAATATTTTTTATATGAAATTAGTAACAGTATGCATTGTTGTATATCATTTTTTTGAACAGTAAAAAGCTTTATTAAATAAAAGAAGAATACAAAAAGTTTTAGCAAAAAAGCTAGAACAACCATGAGAAAACATAATCTTTCAAAAAAACCCCCACCTCTTAAGGCCTTGCCTCTTCCCCCTTAAAAAACCTACTACACATCACTAATCTTTGAAATCTCATTCTAATCTTCTCAATTCATTTCGCAAGGTTGACTCTTTCCTATGAAAGAAAAAAATTTTATGCCTCATTTTCCAACCTTTAATAGTCTCCTAATCATCATAAAGTTCAAGAACTAACCCCTTGCACCCTTTATAAGAAACGCCTAACATTTTGCTAACTTTGTTAACCTCTATCTTCACTTGAGAATGATTTGCTATAATTGAAAGATCCCTTTGTCTTGAGGCACTTTCTGCAGCACCTGTTGATGTGCAAGGTGACATGTTAATCCCTCCAACACTCTTCTTATCACAAATTGGGGACCCAGTAACTTTCAATTCCGAACAATTTCAAGACCACTAAAAACTCCCTTAATCCTGTCTCCTTAGCTTACGACTACTTTTAAAATTGGAGGACCCCAAGAAAATTAAATAAGAATTATTAATATTGATGGTTTCTTCTACCACTAAATCTAACTTATTTTTACTAGCCTCTGTACTAACCAAATCAAACCCACTCATCTCCACATTTTATGGCCCAATAGAATTATATTATACCATGTTATACCTAGTCATTTGTTACTGCCAAAAAAATCAATTATACCTTATCTATTACACCAAAACCTTACTTGTTTTTAATTCCATTTAACTTATCTATTATACTTTTTCTTTCATCACATAACTAATAATAATATGTTAAACACACATACATATATATGGATCAGATGTGGGTTGGGTGAACCCTAAACCCATTGGCGAATGAAAAAAGAAAATGCACATCCTATTCAAGCCCAATTAATTGCAAAAAAAAAAAACCTGACCCATTAAATTGGATGCAACTGGGATGCCCACTGGATTGGATATTCATTAATATCCCTAGCTACAAAAAATGAAATACGGACCAATTGGTGACCAATTTGCTAGTCTGTTTTTAGCATTTTTGTTGTAGTGAAAGCTTACCCAAATAAGGCCTTAGTGCGTGCAAAAGTACAATTATCAATTGGGATTCGTACTCTCCACTTTGGCACCAATTTTGGAGATGACTTAAGTTTCTTTCTTAAGAATAAGTTGATTGTAAAGATTACAAAGTGATTTCTCTAAGATTTTTTTTAATCTGACTGGACGACTTATAGACAAATATTAATTTACCTAACTTGATTACCTCAAATTCTATTTTCCAATATAAATCCTCCAATTCCATATCACATATATGATTATATGACTTGCATGCAAAAAAGATTAAGACCTAATTTATTGTTTTATCAGCAAAAGACAAATTCATTAGAAACAAACAATCCAGAAGCTAGAAAATGTACAAAGTCTGAAAACCTAAATACACACAAACATTTGAAACAACTGAAAATAAGAAAACTAAAGTAGACCTTCAAAAATCAACACTTGGGCAAAACACCTGAACAAAATGTAAATCACCTCAAAGAGTCAAGGTTGGGCTTAAGCACCAAAAATCAAATGATTTTAAAACTCTACTAGACCTTCTTGAAATCTAGAAAAAAAGATAGACTTAATATTTGAGATCACTACCAACAGATTGAAATATTTGTTGTTGAAAAGAAGATTTTTCTAAGCAATGCAAATGCACCAGAATGTAGCCTTAACCAAGATATCCCAATCCTTATAGATAAAACAGTTCGAAGGGATGAAAGTAGGCTAACTGAAATCTTGAAACACACCTACTTTACTGTTTATATTATAGCCCTACCACAAATAGACAACCCTCCAAACCTGAGAAGTCACACTGCACATTGCTAGAAGATGATCTACCTCCTCATGTGCTCCTCATCTGCCTCCAAACGCCTTAATGATGGGAATAAAAATATAATTTGATAGTTTAATGAAAAATTTTAAACTTAAAATAGGCTAGTATCTAATATGTAAAAAATGATTTTCAAATCGGCAAATGCATTAAGTCATTGGCTAGTGTAGACTAACTTTTCCAATAATCAATAGTCTTGCACTGCAAAGTATAATAGATTAAAATGTAAGGTGTCATATGAAAAAGAATTGAATGGTGGAGGTGTTCAAAAGAATTTAGTTGTTGTCCTAAAATAGTTAAATTACAAAAATAAGTTTGTTAAAATATTACAATATATCAAATTTTTAGGGCAAAAAGGTCATTTAACATTTATACACCTTCTCGTACTTTTTATAGTATAAGATGTAGATAGATAAATCATTATCTTTAGCAAAAAAAACCAAAAATGAGCAAAAGTGTGTATGCAAAAGTCTTATCCCTTATATTGACTAATTACTAATAAATTATATAATTATTGTTGAAGATTGCCTCAACTTTGTTCTTAACCTTCATCCCACATGGGCTAGGAAATAAAGACTTAATGCCTTAGCTCCATATTTCACCCTTCATCCGACATTGGCTATAGATAGGGCCTTGGTGCCTTCAACTCCTTATATAAGGAGCTTAGTTGTGGCAATTAGAATTCGTCCAACAATCTAGTAGCCACTTAGATTGTATTCTTCTTCCTTCATAGTGAATTCTTTCTTCCGACTTGCCGCCTGAGGTTTTTCCCCAATTTGTGGTTTTCCTCGTAAATTCTCGTGTCTCTTTTTTCTTTGTGCTTACGTTTTGATTTCTAACAAACTGGTATCAGAGCCAAGGTTAGATTAGTGATAGCTGCTTATAGTATGCTCTGTGGTTGCCCCTAATAGGCAGATCCTCCACATCAGAAATAAGTAGTTTATCATTCATCTTGTGGTGTTGGGTATTATTCTCGTATACAGTTACTATTCACGTATACGATAACTATTCCCGTATATGGTTACTATTCATATACTATTTCTGTATACAAGTATTATTTCCGTATATGATCACTATTCCTGTATACGGTTACTATTCCCATATACGGTCACTATTCACGTGTACGGTTACTATTCACGTGAAATTGTCGGAGCTTATTTTTGCTCAGAAAGCTCGTTGCAGAACTATGATGGCTTTGATATCGACAAAACTTGATATAGCACCACTCACGTATAGCACAAAGTTTTCAATTTGGAAAATCAAGATGAAAGCAATTCTCATAAGTCTTGATTTAGATGAGGCACTACTCGGGATGGAGAATATGTCCGGAACAGAGCAGGAGAAGGAGAGAAAGAATCTGAAGGCATTCGCTCAAATTCAGTTGCATTTATCAACGGAGATTCTTCAGGAGGTCAGTAAGGAGACAACTGCTGCCAGCTTATGGTTGAAGCTTGAATCGCTTCTTATGAAAAAAAGTCCAGCAAGTCGCTTGTACGCTAAATCCAAGCTGTACTCGCATAAGCTGTCAGAAGGTAAGTCTATTAAATCATATCTTGAAGAATTCAGAGAGATCATCAATGATTTAGAAAATCTTGATGTTAAGACCGATGGTGAGGATTTGGCTATGCTTTTATTATATCATCTGCCAACATCATACAATAGTTTCCGTGATACCATGCTTTATGGAAAAGATACAATAACTTTAGATGAAGTCTGTTCCAGTTTATTGTCAAGAGATAGGATGGACACTTCAAAGCATGAGGAAAGCGGAGAAGGCTTGTATTCAAGAGGCAGATCAGTTGAAAGACAGAATGATAGAGGATCATCTTCAAGGTCCAAGTCAAAACATCGGAATCTTTATTGCAACTATTGTAAGAAGAAAGGTCACATTAAGGATGATTGTCACAAATTAAAGAAGAAGAATCAAAATGGTGGGAATGGAGACAAGAACAAGCAGAGGCCACCAGATGAGGCTAGTATTGCCACCAATGAAGATGATTTTGCTTTAGTTGCTGAAAACTCGTCGACAAATAGCACAGAAGCTCATGTAACTGCACAAGCAGAAAGTAGCAAAAATGGCGAATGGACCATGGATTCTGCTTGCTCGTTCCATTTGACTCCCCATAAGGATTGGTTTTACACATATGAACCGGTCAATCGAGGAGTAGTCATGATGGGGAATGACAATGCATGTAGAATTGCAGGCATCGGTGACATCAAAATTCGAATGCATGATGGGATAGTGAGAACACTATCAAATGTTCGCCATGTCCTTGATATGAGAAGAAATTTAATTTCTTTGAGTACATTGGAAGAAAATGGTTGTTCCTTTATTGGCAGGGATGGTTCGCTGAAAATCGTCAAAGGATCATTGGTAGTCATGAAAGGCCAGCGGAAAGGAAAGCTCTACATTTTGGATGGCAAGACCGTGGAAGGCCAATCTGCAGTTGCTGAATCATCTATGTCTGATGAGGAGGTGACAAAATTGTGGCACATGAGGCTAGGCCATATGAGTGAAAGAGGCATTTCTGAGCTGAGCAAAAGAGGACTACTCGGAGAACAAAAGGTCAGTAAGTTAGATTTCTGCGAACATTGCTTATTTGGAAAGCAAAAGAGAATCTCTTTTACTACTCCTGCAAAACATAACACTAAAGGAACTCTTGATTATATTCATGCTGATGTTTGGGGACCGTCTCATGAGGCATCTCTTGGTGGAGCTCGTTACATAGTTACCTTCATTGATGATTTTTCAAGGAAGGTTTGGGCATATTTCTTGAAGCATAAGAATGAAGCCTTTGTCGCATTTAAGCAGTGGAAGACTTTGATCGAGAAGCAGACCGGGAAGCAGGTGAAACGGCTAAGTACAGATAATGGTTTGGAATTCTGTTCGGGAGAATTCAAACAATACTGCAAGGATCAAGGTATTGTTCGCCATCTGACCGTTCCAGGGACTCCACAACAAAATGGTGTAGCAGAACGGATGAACAGAACCTTGTTGGAAAAGGCAAGATGCATGCTTTCAAACTCTAGATTGGGGAAGAAATTTTGGGCAGAGGCAGTCTCTACAGCTTGTTTTCTGGTAAACAGATCTCCTCATACTTTTATTGGTTTAAAGACACCTGAAGAAGTTTGGTCGGGCAGTCCGGCTAACTATAATGATCTTAAGATATTTGGATGTCCTGCTTATGCATATGTGAATGAAGGGAAGTTAGATCCTAGATCGATTAAATGTGTCTTTCTAGGATACACTACAGGAGTTAAAGGGTATAAATTATGGAATCCTCATACTTCCAAAGTTTTCACAGCCAGGAATGTTATGTTTGACGAGACATCCATGTTGCATCAAAAGGAGGAGTTGACTGTCGCTGATCCAAGCATTGAGAAGGAAAAGATTGGAAGCAAGGTGGAGCTCCAAATACATCCTGAAAGTCATGATCAGGATGTTAAGGATACACAAGTTGAGGTGGAGCAACAAGCCTCAACTGATGACATTCAGCCTTCTCATTCTATTGCTATCAATCGTCCCCGTCGTAGCAATCAAGGTATGCCTCGAAAGAGGTTAATTGAGGAAGCAGACTTTGTTGGGTTTGCTTTTGCAGCTGCTGAAGAGACAGAGAGTTGTTTTGAACCTGCAAATTATAAAGATGCAACTAACTGTCCAGATTCTTCTAAGTGGGTTGTAGCTATGCAAGAAGAGATGGAATCGCTTCAAAAGAATGACACTTGGACACTAGCTAAACTACCCAAAGGTAAAAGAACTGTCAAGTGCAAGTGGGTGTTCAAGAAGAAAGAAGGAATTCCCGGAGTTGAAGAACCAAGGTATAAAGCTAGACTAGTTGCAAAAGGCTTTAGCCAGGTACCGGGAGTTGACTTTAATGATATTTATTCTCCTGTTGTGAAGCATAGTTCTATCCGACTGTTTCTTGGTCTTGTTGCGTTAGATGATCTTGAGTTGGAGCAACTTGATGTTAAAACAGCTTTTCTGCATGGTGATTTAAAGGAAGAAATCTACATGGAGCAACCCGAAGGTTTTAAGGTCGAGGGGAAGGAGGACCATGTCTGCAAACTCCAGAAGTCATTATATGGCCTCAAACAATCACCTCGACAATGGTATAAATGCTTTGATATGTTTGCTTTGAATCTTGGTTTCAGGAGAAGCAGTTATGATTCATGTGTCTACATGAGACCAGTTGGAGATGGTTCATTCACATACTTACTGCTTTATGTGGATGACATGCTTATCGCAGCAAGGAGCAAGTCAGAAATTGCCAAGATTAAGGCACAATTAAGTGCAGAATTTGATATGAAAGATTTAGGTGCAGTAAAACTCATCCTGGGCATGGAGATTAGGCGTGATCGTAAGGCTAAGAAGCTTTATCTTTCACAGGAGGGTTATGTACGCAAAGTTCTGGAGAGGTTTGACATGAGCAAAGCCAAACCAGTTTCTACACCTCTTGCTGCACACTTCAAGTTATCATCGCATCAATGTCCGACAACAAATGAAGAAATTAAGAAGATGGAGAAAATACCATATGCAAGTGCTGTTGGGAGCATTATGTATGCAATGGTTTGCACGCGTCCTGACTTAGCACATACAGTTAGCGTTGTGAGCCGTTACATGGCTAATCCAGGACAAGAGCATTGACAAGTAGTAAAATGGATATTAAGGTATCTAAAAGGTACAACTACGACTTGTCTTGAGTTTGGTGGTTCTAAAACTGAATTGATTGGATATGTGGATTCTGACTACGCGGGTAATCTTGACACTCGACGATCCACATCAGGATACGTTTTTACATTCGGTGGTTGTGCTGTGAACTGGAAGGCTTGCCTACAAGTAACAGTTGCTCTTTCAACTGCAGAAGCAGAGTATATGGCAATCACTGAAGCAATGAAGGAAGCAATTTGGCTTAGAAATATTTATACAGAGCTTACTCAAGATGATCGCAGGCTGGAGATATATTGTGATAGCCAAAGTGCTATTTTCTTGACAAAGGATAGTATGTTCCATGAGCGTACTAAACATATTGGGGTCAAATATCACTTTATTCGTGAAATTGTTGATAAGGGTGATATTGTGGTCATGAAGGTTAGTACCCTGGATAATGCTGCTGATATGATGACAAAAACACTTCCTGGATCTAAGTTCAAACATTGTTTGGACTTAGTAAATCTTATTTGTTGATTATCACTTATTTGGAGGTGGCTGTGAAGATCAGAGAAGAAGGTTACAGATCAATTTGGTATGAAGGTGGAGTTTTGTTCATGTACAACAAAATTGATGCAAGGTGGAGATTGTTGAAGATTGCCTCAACTTTGTTCTTAACCTTCATCCCACATGGGCTAGGAAATAAAGGCTTAATGCCTTAGCTCCATATTTCACCCTTCATCCCACATTGGCTATAGATAGGGCCTTGGTGCCTTCAACTCCTTATATAAGGAGCTTAGTTGTGGCAATTAGAATTCGTCCAACAATCTAGTAGCCACTTAGATTGTATTCTTTTTCCTCCATAGTGAATTCTTTCTTCCGGCTTGCCGCCCAAGGTTTTTCCCCAATTTGGGGTTTTCCTCGTAAATTCTCGTGTCTCTTTTTTCTTTGTGCTTACGTTCTGATTCCTAACAATTACCCACACCTTAGTTAAAAAATTATGTATTATATCTATATAATACTCTAAAGGATGTGAAAACATCCAGTTCATGTCATGTATACTTATTGGAAGCAACGCCATCTATCAAAAGGAGAGTTGGAGAGAAAGTGGAAAAAATTTGGTTATGCAGGAGGGGAGGAGTTGTGCAAATGAGGAAGGATAGCTGTAATACTTGCATGCATTGTTCTCTAACACATGCAGCCATTGATCACCATTGCTCAAATTATGTAGATTATGGTGAAGTAAGTGAGGCTTATTAGTTGTAAATGAAAAGATAAAGGCGAGTGTGTCATGGTAATATCGGGAGAATGGTTGTATGACATGGTGAATTACCATTGCTTGCATGAAGTTGTCATTAGGTGTCATGCGGTTTGATACATATCCAATAAGCATGCTTGTGCGGCTAAGTGCTGAGATGCTTGTCAAAGAAGCATGCATGTGTGCCATGTCACAAAAAGCATGTCCAATAGACATGCATGTGCGCTAAGTGGTAAAATGCTTGTCAAATAACAGTACATGTATTCCAAGTGGCAAGATGCATGTCAAATAACCATTCATTAGTTCTCAAAGCAGGAAATCTATAGTATATGGTCAACTTTTAAAGTGCCTGAATGTTAACTAGTAACCAGAAAAACATATCAGATTCTAATGAATTACTATTAATTAGGCAATAATTTTTTGTTATACTATAAAACTACTTAAATAAGACCTTAGCTAGTGTGTATAAAAGCCACTCCATTTCCTTGTGCGAAAACCCCTTAAATAGGACCTTAGCTTCTTGTCACATCTGCTCTTTGAAATGATGGTACCCTCTTTCAACTTTTTCCTATTCTCTGTGCTCGTTTTCTTGCTCCTTCTCTTAGGTAATCAATACTGAACACCCAACTAATGAGCACATATTTTACAAGAAATAATTTTTCATCTTGATCGGTTGCGTTTTAATTGTTTCATCTTAATAATTTGTTAAAATTTTGAATTAACTAGTGGATTCATGCTTTTGTTTTCGATATGGTAGGTTAGTGTGGAAGAAAATGCACATATAATGCTTTGTCGGTAAGCCAATCTAAGACGAAAGCGGTGGTGCAGGGGAAGCCGCAATGGAACGTGACAACCAGGAATGATTGCCATTGCAACATGCTGCATGTGACCCTCTACTATAGGGGGTTCTAGACAGAGGAATTAAGCTAATTCAGGATCAATTTTGTGGAGTTATGGTGACATCTGTGAGATTAATATTGATGGTTATATTGCCATAACTTTAGCTTCTCTTTTACCTACGCCTGGGACAAATTTTATCATTTCAAACCTTACTCCTTTCAAGTGCCCTACTGTATGTGATGATTCATAATCTATCTATATTATCAATCGCATGTGCTCAGGTAGCACCACAAAATAAAATTAACTTCTCTTCCTTTCTTCTCTACCTAAGTTTTTAATACCCAGTTATGATGGGAAAAAAAAACTAGCTAGATTATTGTCTTTTTGGGTTGCAGGCATTTACAACTCCATTAGAGCGCACATTTCATTTGATCAAGTTATGCTATGCTATAGGGGCATATGTTAGTAGGGATGAGGGGTAGCAGCTACACCTAGAATTTTGAAAAATTTCATTCGGTAGGTAACATGTGATACAATTGTACCAAAACTAAAGTTATGTATTTATGTGTAAGTTTTAAAATTAATAAGGAACCTTTATATCTTTTAACTTTTTTTTAAGGTTTTAACGTCAATCTGATGTTTTTCTTCGCTGGTTTTGTAGAGATTGGGGTTTTTACTTTCTTTGCTCTCTTCAGCAGTTCTGCAGTTGCCTTTGATTTTTAATTACTCTCCCAATTCGCTCTCCAGTCGCTTCGGCTCCACTTAATTTTCAAATAAGTCAAGCTTGTCTTGAATTTGATACTTGATTTCGTTTAGTTTTTTATCCCTAATTTCTATTTTACAAGTAATTCATCATTAACCAAATATAGAGAAAAAACATATAGAGCAAGACAAAATTAGATAACCTTTTTTTTTTAGGAAGAGAGAATGGTATATTATTGACAAAAAACTAGAGGAGTACAAGTAACCATAAAAGCGAAGAAGACTACAACAGACACCGTGACTCGTAGAACAACAAAAATAAAAATTCCCGCACCTATTGCCATGAACTACAAACAGACACACATACATCGTGAAATAAACACTTCCAGCAGCTACACCAAAAGGCATTTGTACGCACAGAAACCGTGAACTACAAAAAGGCTATAACAAAAGGCATTTGTACACACATACAAAAATTCCAACAGCTACTGTCATGAATTGCAACATTAACAACTACAAAAATTCCAGCAGTATTTGTACCAAATTAAAGGCTATGCCAAAAGGCATTTGTACACACATATACCATGAACAACAAAAATTCCAGCAGCTATTGTCGTGAATTGCGAAGAAGAAGACTACAGACAGACAAGAAATTTTGGCAGCTACTGTCGTGAATTGCAGTTGAACAAAAACAGAAAACTAAACGATGAATTAGACTACAAACCACTTACTCTTGTGAATTCTTCCATCGCCTTCCGTCTCCTGTTGCAGATCGTCCCTTATGCCCTGTTTCTTCCTTTTCTTTCACTGAATTCTTCACTTCTTTATAGAACTCATTCTGGCGCGAAAAACTCACCGATTTCCAGCTTTGATTACTGAAAATTCTGATGTGTATTTTTGAGAAATTGAACTCCTAACGCTATCCTCGCTCAAGGAACACTAGAGGGGAGGAGCGTCGTGGGTTTAGCAGTCCGACGATCTCGACGAACTCTAAACCATTTCAGCATTTCGCACAGCATTTAGTTAGGGAAACGCACATCCTAAACAGGGCCCTAAATCGATCTGAGTTATGAGTGAAATTCTGAAATGCACACACTAGATGATGTTACGAGGAAAAGAGACTCCGTTAGTGTTTGAATTGTTGTTTTAGAAGGAATATGCGTTAATTAGGATAAGTTTTCAATTTTTCATAATTATCCTTAATTTTCCTTTTAGAAATTTTTAAATTGGCTAATTATTTTTATCTATTTAATTCCTAGCCCTTTCTTCATCTCTCAATCCACTGAATCAAATCTTGTTCTCTCCCCATTCTTTCTCCCTAACCCGGTGAATCGCTACTTTCACCAACTCGTCCTTCATCATCGTCACCACTCACTACCGCACAAACAAAACCTCTAAACAAAACACTCATCCTTTCTTCTTCCTCATGATGGTCAGTAGTGGGATGATAATCACAGTTCGCGTGGCTGGAACCTTCGTCCAGAAGCTGGCTACAGAAGTCAGAAGGCGTTGTGATAGACACGACGGGACTTGCAATCAAATAAAAGGAAGAGAGGCCATATTACAGCAAAGGTGAGTAGTCCGTGGTGATTGGATTCACGATTTCAGGGTTGAAGGTGAGTATCGGACAATTTGGAAGTTTTATCTTGGTAAAAAATGACTTGGTCTACAGTAACTGAGTTTATTTTGTATTGTTATGTGTGTGTGTTGTATTGCTCTAGTCCGATGTATTGTTATAAGTGTGAGATGCATGTGTGTGTATTGTTCTTTGTGTGTGTTGCATACAAATAGGTTTAGTTTGTATTGTTCTAGGTGTGAGATGTATGACCTTAAGTGTGAGATGTATCGATGTGAATAGGAAGAAAGTAGCCACCCACCATATTTCAAATTAATACATTTGAGTTTCAGTTTGATATATGTGGTTGTACAAATTAATACAAGGAAGTACAAACTAATACATTGGAGTTTTAGATTGTTACATATCAGAATTGTGGATTTTGAGACAATTGTGTTGTGTATGGTATTGTTCTGAAGATTGATGGACTTTGATGTGTGTTTTTGAATTTTGGTATGTGCTTATCAATGTAGCAAATAGAAATTGTATTTGGTATTAGAAATGGTCACTCTTTCCTTTTTTGAAATTGTTTTATTATTGTTTTAAACTAAATTATAGTTGTATGAAACTAAATATTGAATGAATATGGATATTGAAATTGTTTTATTATTGTATTATATTGGATTATACAAATATACATGTATACTTTTGGATTTTATATGTATACTTCTAGATTTTTTTTTTGTGAAGAACACACACCTATATATGTATGTTTCTGGATTATATATATATATTTTTGGGTTTTATATGTATTAAATTGTAACCAATTGTATAAAAATGATATCCAAATATATTCCACTATTTGAATACTTTGGATCATGCAAACAAAATGAATGTAAAAACTCATTTTTAAATAATTGCCATATTTATTATATTTATTTATTTGTTTCACTAATAAGATTATCTTTTAAACAAATTCAAAATTAAAAATTTACCATAATTAAAAATTTGAATAAAATTACTTCATTTCATAATCATTTCAATCAAATAAGATTTATCCTAATAAATAAGAGTTACCATTTTCTATTCAAATGTAAATCTTTAATTCTAATAGACCCTTTCTCTCTCTCCCTAACGCCGTGAAGCATGTGTTTGTGCACCTAGGTATATAATCTCCAACCTCGAGTTATGATATTAGGACACTTTGCCATCGAATTAACTTCTATCAATTTAAAAAGGAAAAAAATCACATAACCGCCATTTAAGTTCCCTAATTATTTTTGTTTTCCTAATATTTTCTCTCCTCCAAGTAGGCCACTGTCACTAATTCAAGCCTCTACCTCCTTCAAGATCGTCACATCCCCCTTCTAGTGCCTCCCCATTTCAAGTTTCAAAACCTCACCTGCCGCTTCTCTGCCCTCCATTGCCACTGGTACTGCCTCCTTTCTTGGTTCCTTCACCAAAGGTCAAATTCTATCCATCTTGCTTTCACCATTGTTTTCCTCCATATATGCAACATTTTATATGTAGTAAAAATACTATACGATATCCATAATACTGGATCCAAGTCCATTAGAGGGTTGATCTAAAGAGTGCGTGGTCAATATTGAAATACCTTAGCCTTTTATTTTTTTTAAAAAAAAGTATGTTATATATTACAATTAATTTTAAAAGCCAAACTTTTAAACTTTATTTTTACTATAATAAAAAACGTAAATTATCTAAACAAAATAATTAAAATGCATCTACTAAATGAGAGGAAGTAATTAATGAGGTGGCCCATTATTATCTATTATGTTTGAAGACCACCCAAGAGGACTTCAGAAAAGCCGTATCCTATACATTTAAACTATTACACTATTTATTGTTGTACTTTTAGAAGCATCATACTAGTATTGTAAGGGAGTGTGACAATAAACCATTTGCTCTAGGAAAATTTTCAAAAAGAATATCAAATATTCACCAAAAAAGAAAGGGATGAAAAATTATAGAATTATTAAAGTAAATGCAGAGGAAAAAAATCATTCCAACCAATGAGTCCAAAATTACAAAATTAGTTAGGTAAACTAAATACATGGGGAAAAAAAAAAGAAGAAGCCTTGTCATAGGAATAGAGGGGCAAAGACACATTAAACACCCAATTAATCTCATAAACAAAATTTCACTAATTTTTGCGTTGTAGCCCATCCTGTAAATTGCTTTGATTTTAGTCAAGCAATCTTGTTCTAAATATTGATCTTAAATATTTGCTTGAGTTGTGAGAGTCAAAATTTTAGGTACAAATGATTGAAATAAAAATCTCAAATATCATATGCAATTCCATTATATAAATAATGGAAAACGTTTGACTTACCAAGTCAAATGGGCAAAGTTGCACAGTCATCATAGCTCAGGCCTCAATTTGTGCTCCCAAAAAGTTTGGGGAACCAGCCACCGACTCATGATAGTACAACAAGGGTGAATTGGGTGTTTAGGCCTTTGCCAAAGGATGCCTCTAGCTTTTGGATAAAATGAAAAAAAAAAAAATTTCTTAAAATGCTATGATAGGGGCTTTGTGTTTCTTTTTTGACAAAAGATACTTTTATCCCAATTAAAAATGACCCAAATTGCATATTATAGACAAATGACGGTATAAGACTTTGAGGGACATCAAGAATATAAAATTGGACACTAAAAAGCTACTTGTTTCGGTGATACCAAATGAAGGAAGAGAATCTTATCAACCCGAATATTTCTTATAAACAAAAATAAATCTGTAATAAAGAACCCACAAATAACTAGAGTAAATCTTAGATAAAACTAACAATAATTAGACTGTGCTGGAACTAACCATACATCAAAAGCCTAAAAAAGATTATCTATAAAAATAAAAAGATTATCTATAAAATCTAAAAAAAAATAAAGACTATCTTTATTCTATGCAATCACTTCCATATCTATTGTCAAGCATCAGTACATCCTAGTAGGGCCAAAATTCTAGTGAAACAAAAAGAAAACCTAGATCCATCATTACTCGCCTACAATTAAAGATTTGCCGTATGAGAATCAAATTGCTCATGAACAACATGATTTGAATGAGATTGCATTCACAAAAAAATTCAATAGATAATGCCGGATAAAGTTAGTAAAGTAATAAAAAGAATGAATAAGAAGAATACAAGAATCAGCTAGATATGGATCAAAATCCGAATTTGACTGGAAACGGTAGATGAAAGTGGGGGGACGTCAATGAGAGGCTTTGAGAGAAAGAGAGAGTTAATGGCTAGGTTATTCTTCCTATAATACCTCATAGTACATCTTAGTATCAAAACTTGTTTAATGACGCTTAAAGCTCTTTTTTGGTGCTTCTTGTTTCTGATGGTGTTTTGACTGTGTAGAAAATCTTAAATGCACTTTGTTTTTTTTTTAAGGATGTTTGTCTTTAAACTTGTTGATAGAACCCCAGCTTCACAACTAAACCAGTTACTTTGTGCTTCAAGTCTGAATATTGGCCAAGGTGCTAATTCTGTATCCCACTTTTTGCTTTTTCTTCCTTTAATTCCAGAAGTTTCTTTTTTTTGTATCTTACAGTTTTTCTTTAGTTGACTTGTTTTTAGATTACTTGCTTCATTTTTTTATCATGATTACTAAGTAGTTATATGTTTTGATTTTCTTATTTGTAAGAAATTTCTATAATTGTGTTTACTTTTCACTACAAGAAAAAAACAATGGAATAACTGAAACTAGCAACTAAATTTTAGTCGCTAATCAGTCACTAACTTGTGAGTCATGTAATTATTGTGACTGACTAGCGACTGAAATTTTAGTCGCTAGTTTTCAGTTGCTAATTTTAAATTTTTAATCACCAGTCAGTCGCACATTTTATATTATTTTTTAGAATCAGTCGTTAAAGCAAATTAAGAATTTTGGCTCTAGCCACTCCTTCCTCATTTTTATTTCTTCTTATTTCTTCATTTTTCTTTCCCCTTCTTCTTCCTCAGCTTTGACCTCTCCTTCTTCATTTATCCGTTTTCTTTCTCCTTCATCATTTTTCCTTCTTTTTCCTCATCTCTGGCTTCTCCTTCCTCATTTCTCCTTTTTCTACCTCCTTCTTTCAACTTCGACATCTCCTTCCTCATTTCTCCTTCTTCTACCTTTTTTCTTCAACTCCGACCTTTCCTTCCTCATTTCTCATTCTCATTTTCATTCTTCTTCTTCCTCCTTCATTTCTCTTTCTTCTTCCTAAGCTCTGGCTTCTCCTTTATTTCTCCTTCTTCTTCCTCCTCATTTTCAAATTAATAATATTAATTATAGCTTAGAGTAAACAAAGATTGCCAAGATAATAACACAGAGTACTAAATTAAGAAGCCATACCAATGATGAAGTGGTCATGAGATGTGGCTTATCTTCTTTAGTCATCGACATTGTTTCATAGTTTTAAAAGCCTATATTTCTCGATGTTGGTCCCATTGATTCTAGAATCATTTATTCATATGCATTTCAGCCGCTTGGCCACTAACATCTCCACTATTACTATCATATGCAAAATTTCTACTTAATGATGTGAAATGGTTATGATCATTTTAACTCATAATTTCTCCATAACAATCTCATATATATTAGTTTGGCATAAAGCCACTCTAGTATAAATGTTCTCTAATTTAACTTTGGTAATGCTAGTATTGACTGGGTGATAGTGGAGTTGGTGGTGAGCATTCATATTAGAGACAAGGGTTGCCCCCTCCTCTCTTCCATAATCTGTTAAGAGTATAAGCTGTATATTTAGAAGTTTAAGATTTAGAATTGATGATGAAAAAAGTTAGGTGTCTAGAAGCCCTATTTTAAGATTTATTTTAATGTTAATTTATAACATGTCAATATTTTCCTTCAAAGTTAATGGTAAAATTGATGGAATGTGCCTGATTAGACCGTGATATATGAGATAAGAAACTTTAACAATACAATCTTAAGGTTAAATACCAGTTTGAGACATAAAAATAAACTAGGTGGCTTATTTAGACAGAGAGTCATCTGCATTGATTTTACTCCTTTAAATGACATGGAAAACAAAAGTTCTAGCATGTACAAGCACATGTGATCTCATGTATAAATCAATAAAGTGATATAAATGGACATATGTATCATTGGCAGTGTTCGTGCAATTTATCTATTGTAATACACTAGGTATAGCACTATGGATGATAATGTGTATGTGAACATAAGTATAAAGATATACTTTGTTAGTATTTATAGAAGAATCATAACAATCGAGTTCATAGATTTGGACAGATTGATACCTATAAATAAGATGACTGCACCACTCAATTACCTCGGTCCTTGATTTGCATGCCCGCAAGGGAAGATGACCATAGACCTCAAAGACTTCCTGATTACCAGCAATTCCAGAAGATAGCCATATTAGTTTTCTCTTCAACGAAAAGTGCAAATCGCAATCCTATGAATGCGATTTTCCCTTTATGAATTGACTCTAGAGTTAGCCCAGAAATCATCCTATATATGAAG